>SSNP01000108.1:753485-789128 GCA_006937955.1 Pachypanchax playfairii
CTGGGAGCCGCCAGGGTAAAACCTGCTCGTGGTCGTCACGTCTGTTCTCTTTGCTTTAGTAGCTCAAGTCGCCACATGTAAACATCTGCGTGTCCTGCAGGGGATCTTTGATCACCGGATGAAGGCGTGGCAGCGCTGGCAGGACGCTCAGGCCATGCTGCAGAAGAAGAGAGAGACAGAGGCCAAGTTGCTGTGGGCCAACAAGCCGGACAAGCTGCAGCTGGCCAAAGAGGAGATCACTGAGGTTAGACACGTTCAAATCACTGTCACGTTTTAGCTGTGAGCTTTTAAACAGCTGAACAATGTAAACGCTGCATCGAAACTGATGTCACATCCTCGTCTTTTGTTCCTGATGACAGTGGGAGGCCAAAGTGACTCAGTATGAGAGAGACTTTGAGAGAGTCTCTGCAACTGTTCGCAAGGAGGTCCAACGCTTTGAGGTACCTTGTCCACATCAGTCGCTGCACAGCTGCAGATGTTCATCACTTTAATGCCTTTTTTCACTGTGTAACAGAGAGAGAGGACCAGGAACTTCAAAATGCATATAGTCAAGTACTTGGAGTCTATGCTTCAGTCTCAGCAACAGGTGAGATCATCTCTAGTTTGTTCTGCTATAAAGAATCTGGAATAAAAGAAACAAAGTCCTGGTTAGGGTTAGGTCAGTCAGCTGTTGTGTAACTCCACCCACATGTTATACAGCATCCTATACAGTAATCTGTTTCATTACATTCTGTCTCATGCTTGATGTAAAATACAGACAGGACTCCAGCAGGTGGAGAGGAGAGGAGAGGAGAGGAGAGGAGAGGAGAGGAGAGGAGAGGGAGTTTTCTATAAAGGAAACAATAATAGAAATAAGGAAAAGCAACAGATAGCAGAGTTTTTACATTCAGCACTTCATCCATCACAGTCACGATCATCTTCTGGTTTGTTTTTTCTTTTCTCTCCAGCTGATAAAGTACTGGGAGGCTTTCTTACCCGAAGCGAAAGCCATCGCCTGATTGTGGACCACCAGCCGTCTGAGTGACGAACCGGCTGCCTTCTTCTTACCCACTTTACCTCTTTTGCCTTTAAACCAAGAAACACGTTTGAATTGAAAAGGGAGAGACAATCCAACTTTTTTTTTCTTTTCTCAATCAACTTTAACATATAACTCTGTAATCTAGTGTATTAATAATTGTATATTTTTCATTTAACTTTCCACAAATATTTTCTTATTCGAGCAGAAGAGTTTGAATTATTCACAGCAGATGGAAGGAAGGAGGAATGATTCCTTTAGTCAGGATGTTTTGTCCCTCGTCTGATCTGGATTTCCATCCGTGTTGTTACGTTTCCAGCCTCGCTGCTGACTCGGCAGACGTTTCAGGTGAAGAAGGTGCCATAGAGTCTCACTTTTTTATGTTAGATTTAAGTAGTGGGTGCAGGGTGATGAGACAGTAACGGGGGGGTGCTGCTGGTCGTGCATGTGAGTTGATGTTTTCACTGTAATTCCTGTCGTCTTGCAAACTTCATGTCTGTGCCTTTTTCATTGGATACTGATGCTTCGCCTTCGGATTTCAGTTTGAATCAGACGTGAGCAGCCGGATCATGTCAGTCCTGTTTAAAGATCTGCTCCACACACTCGTGTCTGGGCTTGTTTTCTCAGCGTCGTCGTCACAGGTGGTAACGATCCTTCAGTGTACACAGAGAAAAACAGTTAATGCTGACGAGGGCGTTGTGATGATTAGGCAACTCATCTAGTCTCAGCAAACGATTGTATGTTGCAACGATGAGATGCAATCTGAAAGAAAATCAGTAAGTCTGAGTCCGTCTGGCTGCTCGCAGCGTGATGGTTGCAGACAGACATCAGCTGCAGGAACAAGCAGGATGATTCCTCCCTTGTTTTCACTTGTAGTGTTGCAGGATGGGACTCTGGATTCTTTCATGTTTACACATAGTGAAACAATCCAAAGTCCTCCTGGTGATAGTGTGTTTGCACCATCACGATGCTTTTGAAAAGGAAATTTCACCAACATTAACGTGGCTGCTGAGATGTTAAGAAATATGAACGTTGCTCCAATCGAACATCTGCAGAAGTTTTCACATCCTGTTGCATCACGAGAAACGTGTTTACGTTCATTCAGAGGCGACACACACACACAGAAATTCTTCCTAAAGTTTGGGTTCAAGGAGATCAGCATGTGTTTCCTGAATGTCTGTTCACACCAAACATGCAGATTTCTTTCAATTAGTCACAAAAAAAAAGAATCAGAAGTTGCACCAAAGCATTTTTTACTTATCTGATATTCAATCATTTCACTGAGAAACAGGATCGGTTCCTCTGAAGTCTCCAGATCTGACTAGTTTCATGTCACAGTGAATGTTTTTCTTACAGCTTTGTGTCAAAGCTTCATGTTCGTCCCATTTTTAACATGAAAACGAAGATTCGAGCCCGAGATGTTTCTTTTTACCCTCGTTACGTCATGAAAACCGTCACGGCTTCGTGTAGTTTCACCCTTTGTCGAAGTGCAGAAAGTTCACTGTGTCATAAGAGATTTCTTTGAAAACAAACAAATCAATAAAAGTTGCACTGTTTACACGTTGAGATTTCCTAAAGATCATCCGCCTTTTGTGTCTTTATTTCTCAACGTGTGTGACGTCATCACAAACTTTACAAAGTCCAGTTAAATCATCTTCAGCTGGTTCGTCAGGTCGCGGCTCTTCAGAGATTTCATGATTTTCTTAATGACTTTAAGTTAAAATGCTGCTAAACGTCAGTATTTATTTTAAAAAAGCACCAATAAGTTGGTAGAGGATGAAAGTAACTACTAGTAGTGATGTTTGTGTTTTATAACTCAGACTACTAGTTTATACACACAGAACATCTTAACTGAAGCAAACCGTCAATGATTTATTTGTTGAGCTTTTCTTGGTTCAGAGATGATTTTACCACCTTAAAGAGACCAGCAACAAGAACTGGTGGTCTGTGATGGACGATGGGCGTGTCCGGGGTGTAACTCCGCCCCTGCTGCAGGTCGAAACCAGTTCCCTGCAATAGGTCCAGTCCAGGACTGAAGACGTTTGGTGTTTGAACCAGATTAAAGCAGATTTTTCTCATCTTAGTTTTTAAACATGATTTATTTGATGTTCTGGATGTTTCATCAGCTTCAGCAGAACCTGCGGCCTCGCTGAGCAGATAATACAAACAACTAAACCAGGCGGGTTAATGGACACCGTTACACAAACACCAGACTGGAGGACCATGGACCTGATAACTAGAGCCGTTTGTGGATTTTTATCTCACATTTAGTTCCACGAGGCTGAAAGTAACACGAGATCTTCAAGTCAGGTTATCAGTCCAGAGCGTTTGCAGACTAAGTGTCTTCACACAGACACGTTTAAAACACTTTAAATGTGACTGGAACACGCGTCCTGTCATGTGACTACATGATCAATCTAACCTTCAAATGGATGTAAATCTGGAGGAAAAAGAAGCTCTAAAAGGATCGTCTGGGGATGAAGCTGGATTATTACGATGTGTAAAAAACCTGATGTTAGACGTGATGTAGGTGAGAGAAAGCGTCTCCGTTCAGAGTTTTGTATTACCATTTATTAAAAACGATTCACAATAAGATGCAGTGATACAAACTCTTCTGTTGGTATTCTCGTGCTCTCGACGTTCCTGCTGTGACACAGGAAGCAGCAGAGGACCTGAGACACCAGGACGTTTCAACCTGCCGTCATCCACATGAACCCACCTGCTCAAACCAAGAAGGCAAACTGTAAAAGGCTGGTTCCACGTTCTGATCCATTACAACAGGAAGCAGAGCTCAAACTAACATCAGAACAATCTTCACCAGGCACCAAAACCAGGAAACAAAAACAATAAAATGTGTAAAATGAGCATCGGGTGTGTTGAGGTCTCAAACTAACAGGACACACGTGTGGTTGTTATTCAATAACTTATCAGCAACACAACTCAGCAGTGAAATGACGTGTAACATGACGGACTACACAAGGACCGGCGTCCTGTTAGAGGTTCGGAATAAAAAAAAATCAATGACACAAACACGTCGTTCAGTGTTTTACGTGTCATGCAAGATCAGTCGATCTGGTTCAGGATAAAATATAAAGTCAGACTTGGAGGGTTGAAATCAGTCATATCGACTGTGGAGACGAACAGCAGGCAGGATGGACAGCTGGTTTACCCGAAGAGGTTCAGTAACTTAGTAAAGGAAGTATATTGATACAGTAACAGCAAAAAATGTTCCAGAAGAGGAAACTATCCAGAAGCAGCTGGACTCGCTGCAAAAGGCCACATTAAAGAATTCTAATTAAAAACACAAGGACGTGTGTGTGTGTGTTGAGAGGGGGGGTGGGGGGGTCCCTACATCCTAAAGGTAAGCATTACATGCCTTTATTTCTAGCATCCTGTTTAAAGCAGATTCTTTTAGCTGTATGATAAAACATGTTTTCCTGCATCCTGGAAGATCTCCAGTAATTAAACTCCTAAACAAGGTTTGGATTGTTTCTCTTTACGCTGCTTGAACTCTGTTTCCTTTATGAGTTTATATTGATGCACAAAGCTGCTGCTGTCGTCGTCGTTCATTAATCTGTAGATGTTAGTCGTCAAACAGAAGAAATCAGCCTCCTCGATTGTTTCACTTCCACTCGGGTTGAAGAGTTGAAAAGACGACTGCTGCTCATGGACACGGGGGACATTCGGCGGGGTCAGGTCCGGGTCGCAGGCTGTTTCTGAGCGCAGTTCGAGCGACGTACCTAAGAAGACCTCCGTGTTGGAATAAAACAACGTCCATCTCTGTGTCGAACATTGCCGTGACACAGAAGGATGTTCCTTTGCTGGTCTGCAGGAGAAAAAAGAAAATCTTGAACCATGTGATGTCACATGTTTATCATGAAGAAACGGGGTGTAAAAGCGGCGTACCTTTACAGTGAGCTGCATTCTGGGACTCGGGCTCTCCGGGAGCGTGATGGTGAACCTCTCCTTTCCACTGAGCTCCAGTGAGTCGGCATTCTGACCGGACAGGAACTGCAGTGGCATGATGCCCATCCCCACCAGCTGGTTCTTGTGTAGTTTCTCAAAGCTCTCAGCAATGACGGCACAAACCCCCTGAAAGGACACGCACGCTGTCAAACACGCTGATGTCCGAGTCATCTCAGCAGTGAAACTGTTGTGACTGTGTTGTTTACCAGCAGGTACGGTCCTTTAGCGACCCAGTCCCTGGAGTTCCCAGAGCCGTAGTCTTTGCCAGCGAGGATGATGAGTGGGGTGCCGTCTCTCTGATAGCGATCAGCGGCCTCAAAAATATCCAGCTGGACAGACGGAGACAAAACAGAAGGTCAGAGAACAACAACGATCTGATCCTGGATCCATTTGATTCTGCTTTAATCCCACTCAGGTTTCTACTCACAGTCTGGCCTGAAGGAATGTGCACAGTCTTCGGACCTGATTTACCGATGAATCGATTTTGGAGCTTGATGCTGGCGAACGTTCCTCTGGTCATCACCGCGTCATTTCCTCTGCGAGCGCCGTATGAGTTAAACTCCCTCGGTGTCAGTCTGAGGCAAAATGTTTGGACATTTATCTGCTTTGTTCTACTGTGAGAACTGCTGAGACCTGCTCCGACCCGCTGACCTGCTGAGACCTGGTCTGACCTGTTCTGACCTGCTGGGACCCGGTCTGACCTGCTGGGACCCGCTCTGACCTGCTGGGACCCGCTCTGACCTGCTGAGACCCACTTTGACCTGCTGAGACCTGGTCTGACCTGTTCTGACCTGTTCCGACCTGCTGAGACCCACTCTGACCTGCTACAGCCTGCTCCGACCCGCTCTGACCTGCTGAGACCCACTTTGACCTGCTGGGACCCACTCTGACCTGCTGAGACCCACTTTGACCTGCTGGGACCCACTCTGACCTGCTGAGACCCGCTCTGACCTGGGACCCGCTCTGACCTGCTGGGACCCGCTCTGACCTGCTGAGACCTGCTCTGACCTGCTGAGACCCACTTTGACCTGCTGGGACCCACTCTGACCTGCTGAGACCCGCTCTGACCTGGGACCCGCTCTGACCTGCTGGGACCCACTTTGACCTGCTGAGACCCGGTCTGACCTGCTGAGACCTGCTCTGACCTGCTGGGACCTGCTCTGACCTGCTGTGATGTGCTCTGACCTGCTGAGACCCACTTTGACCTGCTGGGACCCACTCTGACCTGCTGAGACCCGCTCTGACCTGCTGAGATCCGCTTTGACCTGCTGGGACCCACTTTGACCTGCTGAGACCCGCTCTGACCTGCTGAGACCCGCTCTGACCTGCTGAGACCCGCTCTGACCTGCTGAGACCCACTCTGACCTGCTGGGACCCACTCTGACCTGCTGAGACCCGGTCTGACCTGCTGAGACCTGCTCTGACCTGCTGAGACCTGCTCTGACCTGCTGAGACCCACTTTGACCTGCTGGGACCCACTCTGACCTGCTGAGACCCGCTCTGACCTGCTGAGACCCACTTTGACCTGCTGAGACCCGCTCTGACCTGCTGAGACCCACTTTGACCTGCTGAGACCCGCTCTGACCTGGGACCCGCTCTGACCTGCTGGGACCCACTCTGACCTGCTGAGACCCGCTCTGACCTGCTGAGACCCACTTTGACCTGCTGGGACCCGCTCTGACCTGCTGAGACCCGCTCTGACCTGCTGAGACCCGCTCTGACCTGCTGAGACCCACTTTGACCTGCTGGGACCCACTCTGACCTGCTGAGACCCGCTCTGACCTGCTGAGACCCACTTTGACCTGCTGGGACCCACTCTGACCTGCTGAGACCCGCTCTGACCTGCTGAGACCCACTTTGACCTGCTGGGACCCACTTTGACCTGCTGAGACCCGGTCTGACCTGCTGAGACCTGCTCTGACCTGCTGGGACCCGCTCTGACCTGCTGAGACCTGCTCTGACCTGCTGAGACCCACTCTGACCTGCTGAGACCTGCTCTGACCTGCTGAGACCTGCTCTGACCTGCTGAGACCCACTTTGACCTGCTGGGACCCGCTCTGACCTGCTGGGACCCGCTCTGACCTGCTGAGACCCACTCTGACCTGCTGGGACCCACTCTGACCTGCTTGGACCCACTCTGACCTGTTCCGACCTGCTGAGACCCACTCTGACCTGCTGAGACCCGCTCTGACCTGCTGAGACCCACTTTGACCTGCTGGGACCCACTCTGACCTGCTGAGACCCGCTCTGACCTGGGACCCGCTCTGACCTGCTGGGACCTGCTCTGACCTGCTGAGACCCGCTCTGACCTGCTGAGACCTGCTCTGACCTGCTGAGACCCACTTTGACCTGCTGGGACCCGCTCTGACCTGCTGAGACCCGCTCTGACCTGCTGAGACCCACTTTGACCTGCTGGGACCCACTCTGACCTGCTGAGACCCGCTCTGACCTGGGACCCGCTCTGACCTGCTGGGACCTGCTCTGACCTGCTGAGACCCACTTTGACCTGCTGGGACCCACTCTGACCTGCTGGGACCCGCTCTGACCTGCTGAGACCTGCTCTGACCTGCTGAGACCCACTTTGACCTGCTGGGACCCGCTCTGACCTGCTGAGACCTGCTCTGACCTGGGACCCGCTCTGACCTGCTGGGACCCACTCTGACCTGCTGAGACCCGCTCTGACCTGCTGAGACCTGCTCTGACCTGCTGAGACCTGCTCTGACCTGCTGAGACCCACTTTGACCTGCTGGGACCCACTCTGACCTGCTGAGACCCGCTCTGACCTGCTGAGACCCACTTTGACCTGCTGGGACCCACTCTGACCTGCTGAGACCCGCTCTGACCTGGGACCCGCTCTGACCTGCTGGGACCCGCTCTGACCTGCTGAGACCTGCTCTGACCTGCTGAGACCCACTTTGACCTGCTGGGACCCACTCTGACCTGCTGAGACCCGCTCTGACCTGCTGGGACCCACTCTGACCTGCTGAGACCCGCTCTGACCTGGGACCCGCTCTGACCTGCTGGGACCTGCTCTGACCTGCTGAGACCCGCTCTGACCTGCTGAGACCCACTTTGACCTGCTGGGACCCACTCTGACCTGCTGAGACCCGCTCTGACCTGCTGAGACCCACTCTGACCTGCTGAGACCCGCTCTGACCTGCTGAGACCTGCTCTGACCTGCTGAGACCTGCTCTGACCTGCTGGGACCTGCTCTGACCTGCTGAGACCCGCTCTGACCTGGGACCCGCTCTGACCTGCTGGGACCTGCTCTGACCTGCTGAGACCCGCTCTGACCTGCTGAGACCCGCTCTGACCTGCTGAGACCCACTTTGACCTGCTGGGACCCACTCTGACCTGCTGAGACCCGCTCTGACCTGCTGAGACCCACTCTGACCTGCTGAGACCTGCTCTGACCTGCTGAGACCCACTTTGACCTGCTGGGACCCACTTTGACCTGCTGAGACCCGGTCTGACCTGCTGAGACCTGCTCTGACCTGCTGAGACCCGCTCTGACCTGCTGGGACCCTCTCTGCCCTGCTGAGACCCGCTCTGACCTGCTGAGACCCACTTTGACCTGCTGGGACCCACTCTGACCTGCTGGGACCCGCTCTGACCTGCTGAGACCCGCTCTGACCTGCTGAGACCCACTCTGACCTGCTGAGACCCGCTCTGACCTGCTGAGACCCACTTTGACCTGCTGGGACCCACTCTGACCTGCTGAGACCTGCTCTGACCTGCTGAGATCCGCTTTGACCTGCTGGGACCCACTTTGACCTGCTGAGACCCGCTCTGACCTGGGACCCGCTCTGACCTGCTGGGACCCGCTCTGACCTGCTGCGACCCGCTCTGACCTGCTGAGACCCACTCTGACCTGCTGAGACCCACTTTGACCTGCTGGGACCCACTCTGACCTGCTGAGACCCGCTCTGACCTGCTGAGACCCACTTTGACCTGCTGAGACCCGCTCTGACCTGGGACCCGCTCTGACCTGCTGGGACCCGCTCTGACCTGCTGAGACCCGCTCTGACCTGCTGAGACCTGCTCTGACCTGCTGAGACCCACTTTGACCTGCTGGGACCCACTCTGACCTGCTGAGACCCGCTCTGACCTGGGACCCGCTCTGACCTGCTGGGACCTGCTCTGACCTGCTGAGACCCGCTCTGACCTGCTGAGACCCGCTCTGACCTGCTGAGACCCACTCTGACCTGCTGAGACCCACTTTGACCTGCTGGGACCCACTCTGACCTGCTGAGACCCGCTCTGACCTGGGACCCGCTCTGACCTGCTGGGACCCGCTCTGACCTGCTGAGACCCGCTCTGACCTGCTGAGACCCGCTCTGACCTGCTGAGACCCGCTCTGACCTGCTGAGACCCACTTTGACCTGCTGGGACCCACTCTGACCTGCTGAGACCCGCTCTGACCTGCTGAGACCCACTTTGACCTGCTGAGACCCGCTCTGACCTGGGACCCGCTCTGACCTGCTGGGACCCACTCTGACCTGCTGAGACCCGGTCTGACCTGCTGAGACCTGCTCTGACCTGCTGAGACCCGCTCTGACCTGCTGGGACCCACTTTGACCTGCTGAGACCCGGTCTGACCTGCTGAGACCTGCTCTGACCTGCTGGGACCTGCTCTGACCTGCTGTAATGTGTGAAGTGATTTTACAGGACAAACATTGACGTTCGAACTGGCGCTGAAATCATTTCGAGTTAAACGTGTTTGTTGACTTTAATCTAAATGACTGAGAAGCTGTAAATACTTTTGGACTGACCGTTTGCTCTGCAGGTACTTGGCGGCGGGACTGACTCTGGCGATGCTTCCTGCTGGTGAAATGTGGTCTGTGGTCACTTTGTCCCCCAAGAAGAGTAAGACGTGAGCGTTTTCAATGGACTGAGTGGCTGGAACTTCTTTACTCTGAGAGACATGATACAGAGGAGAGTTGGCTGGAACCGTTCTAACGGACACACAGACAGAACCTCCTCGGAGAACTTACTAGTTTGCTGAAAAATGGAGGAGAACGGATGTACGTGGATTTGTGATCCCACGGAAAAACGACCGAGTCGGGACATTCGATGCCGTTCCAGAACGTGTTCCCTTTCTGAGGCAAAACAAAGAAGAAATAAAATAAATAAATAATAATAATAATAATAAAAAAGACATCAACATTGTTTTTATCACGTTTGTTTACCTCAATCCGTTTCCTGAGATCCTTAAATATGGAGGAGATGACCGTGTCCTCCTCAGTCTGTTGGACCTCGTCTCTGGACGGCCAGATGTCAGACAGATACACCTCCTTCCCTTCTGGTGTTAAACCTGTTTCAGTAACACCAGGTGGGAATTTTTATGTTCAAATAAAGACACAGTTTTGTTTAAAAACTACAGATTTCACCAAACTACCACGACACACGTGAACTGGAAGGACCTCCCACCCTTTACTTCAGCTCCTCAGAGACGAGGACTCTACAGAGTTCACAGAGGTGAATCTGTGTGTGTGTGTGTGTGTGTGTGGGGGGGGGTAGAGCAGAGTTCCTCTTCTCAAACTGTCTCATCCATGTTTTTAATCTAACGTCCCTTTGAGAATTAATAAAATCTGATTAAACTGATTAGATTAGGAGTTCTGGTGTGAAGTCACAGTGAAACAAGACGAGATCATCCCAAACTGTTGCCACGACGCTGGAAGCATGAAACTTTCCATTATGTCTCCATTCTGATTGGTTGTATAAACCTGAATCCAGGGATTATGTAAACTGAGAGAATCCTTTTGAACACTGTAGAAGTTTTTACATTAAAAAAGAGAAAACCAGCATCCAGAAATTTACTGAAAACCGTTTGCTACTAGAAAATCATCTGTTTTTGTCCCTGATGCTGAAACTTGTCTGCACAAGACACTAAATCACCACATGCTCATTCACTATAATCTGCCAAATTCTTAAAATCCCCTCATTATCTTCAGCTTTCAGACAAACAGCTTATAGGACAGATTGTGTTTGTATCGTCCTCACCAAGAGGATCTTTCTCAAAGTCGATTCCCACAGTGCCTGCGATGGCGTAGGCCACCACCAGAGGAGGGGAGGCCAGGTAGTTGGCACGCACACAGTCACACAGTCGGCCTTCGAAGTGCCTGTTACCGGACAGCACGCCGCAGGCCACCAGGTCACCCTGAAACAACACAGATCATCAACATCCCGGTGCTGGTTGTGGTTCACGGCGACATTATGAAGGTTTTTACCTGTTTGATTGCATCGACAACAGGTTCAGGTAACGGAGCCGTATTCCCAACGCAGGTGGCGCAGCCGTAACCGATCACCTCAAAGCTGAAACACAAATAAACAAATCATCCACCGAACTCTGATCTATTCAATTCTAAACAAAAACCCGACAAATGAAGGATATTTATATCACATCACATGTTGTGGGTTAAAACCTGATTTAAACTAAAGCTATTTACCTTTTGGTAAATAAATATATGTTTTTAAAACTAAAATGCTTTAAAAGATCAATAACATCAGTGACGTAACCCTCCAGCTCTTATTTTAAATGACTGTCATAATCTTTTTCACAATTGACAAAAAAAGTTTGCGTTCTTTAAAAACGCTGACATGACGCTCAAATGACTGAAGGTCAACACGCATGTTGCATCAGGTCAGAATATGTAAACAACTAATGTCAGGGATTCTGTTGCAGGTTGTGCTTTTGATTGTTTAAAACCTCCCTGATACATTTATGGAGACATTTTAGCGAAAGTTTCAAAGAAAACTGAAAAACCCTTGAAAAGCCTGAAACACCTTGACTGAGATTCTTTCCATTAAAAACAGTTTTTCTGAGGTTTCTGTTGAATATTTTAGCTCCACAGGTGTTCTTACCTTCATAGTGGGTATGAAAACAGGTCAACAACTTCTCTTTCAGTTTTTATCTCTTAAACTACGCAGGTGGCGATAAAACCAGAGTTCTCCCGAGTTCAAACGGCCTGTATTTGTTTCATCACAACTCCTTTGTTCATTAGTATTTATCAGCTCCTGCAGTTGAAACCACGCCTAGCATGCTGCTGGCTAAAAGCTGTAGCATAAGACGTAGCAAACAGGAAGACATGACATCTGACGTTGCCATGCGCAGCGGGGCAGGAAACAGTATACCTTGCTCTCATAGGCTAGTTTGTTAGCCAATCTGAGTCCAGCAAATTTGAATAATGAATATGAACGAGCTGCTGACGAAGCAGCCTGACTGAAGGAGCCGGAACCACCCGAATATTAACGCAGGCAGATTGAAAGGTCTGTTAATCAGTGTTTCCTGACGTTTCTTAGATATAAAATGTTTCATATTACTGGTTAATACTTAAGAAATAACCACAAAGTCCTGAAATCTGTATGAAATGGCCTCTTTAAGTCTTCATACTCACCCCAGCTGGCTAAAGTAAGGCAGGACTCCGCTGGTGTTGAGGTAGTGAGTGATCATGCCGCTTCCAGGGGCCAAGCTGGTTCGAATGTAAGGCTTCACCACAAGCCCGGCCTCGATGGCCTTCTTGGCCAGAAGACCTGTTGGTGAGAAGAACCATTAGCCACGAGTCAGAAACCAGCAGATTTGAACACGTGGAATACGTCACGCTGGTCCACTGGTTAAAGGTGGATCAAGTTTCCTGACTTTGTAGTGCAGGTTATTCTTGTTAAAATGACTTTTGAACTTGCTGGTAGACGAACAACAGAAGAGAATTCTGACTACCTGCAGTGAGCATGACAGACGGGTTGCAGTTGTTGGTGCAGCTGATAACTGCAGCGATTACCACTGAGCCGTGCGCCAGCTGATACTCCTGACCACCGTGCAGAAAAGGAATACGTGTTTCCTGCTTCTCCTTGGAGATGTGGAAACCTTTAAAACCCACCTGAGACCAAAGAAAAACACAGACCAACGTCTTTAGACAAAATTACTCCGAAACAGAAACCTCAAATAGAAATGAAAACTCGATTTTACTGGGAGGATTAACAACAAGTAGAACCATCTTCTTCATGTTACCTTCTCATCAAGACAATTCTGGAAATCTTCCTTCATGCTGCTGACTGTCACTCGGTCCTGCGGTCTTTTAGGTCCACTAACGTACGGCACCATGGAGCTCAGGTTTATCTCAATCACCTGCACAAACATCACAGGCTTTAGTTGATCTCAGTATTTCCCAGGAGTTTTACTCTCTTCATGATGTAATAATAAAGCGTTTTAATTTTCCTCCCAAATAAGAAAAAGAAAGATCTGAGATGGAGTTTTTAATGCTGTGTTCTAAGAGTCTAATGTTTATCCTGAGAAGTAGCAGCTTGGATGTGACGTTACCTCAGAGTACTCGGGGTCTTCTGATGGTTCTTCATAATTTTGGAAAAGATTTACAGCCTTCATGTAAGATTCCAATAGTTCCAGCTTTTCCTGTGTAAAATCTGGAAAATGATATAATGACATGTTACAGACAATTCCCTAAAAAACAACTGCAGATAAGCTGGTCTAACACAGGAATGAATCTTTAAACATAGTGAAAGTTGAGATTAACCACCTGTGAACAAAGACTCTGCTGACTTACTTGTCTTTTTAAAGTGCTTGAGTGCGACTCGGTCGACGGGGAAGAAGCTGACAGTGGCGTTGTATTCTGGACACATGTTAGCGATGGTGGTTCGGTCTGGAACCGACAGCTGAGAGACACCAGGTCCAAAAAACTCCACAAATCTCCCAGAGATTCCAGCTTGACGCAAGTGCTAAAAAAAAAAAATCAACATTAAAATAAAGATTTGATGAATTTAATGTCATTTATAATTTTTTGTATCGTGTATTTTTGCAACAAAAAACTTTTTCTTGAATGACTTGTACTATATAAAAATCCTGTCGCATTCAGCAGGTAAAGCAGGAGTTTTACCTTTGTGATGCCGAGGACGATGTCAATGGATGTGCTCAGTGGATTGATGGAGCCCACCAGCTTACAGCCCACCACCTGAGGAAGAGTCAGAGACACCGGCTGGCCCAACATCACAGCCTCCGATTCGATCCCACCAACACCTGGTGGAGAAAGAAGCCCAAACTCATGACATCAACAACCAAAACCAACATGTCAACACCTGCTGAGAGGGACCAGTCTGAAGGGATTTTACCCCAGCCGAGGATGCCCAGACCATTGATCATTGTGGTGTGGGAATCGGTTCCCACAACACTGTCAGGGTAGATGAAACCGTCGCTGACCTGCACCACCCTGGACAGATACTCCAAGTTCACCTGATGGACAGAACCAACATCTGGAGGAACCACGTTCACGTTCTTAAAGGCTTTGGAACACCACTGTTTGAGGAACAGAACGAAAAATGTTCAAACTCAGACACAAAGAAATAACAAGAGTTCACTAAGTTCATTTATTTATTTCAAAATAACTTTATTTTATAACACCCAAACTGAACTTTGTTTTTCTGACCAATGTATTAATGAAAGTTATAAACCTATTTAATACTTTCCATGAAACACTTTGACATTCTTCAGGTTTTCAACATGAACATAAAGATTCTGGTACCTTAAAGAACTGAAGCCTCTCTTTGTTTCTGATTAGTTCCATTTCCTGATTCTTCACAGCTGTTTCAGTTCTACAGAAAAAGAAACACGGTGAGGTTCCACAAGGAAAACTATTTCACATTTAAAGCTAAACGTTTCTATTAATGCAAACATGAAGCAGATTCCTGAACAAGCACCATGAGACAAACAGAAGTGACTCTTCACAGAAAGATGTTAACTGTGTTTCTCTGGATCAAACTCTCCTCTGTAGAAACTTACTCTGAGACGGGCTTCAGGTGGAAGGGACAGAGGAGAGGAGTATTCTCAATCTGCTGGACAGATGCTGCAGGTTGACCTGAGGAGGTCAGGGGGTCACTGCAGACGGCTTTACCACAAGAGCCTCGTTGGCCCCCGCACTGGGAGCCTCCTCTGGACAGAGACCTGGATGGAGTTGAGCGAGACGAAGCCTGGCTCTGGTTTGGACTGTCCCCTCCACCAGGATTGGGAGTGTTCTGTATGGCACTGTGGATGAAAGAGAGCAACACATTTTAAATTAACGTTCTCCAATTTCTTCTTCTGTATTTATTATTAATCATAGTTGATTTTGAAACAAAATCAAACACACCATTTGCTAAAATCAATCTGTAAAGAATGGTCCACTATGAGGTCCGTGGGACATTTAGGGTTTACTAGAGCAGGGTCCACACCATGTTTGGCTACAGCATCCCTCATGGCTGCCAGGTCCACCATAGCAGGAATACCACTGTCAAAAGAAAGAACAGAAGTTCAGAAAGTTGCATAAAACCCAAAACAGATTTCCATTTGCATCAATTTGCAACAACACTGAAGGTTGATTTTAACTTTAAAGCCCCAAAACTCACGTAAAATCCTGCAGGAGGACTCGTGCAGGTGAGAACGGCACCTCTGCTTTATCCTGTTGCTGCTGCCAGTCCAAGATTCTCTGCACGTCTTCCTCTTTTGTGTAAAAGTCATCACAGTTGCGAATTGCTGCCTCCAGTAAGACACGGATGGATAGAGGCAGTTTGTCTGTGACACAAACAAACGCGAGACACAAAGTGAAAGCTGAGCATGTTAAAGTCTTATTGAGATGTATATAGTACAAGTTTCAACATATATCCTCGGACACAACAGCTGTAAACCAAAACATATAACAAAAACAACATAGTTCATGTGTTTATTACTTCTAGACCTAATTATTGTAATTCTTTATTATCAGGATGTTCTAATAGTTCTGTTAAAGGCCTCCAGCAGAGTTCTGATGAGTGTTAGAAGGAGAGATCATATTTCTCCTGTTTAAGGCATCACTTCATTGGCTCCATGTGAAATCCAGAATCAAGTTTAAAATGTTACTTCTAACATATAAAGTTTTAAACAACCAAGCTTCATCTTATATTACAGATCTTGTTATTCTATTTGTTCCTAAAGTAGAATGGAAAGCAGCGCTTTCAGTTATCAGGCTCCTCTCCTGTGGAACCAGCTTCTACTTTTTATCCGTGAGGCAGACACCTTGTGTAGCTCTAAGAATAGACTTAAAACTTTCCTTTTTGCATAACCCTACAGTCAGGGTTAGCTTGGGTTATCCTGATCCATCCCTTTAGTTATGCTGCTATAGTCTCAGACTGCTGGAGGACATACTGATCACATTTATTCACTCTGCTGTTTTTACTCTCATGTTTGTATTTATTATTGTTGCTGCTATTAACTTAAACTGTTTATCGTTCCATAGAAATGGTGACCGGCCCAAATCCGTCTGTGTTTGTCTCTTTCCTCTCAGACCCCAGTGAGTCCAGGCAGAAGATTCATCTTGGTTCGGGTTCTACTGGAGGTTCTTCCTGTTAAAAGGGAGTTGTTTCTTTCCACTGTCTCCAGTTTGTGCTGCTTGGGATTGAGGATTGTGTTGAATTGACTATTTAACACAATCTGTTGATTTGCTTCTAAGAAACCAGCAGATATCCACTATATAAATAAACTGAATTAAACATAACTTTGACACCTAAAGTGATGATTTCTGTTCTGAAATCCTAAAACATAAGTCTCACATAAGTTTCCAGTAAGAGGGACTGAACTCACCATATCTTGGATCATTTAATTTCTGTGGATTGAAGAACTTGATCTTTCCGTCTCTCAGCGTGTCTATTAGATGGCCAAATGTGTGACCTGCAGAGGAGATAGAAACCTTCATATCAAAACACGGCTCCAATTTCAGCCTGTGTGTTGCAAAATGCAGGAAAATTCCAGATACAGACACCAACAATGTGTTTTTATGTCTCTCAGCAAAGCAACAAAGACACTTCTACAGAAAACCTCTGGGATCAGTCGAGTCTCCATGTCGAGGCTTGTAACTCTAAACCCCAGAACCTCAGTGACCCAAGGACCTTCAAGAATAGTGTGGTGTCTCACCTCAGCAGACAATAAATTGACTTGTGAACAGCATGTCAAGCTGTAATTGATGCTGAAGGTCACATGACACATTACTGAAACGGTCATGTTTTGTTGTGGTTTACTCACCAACTGTTGTTGTTTTTGTTTCAATATGTTTGAAATAAGTAAATCATCATCACATGCTTCTACTTTCATGATGTAACATCACTGTAGTGGGAACTTTTTATATTTTCCATAGATTTTACCTTAAAGCCAAATAACCCTAACTTTCTGTGAGTAGTTTGTACACACTACTAGTCAAAAATGAAAACAAGTTGAATGCCATAACCAAAGAAAATATATGTAGACTCAGGAGAACACAGGTTTTAACAAAAGCTGAAAGCTGCCATGTTGAAATGAAATGGTGAAAAACAACAACAAAACCTTAGCTAAGTGAGATCTGGGGCCCCACAAGTCTTTGTAGATCAGTTTTAAGTCTCAAGGGGATCAAATATTAGCTTTGGTTCTCATGTTTTTAACCTTGATAGAAAATACCTTTCTTGACATTATAACACAGCTATTGCAAGTAATACACTGGACCTTCTAACCAATGATACAAAAAATTGTTTTTATTGTAGATTTTCACATTTTCAATTATTGATTCCTAAAAAGAGGAATGGCAATAACATGCAGAGGTGAAAGTCAACACCCACACCTTCACCTGAAAACTAAATGTAAACACACCTGCATCAGCAAAATTCAGCAGTTCTGTTGTGTCCGACAGTGAAATTTTACCTCCTTCATTTCCAGTTTTTTGTCTGAACACGTCAAATTATAGTGTGGAATAAAAGTAAGAGCATTACAAAGCTGCTGGAACAAAGGGCTGTAATTTACTTCATTTACCCATTACACATAAAAAGATGAAGCACGACTTTTGTTAAATAATAACAAAAAACGGTGTACAAAATCAACGTAATGAACAAAATCTGACAAACAGGTTCTACAATATGTTGACGTATAGTTCTAGTGAATGTGGCAGGATATAATGTTTCTTCATCTGAGTAAAAACAATATCTGATTTTCCTATCACACTGACATGCTCTTGTATTACACAGTTGCTCTGCAGCTATGTCCACCTCATTTATTTAAATAATTTTGCCCAAAACCCGCCTGTCATTGGTTCTGCGAGGCACCCAAGAGGATGTAGACTAAACAAACCAAACTGTTTAAATAAAACAGCTTGAAGACTGAGCCATCAACTGTCAAAATCAGTCGAGATTACACACAGATAACACGAGTATTCACTAATTAAAATCTGAACCCGATAAAACTCAAACATTCATTTGTTTTAGAGTATTTTAAACACCGAGTTTAATTGCGAAGGCCACTACAAAAATACGACTAATACATAACCGGTACTTTTGTTATACAATCACAGACACAAATTATTTGGTGTGAAAATAGTGTGTAACGGTCTAATCTTATTTTCTGGCGTGTTCTGTTATGGCAAGGTGAGCACGAAAGGTACAAAGCTAGCAAGGTTCAAACTGCTAAGTTAGCCTCTTATCGTGAAACACACTTGCGTTAAGTTCTTATCAACCGACCGGCTGAACGACAGATAAGAAGAAACAAGGTATATATCATTTAAAAACAAACGTCAGTAATTTAGGATTTAATGCTGATGTTTACATTAAAAAATAGGACCGTAACTTCAGGCTTTAGCTAAATTAACACCTATTACCTAACTGTAATGTTGATAGAGCAAGCTAATGTTAGCTTTATGTCTGACAGACTGAGGCCGGGATATTTTATGTAACGTTCACTTTAACCAAACGGTGAATCTTTTCAAGACCAACTGAACTCCACCAACTATTGTAAGTTCGCTAACTAGGTGTATCGGATCACAGATATCAGTGGAAGATTTGTAAAATACATCCGTTTACCTTTGATTTGGGTAGTGAGCGCCATGATGACTTCTGAAATCAACGCGAGCCGTTCTCTCCACTGCACTAGCGAACTGTAACCAACCAATCAGAGAGCAAAGATCCCCCAGAGCAGACCAATCCAAGTGCAGAGATTTTACATTCACGCCCACTCGTCAACTTCTAACAAAAATGACTAATTTTAATTCAATAAAAATATTTTATTTCCAATAAATAGGGAAATACTTTTTCAACACAGTTAATATATATGAAAAAGCGAAATATTTATTTTCTGTCTCATTCTTCAAACAGAATTCTATTGCCCTGAAATTTTCAGCTTTTAATTCAGACTGTAGTGTTTTGTTCCTATTTTTTTTTTTTAAACTTTTCTGCCTATGAATTTAAGTCCAAACTGATTCACATGTAATATAATAATTATAGTTTCATTTGGATTTACAGCATCCAAAAACATAGCCAAATCCAAAATTATTTGTTTTAAACTAAAAACTATTTCCATTCTAGATTTATAAATTATCTTTTGGTTTTAGACCAAGGATTCTTTTCTAATTCAGTCCCCAGAACAGAACCAGCCTTCTTTATCAGTTGGTTCAGCCTCTTTATGTCACTGATCACACAACAGACTTACAAAAAGATATTTGAAAAATATTTAACATCTTGCTGCAAACATTGAAGGATCTAAGCTTCCTGAGGAAGTTCAATCTGCTCTGTCCCTTCCTAAAAACAGCATTACAGTTGTGTCTCCAGTTCAGTCTGTTGTCCAGGTGAACACCAGGTATTTATACTCCTCCACCACTTCCACTTCTTCTCCATAATGGAAATGGGTTTTTGCATGTTGCTGCGCTTCATAAAGTCCACAATCTTCTGCTTTGTCTTGTTCACATTCAAGATAAGATGATTGTTTCCACACCAGGATACAAGGTGGTCCATCATTTCTCTAAACTCTGTCTCTTGTCCATCTCCGATCCAACCAACAACTGCAGAGTCATCAGAGAATTTCTGGACCCTGACCTGGACTGAAAGTCTGAGATGTACAGAGTGAAAAGGAATGGTGAGAGTACAGTCCCCTGTGGTGCTCCTGTGCTGTTGATCACCTGGTTGGACACGCAACCCTTCAGTCTAACAAACTGTGGTCTGTTTGTGAGGTAGTCCTTAATCCAAGTGATTGTGGAGGCCTCCACCTGTGTCTTCTGGATTTTTTTTCACAGTAAAACAGGCTGAATTGTGTTAAACACACTGGAGAAATTAAAGAACATGATCCTCACAGTGCTGCCTGCTGTCCAGATGACAGTGGGTTTGTTGAAGCAGATGTATTTTAGTGTCTTCCATTCCAATACCACAANCAATAGGAAAACTGCAGTGGGTCCTGAAATCTGTTAAAGAAGACTGGTTCATATTTTGAGTTTAATATATATTTTTTATACCTGAATCATTCACAGTCAGTGTTAAGGGACTCATTAAACTAACAAAACAGAGTATCCTTAAAATGGACAGATATTGGTCTGAAAATTAGTGAAAAGGGAGCCAAAGTCTACGGAAAACTTAAAATGTGAAATAATGCTACTGGAGAGCAATTTATATGATACAACAAAGCATGGCTCCTCGAAATAATCTAACTTAAGAGAGCTTTTAATTCTAAGCTATTTAATGAATAAATAACAAAAACAACAACAGCAATAAAATGGCATCAGTAATAATAATAATGATAACACCATCACCACCACCACCACCACCACCACCACCACGAACAACAACAACAACAACAACAACAACAACAACAACAATAATAATAATAATAATAATAATAACAATAATAATAATAATAACAATAATAATAATGTTATTTCAATAAAATGACACAAGAAAAACGACGCTGTGACTTTAAAAGTGTTGTTGTGAAGCTCTAACGTGACGTCATTTGTGCTGCCTTCGTGAAAACTCGGACTAAGTACCCACTGTCAACAGTTATTTCCTGATTTTGAACATCAGTTTCTAATATCCGAAAATAAGTTTTCCTCGTGACAAATGCATCGATATATTTTACATTATTACCGATGCTGACTTACAATTATCCGATTTGTATTACATTACGGCCATATTACAGACCATGGGCAGAAAAAAATCGATGTTAATCTATCTACCTAGTTTCTGCTTGCTTCTGGGGTCGTGGGTGGTCGGTGCTTTCCTACGGAGGATTTCATGTATAAACATGTCTTTCACTATTTTCATACGCTTAAAATTTTCACAATATACATTCAAATATATATGTAATATGATATATTTTGAAGATACTTTTTTAAGGTTTTGGATCGTTAAGCACAAGTTGAGACGTAACCACAAATTTCGTTTAGTGCAATTCCCATTTTCGCGTCAGTACGTAAACGCTTCAAAATCGTTAAATTATGCAAACGGCCTGCAATGTAAATAATGCAGGCCTGTAAACGACACAAGTCAGATTTTGTTCATGTGTTGTTGGTTAATATTTTTATTGAAGATATACTGAGTGGCTTTAAGGGTTGGATTAAAACACAGTCGGGGATCGTGTACCTTCATGTGTGTTGCTAGCACTAATGGAGGGAAGACATGACCCTGGTTGTAGAAGAGCAGGCCGTCCGAGTTTCAACAAGCCGCATATGGAAGGTGAGCTACAGGACCCCTCAGGTACGTTTATTTACTTCGTATAATTTAAACTCATTTTAACAGCATAAAGTAAAATGCTATACATTTTGGTAGTAGCTAACACACTGCGCTAGTGCACGCGGTGGTCCTGCACGTGCTCCCTTTTAATCAACAGACTCAAGTAAACAATAAGATTAGCTGCTTTAAAAGCGATGTTATTATAGTCTGACTTTTGGTTGTTTCTTTGTAATTAATCGGGGGTTTTGTTGCGGATTTAGTGTAAATGACTCGCTGCACTCAAACTTCCTCTTCAATGTTTTTCAGCCAGGACGCAGCAGTGAAATAAACAAATCTTCGTTTTTGCCAAATCTGCAGTCCATACTTCCTGAAACAAAATCCACTTGATCGTTCTTGGTTACAACGCTGAGAAATAGTATTTACTGCCTTATACTGTTCATCTGTTCGCTTTTTGTCACATTTAGGATCAAATCAAAGATAAAATGAGTAAATTCAAAACACAGTTTTTAAGTGATGATTTCATTTAATGAGGGAAAAAACTATCCAATCAAACATGACCTTGTTGTAACTGTAACTCCTGTCTCTTCAATAACACATGAGAAACTAAGTCATAGACATCTGAGAGTAAGTCTGAAAGTATCACAAAACCTTTCTAAGGCTTGGAGACTTCAGAGAACCTCTGTAAGAGACACTTATCCTGGTGTGATCATCCTTCCAAAATGACTTGAAAAGAACCCAAAGTCCCACAGACTGACCCAACCCTTCTGAGTTTGTCTGAGTCTTTTTCCTGTCCTCTCAGACCCCAGTGGGTCGAGGAAGAAGGTTCATCCTGGTTCTGGTTCAGTTGGAAATGTCATTCTTCTAAAAGTTCCTGATTGTGATTTGCTTGATCTATCATGCTGATTTTAAATGTGTTTGTTCTCACAGGTATGATGGAAGTTTTGATATCTGCAGAGCAGCAGCTTTAGTGGTTCGGCCCTGGCCTGACGGGCACCATGCAGCAGAAAGGTGCCCTCCAGATTATCGAATGGGAAGACCTGGACAAGAGGAAGTTCTACTCTTTAGGTGTTTTTATGACCTTGACCACCCGGGCCACTGTGTATCCAGCCAGCCTAATCCGTACCCGCCTGCAGGTGCAGAAGGGAAAAGCCCTGTACTCTGGCACATTTGATGCCTTCTGTAAGATCCTTCGAGCAGAGGGTGTGAAGGGCCTCTACAGAGGCTTCATGATCAACTCCTTTGCTTTGGTTGCTGGACAGGCGTACATCACCACATATGAACTGGTGCGCAAGTACGTGTCCTTCTATTCACCCAGTAACACGGTAAAGTCAGTGGTTGCAGGAGGAGCGGCATCGCTGGTGGCTCAGACCATCACTGTGCCCATTGATGTGGTGTCTCAGCACATTATGATGCAAGGACAAGGTGAACACTTGACACGCTTCAAGGTCAAACCCAAAATGATGCTCACTGCGACTAAACGTAAGCCGACGTTTGGGCAGACACGAGAGATCACGGTGCAGATATTTGCAGCTGATGGTTTCAAGGGATTTTACAGAGGCTATGTGGCGTCTTTACTCACGTACATCCCCAACAGCGCTCTGTGGTGGCCTTTTTATCATTTTTATGCAGGTACATGAACACACCGATCCTTTCTGTAACGTGGCTTTTTCTGATACTCATAAATAACAAATCTATGAAACTATTCTTTTCCACTCTGTCAGTGTTTTGGTCTTATTCTGTGTTAATATCTGTTGCCTTTGCAGAACAATTGTCTTTAATAGCACCGAGTCAGTGTCCTCACCTGATTCTGCAGGCCGTGGCGGGACCAATGGCAGCAGCAACTGCCTCCACCATCACAAACCCCATGGATGTTGTTCGTGCAAGAGTACAAGTAAGTGTGCAATGATGGAAACATGCATCATATACAGACAGAAAATTACCAAGAAATCAGCCAGATGTAAAGAATCTATACGCACAGTAAAACCCCCTAACTGGTATTTAAAGAGGCCATTTCATACAAATTTCAGGACTTTCTTAAGTATTAACCAGTAATATGAAACATTTTATATCTAAAAACATCAGGAAACACTGATTAACAGACCTTTAAATCTGTCTGCATTAAAATTCGTCTCGTTCTGTGTCAGGCTTTGGCAGCAGCTCGTTCATATAAATTTTTCGGATTTGCTGGACTCAGATTGGCTAACAAACTAGCCTATGAGAGCAAGACATACTGTTTCCTGCCCCGCTGCGCCTGGCAATGTCAGACGTTGTATCTTCCTGTTTGTTACGTGTTATGCTAACAGCTTTTAGCAGCAGCATGCTGGGCGTGGTTTACTAACGAGCAAAGAGCTGTGAGGAAACAGATACAGGCCATTCGAACTCGGGAGAACTCGGGTTTTATCACCACCTGCGTAGTTTGAGAGATTAAAACTGAAAGAGAAGTTGTTGACCTGTTTTCACACCAACTATGAAGGTAAGAACACCTGTGGAGCTAAAATATTCAACAGAAACCTCAGAAAAACTGTTTTTAATAGAAAGGCCTCTTTGAATTAAAAGGAGTGTGCAAATACGCACTTCACGCTATTTGTGCAGTTTGTCAGTAAGTCAAGTTGATGTGAAAATTAGAACAAAAATCCAATTTATCTGAGTTACAGTGTTTTTAAAGTGCAACTTACCCCCTTCCAGATTATTTCCCCGCCCACACTCTCGTTTCAAGAAACGTTTGACATGTGGGTGTTTACTGGAGGACTTTGGCACGAGCGGGGGGGGGGGGTAGCGGGCTGGGCATGCTCTGGGCTGTGATTGACATGTTACTGAAAAATCACAGACAGATGGAAGTGATGCGTTCTCCGTTGCCTCAGGGTGGAGATTCATGCAGACTTCTTTTCTTCTTGTTAATATGCAAATAAACTAATGGACAGTCTGAATGCAGAAAACTGGTTTAACTGTTTCTTTCTTGTTTACTGCTGAATTATTTTTTGAGACAGTTTGACTCTGTTGTTTACGTGAACTGCTTGTTTTTGTTGCAGCATTTCAACTCGTTTTACTTTTCCGACTTTTTCTCTTTTGATCGCAACAAATGATATAACAGATACGGTTTTCTTTTTACTCTTGCAAAGTTCACATGTCTTTTGTAAAGTAATGTAACGACTCTGCTTTGACGGTTATTGCTTCACATGATCACGGTGACTGTGCTGATGTCTGTGGGTGTGAGAGTGTGTTCAGGTAAATGCCTGGAGGTGGACGTGCGTGAGAGAGAAGGAAAAAAAAAAGAGAGAGCGGGAGATGCGATAGTGGTTCTGTATATGATTCAGTTTCAGCCTACAGGACCCGGATTGTTGAACAGAACAGCAGCTTTCAGCTATCACCACAGTACAGCCGTTTATATAAAGACTGTAAATAAAACAGACTGGCTAGTCAGATGGGATCAGTTAAACCGGAATGTGAATGACTGATTGCTGTTTTTCCAAAACAAAGGCTGTAAACAAAAGAAATCAGAGGGGCTGACATTCATTGATTTGATAATGAATCCTGCCGCTGATCACTGGTAAATATAAATATTTGCGTTTATGTGCAGTAAATCAGTTGCATCATATTGAATGCTGTTCACCATGGGCTGAATGGACCACTGGTTATACAGTAGTACTCACAGCGTGAACATTTTTGTGTCACGCGGAGCGTTGTGACTCCTGCAGACAGGACATCTTCTCTGTATAATCACTCGCTAGTCAAACTCCAACTCTCTGCGGAGGCGTGGCCGAGACGCTGCTCTATTTATATTCAGCCTGCCATCACGATTAAAGAAAATAAGGTTTCAGCCAATAGCAATGCCTGATTCAATTCAAGTGCAGTGTCACGTTTTAACCTGAAGAGGGCGTTTTATAAAAATGTGCATAAATTCAAAAAGCAAGACCCAGAAATGTAGACAGGACTATTAAACACTCATTTATAGAGTTTATCAGCAAAAAAAAGTTGATTTGGAGGTAAGTTGCAGTTTAATGTAGATACACATGATGCTGCTGCAGTTCCATTAGAAGTTTGTGTTCGGGAAATGTTTTTCTCACATCCTGACAGACAGAATTTCAACTTTTTCTTCTTATCCTGAAAATCTGAAGCTGCACGTGAGTCCAGGACAAATAATTTGTTCCTGTGGAACTGATCACGACTGTGACTGTCGCTGATTATTCTAATCTTGATTTGCAACATTTCTGAAACATTCTCAGCCTTTTTGTCTGCGTTATCATTGATCCTGAAAAATATTTCAACCAGAGTCAAGTTCTCTATAGCTGTATACTGTCTCTCTCTCTCTCTCTCATGCAGGCACATTCTCCCTCTGTCACTCTCTTTTGTCAGTAAATGTAATATTGGGGCCCAACAACAACAAAAAAAGCTCCTAAAAGCATTTTTTGGTCTCCTAGTGACGAGCGTTGCGCACCGTTTGAACCCTTCTTCGTGTTCTGTTTTGGTGTTTTGCTACTTCCTTCTGAAAGAGACGTTAAACTCTATTTCTCCAAACTGAGGTTGTTTAAAAGCTGTTAACAGATATTATTATTGTTTGTAACAGAAACCCGACTACAGAGATCAAAACTGTTCATTTTAAAGGGGTTGTGGTTGGTGGTGACTTCTTCTTTCTTCTTTAACAAATTCTGGTTCTTCTAACAAGAGCTGCAATAATCTGGTTGGAAGAACGTCAGTCAGTAAATATTTTTACTAGTCAGCTGTACACTCTCAGGACCAGAAATGTCCCTCTGAGGGTTCAAATTGATATAAAGTACAAATTTGTACCATTTCAACTGCACCTGCAACCCTGGTCAAGGCTGGTTAATCTAAATATTATTAAGTTTCTTCCATCATTTTTAATATTATGTTTCAGAATGTTGGTTTAAAACTTCAAAATGTGGCATAATTTTACAGTTTTAGTGGAACAACTTCATAAGGTACAAAAAGGGACCTGGACTACAGGGTACACCCCCAGCTACAAGAAGGGTTCAAATTCTTGTCGCTGGGGGTGTACCCTGTAGTCGAGGTCCACTTTATATCAATTTAAACACCCAAAGGGGCATTTCTGGTCTTAAAAATGACTTTTTAAGACCAATGTTGTACTTTTAAGGGAACATTTTAAAACAATTTACCTATAGGTACAAAAATGTTCTTGTCTTGTACCTCTATTTCTGAGAGTGTAGATCGTGTCCAGATCATTTATGATCAACTGCTTTTCTTAATGATTTGTCTTGTTTGTGCCAGGTGGAGGGACGATCGTCCATCACTGAGACGTTCAAGCAGCTGCTGGCAGAGGAGGGCGTCTGGGTGATGACCAAAGGGCTGTCGGCCCGCATCATTTCCTCCACTCCCACATCGGTGCTCATCGTGGTTGGATATGAGACTCTGAAGAGGCTGAGCCTGCGAGCCGAGCTGATTGAGACCAGACACTGGTGAAGGACCGGAGTGGGACCAGGACCGGCTGTCAGCTGGCTTCATCTTCACACTGAACACCAGCCAGATGTGTCGCTCCTGTTGCTGACTGAATGGCTTTGTAGTGACGTCAGTGTGTTTTTAGATCTGGTTTCTTCAGAAAGACATGAAGAGGCTGTTTTTAGATTTATCTGGAAGTGACTGGAGGCTGTTCTTTGTAACTGTGGATTCTGTTTCTGCCAAAACTACATTCACTCTTACATTATGTAGGTTTAACATGTTTCTCACAGAGATGCAACTTCTGGGAAAATATCTCGTAACATTTCCAAGGATTCTCGTTTTGCTCCTGTGAGTTACAAGTCCTGGTTGTCATGCTGCTGGTGCTTCCAGTATGTTCCATATATGTGTAGGTCGCAGCATCATTCAGAATCCATTTGAATTTACAATCTGAGAGGTGTGAGACGAATTCAGGTGATTTGGGGGACCTACAAAACTAAAGTTGTGACCAACCAGGGACAAAAACTAAAATCTGATGTTCTGAGCAAGACAAAAGCAAATAAAATTAGGATAAAATTTGCAGAAATTATTGCAGAATTGAGGTGCTGTCGTGCTCTGGACAGGCAGACATCGCCGTGTTTTATTGGGGAAAGAAAACTTGCTTGACATTCGCACAAATGTCACAATTTTATCACCTGCAAAACTGCCACAAGTAAACAAGTAATAATCGTGTGATTCCAGCTGAAATTTAGCACATTTTTTCACAATTTTGTGTTTGGAACTGGTTCACAGTGAAACACAGGCTTCATTGTTCGATGTGTCATGAATCTCATGTCAGGTTCTCAGGGTTCATCTGAAACGTGCTGAATAGACACGTGTTTTTCTGTCTGATGGCTTCGAACCTACAAAATACAATGTCAGAAAGAGAGAAGCTGAAAAAAGGAAAATCCTGTTGATTCATTCAAACTTGTGTCTTCATTAATAATGCTGTAAAATAGCCACTCAGTGTAACATTTACCTTTATCCGTCTGTATGTTTGTGAAGAAAAACCACTTCAGTTGAACATTTGCCTCCACTCTGCCTGTAATAGGACTCAAAGTTTGAGAGACAGACTTGTCCTTGGGTGAGACAAATGTCTGATTCATGGGTGTCAGCAGTTGGTCTCAGTGTACCAGTATTTTGGGAACCAGGTTAACGTTCCGACGCCCCCTAGTGGCTGGCTGCAGTACATGTTTAAGCCCCACCCCCTTGATGTAACTGAAAAACTCCACCTCAGGTTAGCGTCTCCAGGTCTGGAGTTGATGCAGGTATTTCTGATCTTGCTACTGTGCATCCAGATATGAATGTTTCTAATACTTTTAGTTGTAATTGTATAATCAGTGTTTAAACACGTGATTGCAGATGACGAGGCAGGATGAATCTGATTCCATGACTCCACCATGACGGCGCCTGTAAAAGGATGTTAGAGCTTCAAGCAGAGAGCCCTGGTCCAGTTTTGAATTTATGTATAAATGGCTGAAACCAGTACAGGAAATCTGTCCTGCCCAGTGATAAAACAAATTTTTAGCTCTCAGTACGGCTGCAAAGTTAACCTAATGTTTGGGCTCCGCTCCTCTGTCCATGTTCACAGTTGATAAATTTGCACATTTTTTTTTTTTTACTTCTCAGATGATCGGGGATCAAATCTGCTGCCATGATGCAGAGGGACTTTTACAGAGGAGGCAGTAACACGCACAACCTTAACTGCACAGTTGCCTTCAGACTTAACTCAGTACATCAGTCAGAAGCTGCTGTACCTGCAGCCACTTACTGCCAGAAAACATCCGAGACATTGTGTTCAGCTTTTTTATTAAAATAAAATGAGTAAAAATCACCATCCACATTGGATACAGGGTTTATGTGAAGAGGAGTTATTTGTAAATAATAAAATACAGTTTCCTATATGAAGTGACAGAATATCTGTTTGACTAGAATCCCTTTATTTCAACAGATGTTCCACATACAAGGAATTTATCTTGGTGTGACGTCACGTGATGCAAGTTAAGGAATAAACTTGTTTTAAAAGAAGTGTGTGTATTTTTTTTAATAAAAAATCTGGAGCGTGATTATCACGTTGCTGCAATGTGCACATCGATCCACTAGGGGGCGCACCACGTCTTTATTCTTAGTATTTGGAGTCTATTAATAGATTGTAATATTTTCACTTATTGGGCTGCAAAACAGATAAAATACCTTTTTTAAAGTCTTGTACATGACAAAGTTTTAAGCAAGTATGAGTTTACATTTTATGTTGAATCTTAAATCCTAAAATCTTTGCTGTGTTTCTCATGACTCCATATTAAAACACCTGAACGCTTCATGTTTCTATTGGACATTCAGTTAAAACTTTTTTGTAGTTAACAATTCTGCAACTTGCAGCATTAAATGAAGACGTTATCAAAAACAACAAAACAAGTAAAAAAAGCAAATGTTTTTATTTGACCATATTTGGCCAGTGCAAAACAATTTATTACATTTACAAAAATCCAACTACTGATTTTATCAAGGTCAACTACATGATTGGAGTCAACATCAGTAGGAACATTCTCCTGCACGGCGTTCTTCATCACAACGGACAGTCGTAGATGTGGATGGCGCGGTCGTCGCCAGCAGAAACGATCTTTGACCCGTTGCTGTTGTACTTTACACTCCAAACCTGAAACCACAGCAGCATCAGTGTTACTACGAGTCTGACTGCATGTGATGTCATCATGTGTTCTGGGATCCACACTGTGAAATATGATGTCAGATCAATTTCTTGTATGTTAAATACAACAGAACGAGTGTATAAACAGGTTGTGGAGAGTAAAGGTGTTATCATGGATGAGAAATGTTGTCATAGGACAAAGACAATGACTTTTATTTACCTTTCCAAAATGTTATTTCTCTTTATAAATCTTCCTCGCAGTATTTTTCTTGCTGGGTTTAATTATCTAATGTTCTCCTGATAAGATGACTTTAAAGCTGATATCCCTGATTTCAAATAGCCTAGCTTAGACTGTCAACAAAGTCATAGAACTCTCGCCCCTCCCGTCAGGTAGAATTCCTAAGCCACGCCCCCCCAGCTACACACGTAGCCCCAGAAGACGACCGAGTGCAAGACACTGGTCCGCAGTTCATTCAAGTACCGTAACATAGTGAAATCACCGGTAAGTGAAAACAATATAACAACGAACAACTGACATTAATTGTTACTTTGTCCTGAACCTGACACGGAACCAGCCGGCGGCTGTTTCTCCTGCTGTGACATGGTAGAGCGGCGAACACTCCCAGCAGTGGTGTGCTGCGGTAATATGTCTCAGTTTTTTAGGAGCACAGAAGCCAAATAAATGTGGAAGTCCATATGACGGGAGAGACTGTCCAATCATCCCTTCCGGGCTGAACCATTTGATTGGTTGATGTTTTTAGACAAATACAGGAGAACCCCTTAATTATTTTTTTTCTGTTTTTTTTTAATCTTCACAACATATTTTTCTCCATTCTGTGTTAAAATATTTTTTAAAGGCATGAAAAAATATGTTAAGCTAATTTGTCATGCAAATTAAGTATAGCAGCTTTAAGGCTCTTAAAAAATTACATTTATTACGAGTGAAAGAAAATTGATTTTTCAGTTAAAGGTGGCACAACTCTGATTTAAATGGATAAAAGTTCAATTCTAGATGTTTTGACATATTTTAATGAAATTTACAGGTTAACTAGCTTCATTACTGTTCAGCAAAATGTTCATGGAAGCATAAACAAGAGTGTTGTTAAATTATAACTGCTGTGGTTTATAAAACAACAACAGAAAACTAGAATTTACAAATAATCAAATATAGTTTAGATTTTTGAGACATCTCATCTGTACTACAGTGTTATATGTGATCGGTGAATCGTTTGGTCGGGTCTGGATCAGTGACATCACTCAGGTAAATCTTGACGTGAGGGAACGCAGTGCTCAGACATGAGACGGCGAACATAAGATAATTAAACATGGGAAGAAAAATACAGAGAGGACATTTAAAAAACAGGAAATAAGAATTTGGAAAGTTGATTAAAAGTCAAAGTTATCTGATGCCATAAAACTCCTAATAAAACTAACGATCTGACACTGATTTATTGTTCTAGTTAACGAGTCTTCTGTGTGTACTACCGTTTACAAAATGTCTTTTTAATGATAATTTAAGATGTTTATAAACACACTTTTCCAAATTTAAATAATTTCAATCCCAAAATAAGTGTAAAAACATTGAATCTGATCAGAAACAAAGTGCTAAGTAACGCAGATCCAAACCAAAGAGTAAAGACAGAAGAAGAAAGCACAGCCGAGCAGCTGACTGGCAGCACGTCGTCCCTGTGGAGTCTCGGGTTTAGCAGACTCATAATGATGAGCAGTATAAATTAACATGGCAGACTCAGCCGCCTCTGATCTCATCTCCGAGGAGCTGTGCTACTTCAGCCAGCAGCTTAGCTTGAACAGATCCCGCTAAGCGTACGTGTGTCTGCATCTCCAGCTGGAACATCAAAGAGACGTTCCATCTACCAGATGGGTTCTTCCACCACGTCACCAGGACCATGTTCTCCCTGGACTGTAACAATCTAGATGAGAATCAGCTGTTACCTGGTCCTGATGGTCGAAGAAAGTGTTGATACACGTTCTGGAGCTGGCGTCCCAGACCTTCACGCTCTTGTCAGATGAGCTGAGCGCAGCAGAAGAAAAAAACACAGTTTCGTTTTTCTTGGAACTGGAAAACTTCCAACAGAAAGCAGAAAGAAATGATCAATTTGTTTAACAATAAGTAGTTTATTATTTGAACCTGGAGACAAAGTGAGTGTCATCTGGAGAGAAGGCGACATTAAGAACCCAGGATCCGTGTCCACTCAGCGTGCCAGCCAGGTTGGCGTGTTGCCTGTTAACAAACGACAGAAAGCAAAATGTCTTAACCTCCATCAGCAGGTTGTTTTCACCAGGGTGGGTCGGTGGGTCTGTCTGTTAGCAAGGTAACTGAAAAACTCACGGATTTTAATGACATTTTCAGGAAATATCAGAAATGATCCAAAAGAAGAAGTGAGTCGATTTTGGAGGTGATCCGGATCACCGTCTGGATCCAGGAACGTTTTTAATGATTCTTCATCATTGTGAGATAGAAGCTGTTTTTAATGTATCTGTATGTAAGTTCACAATAAATGGTAAAATAAATACAGGGTGAGTTACCAACATGTTCTACATGATACCAAGGACTGATCTGGATCAAGGACTGATCTGGATCATGGATTGATCTGGATCAAGGACTGATCTGGATCAAGGACTGATCTGGATCATGGATTGATCTGGATCAAGGACTGATCTGGATCAAGGACTGATCTGGATCCAGGACTGATCTGGATCAGGGTCTGATCTGGATCAAGGTCTGATCTGGATCAAGGATTGATCTGGATCAAGGATTGATCTGGATCAAGGTCTGACCTGGATCAGGGTCTGATCTGGATCAAGGACTGATCTGGATCAAGGACTGATCTGGATCCAGGACTGATCTAGATCAAGGACTGATCTGGATCAGGGTCTGATCTGGATCAAGGACTGATCTGGATCAAGGACTGATCTGGATCATGGATTGATCTGGATCAAGGACTGATCTGGATCAAGGACTGATCTGGATCAAGGACTGATCTGGATCAAGGACTGATCTGGATCAAGGTCTGATCTGGATCAAGGACTGATCTGGATCAAGGACTGATCTGGATCAAGGACTGATCTGGATCAGGGATTGATCTGGATCAAGGCTGATCTGGATCAAGGACTGATCTGGATCAAGGACTGATCTGGATCCAGGACTGATCTGGATCAAGGTCTGACCTGGATCATGGTCTGATCTGGATCAAGGACTGATCTGGATCAAAGACTGATCTGGATCATGGATTGATCTGGATCAAGGACTGATCTGGATCAAGGACTGATCTGGATCAAGGACTGATCTGGATCCAGGACTGATCTGGATCAAGGTCTGACCTGGATCATGGTCTGATCTGGATCATGGTCTGATCTGGATCAAAGATTGATCTGGATCAAGGATTGATCTGGATCAAGGTCTGATCTGGATCAAGGATTGATCTGGATCAAGGTCTGATCTGGATCATGGTCTGATCTGGATCAAGGTCTGATCTGGATCATGGTCTGATCTAGATCAAGGACTGATCAGGATCATGGATTGATCTGGATCAAGGACTGATCTGGATCAAGGACTGATCTGGATCATGGATTGATCTGGATCAAGGACTGATCTGGATCAAGGACTGATCTGGATCCAGGACTGATCTGGATCAGGGTCTGATCTGGATCAAGGTCTAATCTGGATCAAGGATTGATCTGGATCAAGGATTGATCTGGATCAAGGTCTGACCTGGATCAGGGTCTGATCTGGATCAAGGACTGATCTGGATCCAGGACTGATCTAGATCAAGGACTGATCTGGATCAGGGTCTGATCTGGATCAAGGTCTGACCTGGATCATGGTCTGATCTGGATCATGGTCTGATCTGGATCAAGGTCTGATCTGGATCATGGTCTGATCTGGATCAAAGATTGATCTGGATCAAGGACTGATCTGGATCAAGGATTGATCTGGATCAAGGTCTGATCTGGATCAAGGATTGATCTGGATCAAGGTCTGATCTGGATCATGGTCTGATCTGGATCAAGGTCTGATCTGGATCATGGTCTGATCTAGATCAAGGACTGATCAGGATTGTTAGAAAATTCCAGATACTTTGATCTAGAAAAGATAAAAATAGGGATTTTTTATCTCTGTAAGAACAAATGATGTTATAATTTTACAACAAACACTAACTGATAGTCGAGACTCTGGAATCAGACGTGTGGAACAGATCTGGTGTTCCTTCAGAAGTTCTGGAGCTCGATCCAGAAGAAAACCACCAATAACTACTGAACTAATAATGAATCAATATTAATCAAACTGCTAAAGGTGTTTTCATGGTTAATGAATCTGATAATGTAGAGAAAACAAAGGTGAGACTATTAGTTTTAGTGTAAATCACAATATGGAGGAACTGAGATGATTGATGGAGGTCTGAACTCTGAACAATTTCTAGTTACCTCCACCAAGGAGGTCATGTTTCCATCGAGGTCTGTCTGTCTGTCTGCAGGATAACTCAAAAACTAATGGATGGAGTTTGATGAAATCTTCAGGAAAGGTCAGAAATGACCCGAGGAAGAATTGATCCAGATTACCATCTGGATCCAAGAATGTTTTTAAGGATACGGACATAGTACTTTCTACAACATGTCCACTTGGTGGAGGTCTGTGGTCTCTTGAGTGCTTTTCTAGTTTATACTGTTGTTATTTGTTCTCATTCAAACATGTTTTTTTCTATTTTTCTTCAAGGTCTTTAGACAGACATGTAATGAAGTAACTGTGTAAACGACCTGCTTATCTACAGTAAAGGAACAAGAGACTCACACGTCGTATATTTTGATGTAGCCATCGTCAGACGCGGTGACCAGCAGCTGGGAGTCTGGGGAGAAGGTCAGGGACCTGATGGGCATGGCGTGACCTGCACATAGAAAACACACACTCAACTCGAAGCTTTTTTATTCTTATTTTTTAAAGGGGTTATGACATCAAAATGCACTTTTTTGAGTTTTTTGGGGTATATCATGATGTGTTGTGCACTGATGAGGCCGTGTGAACGTCCAAAGCGAGTGTCAAAGTTCCCGTTTGTGGGCGGTCTGCTTTGTTTCATATTTAAAAAACGGTTAAATCGGAAAGCACCATTTTTTCCTACGTGGCATTTCATCCTACGTATTTCATAGCGTCCAATAAAAGTGCACAGTGAAGTAAACAGTCCAACCCCCCACTCCCCCCACCCCCAGCCCATACACCGGTAGCTGCGTTGCGCTAGCTTGTGCTGCTGCTCTTGAGAAGAGATGGCTACGCAAACGGGGACATGTTGTGTCCAAGGATGCTCAACCCATGCTGGAAGTTTACACTCACTCCCGAAGGATGAAAAAAACTAGAGAAGAGTGGCTGAAGTTCATTTATGGAGAAGTGCCACGCAGTTATAACCTCAATTAGAAAGTATGTTCAGCTCACTTCACGGAGGACTGCTTCCATAACTTGGGTGAATTCAAGTTGGGATTGTCAAAGAAACTGATTTTAATTAAAAATTCTTTACCAACCCTGAAGGAGGCGACCACATCGTCAATACCTGTAAGTTTATTTATTTAATAAAATGCTGCCTTGCCTAATAAACGTTTGTTCGTGGTCTGAAGAGTTCATGATGCTAGCATGTGATAGCCGCTCTAGCAACAATGTCCGTGAGCAACAGGTTTATCATACCATATTGTGAATCTATTTTCATTGATAACATCTGACAGCACTGTTTATTCGCTCATGTGATTAGTTGAGTTTTATGTGTTCACCCCTCCGTCTTCCTCAGAAGACGTTTCAGGCTCGAACATATACGGTTGTAAACGTCCACTCGCCATGTCACTGGACTGTTGACGGAGCCGAGAAGAAAGGCTTGCTGCGGGCAATGGTTGTAGCCAATCAGAGCGAAGTCAGCCAGGGAGACCCACATATCATTAATGAAAGGAACCGTGTTGCTGAGAAGAGGATTCTGACCTGCCCGTACACCCCCGTCGTGTTAGTTTTTTAATCAAATTCTTTTGTGAGTTGACATATGCGGGCATATCTACTACATGAAATAGCTTTACGCCAGTTTAAACAGTGATGTCATCACACCTTTAA
>SSNP01000108.1:791690-814241 GCA_006937955.1 Pachypanchax playfairii
CGGGAGGTAAACAGAAGTGGTCTGCTGGTGCAGTCATCCTGTCATCCTGCTCTCCTCTCCTGTGGTGGAGGAGCAGTAGCAATATGTATTCAGCCTCTAGCTTGGTTAATGCGACCAGTAAAAACCCAAACATAAAGGTAATCACCTGCAGAAGGTCCATATTGGGGATAACGTGAGTCAGCTCGAGCACACGATGGGGCGGGAAAGACGTGCAGAAAGGACGGAGTTTGTTTACAACTCGCTGTGCGCATGTTCAACTCATTTAACCTGATTGAGTGCTTGGTGCATGTGTACTCATGGCATGATCAGATCATTTCAGTTAGTGTCCATGTAAACAGGGATTTGGGAATTCCGATCGACCAAGGTTTTAATCAGATTGGGGAAATTTGGCGCATGTAAACGTAGCTAGTGTTTCCAACAGGAAGTGGTTTCATTTGACACATGAGTAATATGAGGTGATTTTCTGTCGTACGCTGCTGCAGAGTTCTTGTTCTCTTCATACAGATGTGTTGGAACCTTCATCTGGTCTACTGCGATAATTATTGTTGTAAGATGCGAGCGCCCCCCATGCCGGCTGTTGGCACATTTTGTTGGGTAATATACAAGGTGGAGGTCTGGTATCCCCAGTATTTCCAGTATATTTTTTATTTTGATTCCAAATCTGTGTTGATCTTCACATCTGCTCAGAAATGTGTGGAACATTTTCTAATTTTCAAGATGACAAAAATACAGAGAGACTCCAGCTGCACCGTCTACAGCTGCAGCTGCAGCATGGAGAAGATCAACCAGCTGTAGCTGATGATTTTGAGGACCTGGAGAGAAGACAGTCACTCTGTTGGGTGCAGGATGGATCCAGATGCAGCATCTCTACTGCTAGAACCAGATTAAGTTACATGATCTGGACCGTGAGCTGGACTACCTCCAGATGGATCGTAATACCTTTACCAAGCTGTTGCATCATCAAAAATAAAAACTAACTGTAATTTTCAGATCTGATCTGTTTGTCCATAACATTTGTTTGTATCCATGATGACACTGAGACTGACTGTGTTTGATCAGCAGAACTTGAAGCCTGTGGAAACGATTTCAGCTCCAATATGTTCGGCTGTGAGCATCTAAACTGTTTCTCTTCACATCGTTTCATCTCATGAGTCGATTTCTCTTTCAGAAAGAGACAAACGCTCAGAAACAACAGATTATTGATCTGATTCTACATTAAATCCCTTTGTTTCTATCTCCTGTTCCTGCGTTTTATAAATTCCAGTAAATGCACATTCCTCAAAATTATGCAGCGATATTCCATAAATATGAATATTTGAGACTTTATTACTGGAAATCTGTGAATCCTGATTTGGGTAGAAATGTAATAGTGATTGATATGAAGTAGTAAAACAACATCTAAATGACATATCAGTCACTTTAATGAAGTCGTTGAAAATTGGCCAAAAATCCCTTGTAGCGCGTTTGCAGCTGTTCATACGGGTCACTGTGACCAGAGTTTTAAGTAACACGGTGAAACAGATTAAACCAACACAGTATCTTACAATTCATCATCTTGAGGACTGATTACTGTCCTACCTGGTCCAGCGTCCATGGACTTTATCTGTTTCCCCGATTCAAGGTCCCACAGACGGATATGTGCATCGAGCGAGCTGGAGGCGGCGATGGCGCCGTTGTGACTGATGTCCACTGATACCACACCCAGCTGATGTCCCTCCAGCGTCCACTGCAACTCCAGCTTCTCATCTGACCTGCAGAAACACCAAAACACAGAACATCGTCCACTCAACTCTTTGATCTTATAATAATAGAACAGAGATTATTTCAAATATTTCACTCCTTTTTCTTTTTCCAAGATGAATTTCAGTTTAGACGACTCAAAGAAAACCCTGATCCTAATTTCCCAAACTAAAACTGAGAAGCTTCCAGTCAGAATCTGCTTCAGTGTGAAGTTCTATTGTTTTCTAATAATGCTTGATGACATAGTTTTGGGATTATTAAGAATTATTTGTTTAAACATTGTTATGTCTTAATGTTGTTTTGCTTTGAATATAAATATGTTGCTGCATTTGATGTTATCTGTATAGACTCTATAAAGGAAAAGAAGAACAACATTGGACGACAGGAGCAATAAATTAGACTGAATAAATTAAGGGTTCTGCAATCTGAGGCTCTGGGGCCATATGTGGCCCTTCAGCCTCTCTGAAGTGGCTCTTGGTTTGACCAACATGAACCTAAGAAACAGGAACTAGATCATTTTATCAGTTTTTCATATATAGTCTTTTCTACAGCTGAATGACACTAATATTACAAACAGGTTGTTCTGTCTGTATGAACTGGTCCCAGAACCAGAACTGAACTGACTGGAATGTCTATAAAATGCAGCGATCACTTGAACTTTGATCTGAATCTTTCTGAGCTGCAGTCTGACTCTCCTGATCCACAAACCAACATGTTACATCAAACTGAAGACTTATTACATTAAAAGCAGCAAATAGTTTCACACATTTTTAAAATGTAAAGTTATTATACAGGTATTATACTGTGATTCTTCATATAACAGAAACAAACCGTCTCAGATAAAAGACCTGAGACACTTTAACAAAGTCAAACTTGTTTCATTTTGTGAACATTTACGTAATAAATGACTAAACGACATCCATCCAACCAGTTTTATAACAGCTTGTTCCTGCAGGATCCTGGTGGAGGCTGATGTTTATCTACAGCAGCATGAACAACAATCTGATACTTTATACTTTAACTATAAGTGGGTAACTTTGTGGCTCTTTATAAATTCAATTTGAGTGATGGAAAATTGATCTTTGAGTTAAAGGTTGCAGTACCCTGATTTACAAAGTTGTGTTTACATGTATTATTAGGAGTGTTAAAAGGAACCACGCACCATTTCCAGACTTTTACCATATCATCCAGGGAACCAGTCACGATGGTTTCTGAGCCGTCTGCTTCACTTTTCCCCCACGCTGCTGTCCAGATGGCATCATCATGTGCTAAGGAGACACCAAGTCAAACTTCAGCCAACTGGGTCTTTTATTTGTATTGATATTTCAGACATTAAATGAAATAAAAGGCAGGGTGAAAGTTTCTCACCGTGTTCTTGCTTGAACAGAATGCTGTACTGAAATACAAGCTTAAAATTAGTTTCTGATCAAAGTAAACAAAACAGTAAACATATTGAAGCTGTTAATTTTAAGCTTACTTGAGTGCTCATTGTTTTGGTCCTTGTTGTAGAAGAAGCTGTAAAATAGATACAGGATTTTACATTAAGTCTGACTGAAGAAAACAGACCGGATGTTTAGAATATTTACATCTGTGTACCTAAATTGTCGGGGTAAATAAAATACAATGCTATCGCTGGCTACTTCTTTTTAGCATGTTAGCACTGCTACAAAATCTTCGCAGCGACAGCTGTCGGTAACTCGAAAAAAGCAGCGAAGTTATCTGACACCAAACTACTTGATTATGTTCATTTACGAACACGTACCTCAAAAATCCCGAAGGTTTTATCAAATAATTTGATGCTCATTGATTTACATGTAAAACAACATGATATTTAATGTAACTTCCGTTTTTGACTTCTTTGATTGTTTATATTAACACATGAGTCATGGCGGAGGCTCAATACCGCCACCTGCGGTTGGTACAGCGAGGTACAGTCAAGCGAATCAAAGGGTGTTTTTGTTTATCTTGTTTTTCTTATTGCATTTTAGTTAGTCTTTAAAAAGGATTAGATTTTAGACAAGTCCAAAGATTTTATGACTAGAAGATATAACCAATTATATAACTATTCTGTATACAAGAATAGCAAAGTTGAAAACAAAGTTAACTTTCACTGGGGTTTTTGGCTTTAGCTGTTTCATATAGTTTTTACCTTGAATCTGCATGTTCAAATTTTAAAACGTATGTTATATTTAATTGTGTTTAGGGTGTGTAACGATGAGATGGGATTTTCAGCCCTGCGTTTCTTTTGGGAGATTTATCATTAAACAATAATTATCCAGTTCTCCAGGGTTTGGACAGTGTTTGGATCTTTATATTTCTTAGTTTCCTTGATAGTAGTGCTCAAATAAAGTTAACACAACAAGATAATCACAGACAAGCATACTTTTGTGAAAGCGATAGATATAGAGGAGTGTTTCTGGGACAACCCAGAACATTGATCATTATTTGATCTTTATATTGCTTACAGTGTAGTAAAGCTTTCATACAGGCACGCGCATGTCCAGTGGTTGAAAGGTAAAAAGATGTTATTCTCCTCATATAGAAACAATAACAACATGTCAACAATATTTTATCAACATTGATGTCTAAGTTAGGTTGAGAATTAAACTTCCCTTAAAATATATTGTAAATACATTCTTACACTTTCCAGCAACACAGTTAATAGCAACCAATCTTTTCTTTAGTTATATGAAAGTTACAGCATTTCTAAATACAAACAGATCGGATGGAGGAGTCCAGGTCCTGGATGGAGGAGAACAGGTCCTGGATGGAGGAGTACAGGTCCTGGATGGAGGAGTTCAGGTCCTGGATGGAGGTGTTCAGGTCCTGGATGGATGAGTTCAGGTCCTTGATGGAGGAGTACAGGTCCTGGATGGAGGAGTACAGGTCCTGAATGGAGGAGTTCAGGTCCTGGATGGAGGTGTTCAGGTCCTGGATGGATGAGTTCAGGTCCTTGATGGAGGAGTACAGGTCCTGGATGGAGGAGTCCAGGTCCTTGATGTAGGAGTACAGGTCCTGGATGGAGGAGAACAGGTTCTGGATGGAGGAGTAAAGGTCCTGGATGGAAGAGTACAGGTCCTTGATGGAGAAGTCCAGGTCCTTGATCTAGGAGTACAGGTCCTGGATGGAGGAGAACAGGTCCTGGATGGAGGAGTAAAGGTCCTGGATGGAGGAGTAAAGGTCCTGGATGGAGGAGTACAGGTCCTTGATGGAGGAGTTCAGGTCCTTGATGGAGGAGTTCAGGTCCTTGATGGAGGAGTTCAGGTCCTTGATGGAGGAGTACAGGTCCTGGATGGAGGAGAACAGGTCCTGGATGGAGGAGAACAGGTCCTGGATGGAGGAGAACAGGTCCTGGATGGAGGAGTAAAGGTCCCAGATAGAGGAGTACAGGTCCTTGATGGAGGAGTACAGGTCCTGGATGGAGGAGAACAGGTCCTTGATGGAGGAGTCCAGGTCCTTGATGGAGGAGTTCAGGTCCTTGATGGAGGTGTTCAGGTCCTGGATGGAGGAGTACAGGTCCTTGATGGAGGCGTTCAGGTCCTGGATGGAGGAGTACAGGTCCTGAATGGAGGAGAACAGGTCCTGGATGGAGGAGAACAGGTCCTGAATGGAGGAGAACAGGTCCTGGATGGAGGAGTAAAGGTCCCAGATAGACGAGTACAGGTCCTTGATGGAGGAGTACAGGTCCTTGATGGAAGAGTACAGGTTCCGGATGGAGGAGTACAAGTCCTGGATGGAGGAGTCCAGGTCCTTGATCTAGGAGTACAGGTCCTAGATGGAGGAGTAAAGGTCCTGGATGGAGGAGTAAAGGTCCTTGATGGAGGAGTTCAGGTCCTGGATGGAGGAGTAAAGGTCCTGGATGGAGGAGTACAGGTCCTAGAGGGAGGAGTACAGGTCCTGGATGGAGGAGTACAGGTCCTTGATGGAGGGGTACAAGTCCTGGATGGAGGAGTACAGGTCCCGGATGGAGGAGTCCAGGTCCTTGACGGAGGAGTCCAGGTCCTTGATCTAGGAGTACAGGTCCTAGATGGAGGAGAACAGGTCCTGAATGGAGGAGTACAGGTCCTGGATGGAGGAGTCCAGGTCCTGGATGGAGGAGTACAAGTCCTGGATGGAGGAGTACAGGTCCTGGATGGAGGAGTCCAGGTCCTTGACGGAGGAGTCCAGGTCCTTGATCTAGGAGTACAGGTCCTAGATGGAGGAGTAAAGGTCCTGGATGGAGGAGTAAAGGTCCTTGATGGAGGAGTCCAGGTCCTGGATGGAGGAGTAAAGGTCCTGGATGGAGGAGTACAGGTCCTTGATGGAGGAGTCCAGGTCCTGGATGGAGGAGTAAAGGTCCTGGATGGAGGAGTACAGGTCCTTGATGGAGGAGTCCAGGTCCTGGATGGAGGAGTAAAGGTCCTGGATGGAGGAGTACAGGTCCTTGATCGAGGAGTACAGGTCCTGGATGGAGGAGAACAGGTCATGGATGGAGGAGAACAGGTCCTGGATGGAGGAGAACAGGTCCTGATGGTGGAGTACAGGTCCTGGATGGAGGAGTAAAGGTCCTGGACGGAGGAGTACAGGTCCTGGATGGAGGAGTAAAGGTCCTGGATGGAGGAGTAAAGGTCCTGGATGGAGGGTACAGGTCCTTGATGGGGGAGTTCAGGTCCTTGATGGGGGAGTTCAGGTCCTTGATGGGGGAGTACAGGTCCTTGATGGAGGAGTCCAGGTCCTTGATGGAGGAGTTCAGGTCCTTGATGGAGGTGTTCAGGTCCTGGATGGGGGAGTACAGGTCCTTCATGGAGGAGTACAGGTCCTTGATGGAGGAGTACAGGTCCTCGATGGAGGAGTACAAGTCCTGGATGGAGGAGTCCAGGTCCTTGATCTAGGAGTACAGGTCCTAGATGGAGGAGTAAAGGTCCTGGATGGAGGAGTAAAGGTCCTTGATGGAGGAGTACAGGTCCTGGATGGAGGAGTACAGGTCCTGGATGGAGGAGTACAGGTCCTGGATGGAGGAGTCCAGGTCCTGGATGGAGGAGTCCAGGTCCTGGATGGAGGAGTACAAGTCCTGGATGGAGGAGTACAGGTCCTGGATGGAGGAGTACAGGTCCTGGATGGAGGAGTACAGGTCCTGGATGGAGGAGTACAAGTCCTGGATGGAGGAGTACAGGTCCCGGATGGAGGAGTACAGGTCCTTGATGGAGGAGTCCAGGTCCTTGATGGAGGAGTTCAGGTCCTTGATGGAGGAGTCCAGGTCCTTGATGGAGGAGTACAGGTCCTGGATGGAGGAGTCCAGGTCCTTGATCTAGGAGTACAGGTCCTGGATGGAGGAGAACAGGTCCTGAATGGAGGAGAACAGGTCCTGGATGGAGGAGAACAGGTCCTGAATGGAGGAGAACAGGTCCTGGATGGAGGAGTACAAGTCCTGGATGGAGGAGAACAGGTCCTGGATGGAGGAGTACAGGTCCTTGATGGAGGAGTCCAGGTCCTGGATGGAGGAGTAAAGGTCCTGGATGGAGGAGTACAGGTCCTTGATGGGGGAGTTCAGGTCCTTGATGGGGGAGTTCAGGTCCTTGATGGAGGTGTTCAGGTCCTGGATGGAGGAGTAAAGGTCCTTGATCTAGGAGTACAGGTCCTGGATGGAGGAGTTCAGGTCCTGGATGGAGGAGAACAGGTCCTGAATGGAGGAGAACAGGTCCTGGATGGAGGAGTAAAGGTCCTGGATGGAGGAGTCCAGGTCCTGGATGGAGGAGTAAAGGTCCTGGATGGAGGAGTAAAGGTCCTGGATGGAGGAGTACAGGTCCTGGATGGAGGAGTCCAGGTCCTGGATGGAGGAGTAAAGGTCCTGGATGGAGGAGTACAGGTCCTTGATGGGGGAGTTCAGGTCCTTGATGGGGGAGTTCAGGTCCTTGATGGAGGTGTACAGGTCCTGGATGGAGGAGTACAGGTCCCGGATGGAGGAGTACAAGTCCTTGATGGAGGAGTCCAGGTCCTTGATCTAGGAGTACAGGTCCTGGATGGAGGAGAACAGGTCCTGAATGGAGGAGAACAGGTCCTGGATGGAGGAGTAAAGGTCCTGGATGGAGGAGTACAGGTCCTTGATGAAGGAGTACAGGTCCTTGATGGAGGAGTCCAGGTCCTTGATGGAGGAGTTCAGGTCCTTGATGGAGGTGTTCAGGTCCGTGATGGAGGAGTACAGGTCCTTGATGGAGGAGTACAGGTCCTTGATGGAAGAGTACAGGTTCCGGATGGAGGAGTACAAGTCCTGGATGGAGGAGTCCAGGTCCTTGATCTAGGAGTACAGGTCCTGGATGGAGGAGAACAGGTCCTGAATGGAGGAGAACAGGTCCTGGATGGAGGAGTAAAGGTCCTGGACGGAGGAGTACAGGTCCTTGATGAAGGAGTACAGGTCCTTGATGGAGGAGTCCAGGTCCTTGATGGAGGAGTTCAGGTCCTTGATGGAGGTGTTCAGGTCCTGGATGGAGGAGTACAGGTCCTTGATGGAGGAGTTCAGGTCCTGGATGGAGGAGTCCAGGTCCTTGATGGAGGAGTACAGGTCCTTGATGGAGGAGTACAGGTCCTGGATGGAGGAGTACAGGTCCTGGATGGAGGAGTAAAGGTCCTGGATGGAGGAGTACAGGTCCTGGATGGAGGAGTACAGGTCCTTGATGGAGGAGTCCAGGTCCTGGATGGAGGAGTAAAGGTCCTGGATGGAGGAGTACAGGTCCTGGATGGAGGAGTCCAGGTCCTGGATGGAGGAGTAAAGGTCCTGGATGGAGGAGTACAGGTCCTTGATGGGGGAGTTCAGGTCCTTGATGGAGGTGTTCAGGTCATGATGGAGGAGTACAGGTCCTTGATGGAGGCGTTCAGGTCCTGGATGGAGGAGTACAGGTCCCGGATGGAGGAGTACAAGTCCTTGATGGAGGAGTACAGGTCCTTGATGGAGGAGTTCAGGTCCTTGATGGAGGAGTTCAGGTCCTTGATGGAGGAGTACAGGTCCTTGATGGAGGAGTACAGGTCCTGGATGGAGGAGAACAGGTCCTGAATGGAGGAGAACAGGTCCTGGATGGAGGAGTAAAGGTCCTGGATGGAGGAGTACAGGTCCTTGATGGAGGAGTACAGGTCCTTGATGGAGGAGTCCAGGTCCTTGATGGAGGAGTTCAGGTCCTTGATGGATGAGTTCAGGTCCTTGATGGAGGAGTCCAGGTCCTTGATGGAGGAGTACAGGTACTGGACGGAGGAGTGCAGGTACTGGATGGAGGAGTACAGGGCCTGGATGGAGGAGTCCAGGTCCTTGATCTAGGAGTACAGGTCCTGGATGGAGGAGAACAGGTCCTGAATGGAGGAGAACAGGTCCTGGATGGAGGAGAACAGGTCCTGAATGGAGGAGAACAGGTCCTGGATGGAGGAGTAAAGGTCCCAGATAGACGAGTACAGGTCCTTGATGGAGGAGTACAGGTCCTTGATGGAAGAGTACAGGTTCCGGATGGAGGAGTACAAGTCCTGGATGGAGGAGTCCAGGTCCTTGATCTAGGAGTACAGGTCCTGGATGGAGGAGAACAGGTCCTGAATGGAGGAGTACAGGTCCTGGATGGAGGAGTAAAGGTCCTGGATGGAGGAGTACAGGTCCTTGATGAAGGAGTACAGGTCCTTGATGGAGGAGTCCAGGTCCTTGATGGAGGAGTTCAGGTCCTTGATGGAGGTGTTCAGGTCCTGGATGGAGGAGTACAGGTCCTTGATGGAGGAGTACAGGTCCTTGAGGGAGGAGTACAGGTCCTGGATGGAGGAGAACAGGTCCTGGATGGAGGAGTACAGGTCCTTGATGTAGGAGTACAGGTCCTGGATGGAGGAGGACAGGTCCTGGATGGAGGAGTACAGGTCCTTGATGGAGGAGTGCAGGTCCTGGATGGGGGAGTTCAGGTCCTTGATGGAGGAGTTCAGGTCCTTGATGGAGGTGTTCAGGTCCTTGATGGAGGAGTACAGGTCCTGGATGGAGAAGTCCAGGTCCTTGATCTAGGAGTACAGGTCCTGGATGGAGGAGAACAGGTCCTGGATCGAGGAGTACAAGTGCCGGATGGAGGAGGACAGGTCCTGGATGGAGGAGTACAGGTCCTGGATGGAGGAGAACAGGTCCTGAATGGAGGAGAACAGGTCCTGGATGGAGGAGTAAAGGTCCCAGATAGAGGAGTACAGGTCCTTGATGGAGGAGTACAGGTCCTGGATGGAGGAGAACAGGTCCTGGATGGAGGAGTACAGGTCCTGGATGGAGGAGTAAAGGTCCTGGATGGAGGAGTCCAGGTCCTGGATGGAAGAGTCCAGGTCCTGGATGGAAGGTAAAGGTCCTGGATGGAGGAGTACAGGTCCTGGATGGAGGAGTCCAGGTCCTTGATCTAGGAGTACAGGTCCTGGATGGAGGAGAACAGGTTCTTGATGGAGGAGTACAGGTCCTTTATGGAGGAGTACAGGTCCGTGATGGAGGAGTACAGGTCCTTGATGGAGGAGTTCAGGTCCTGGATGGAGGAGTACAGGTCCTGGATGGAGGAGTACAGGTCCTGGATGGGGGAGTTCAGGTCCTGGATGGGGGAGTTCAGGTCCTGGATGGAGGTGTTCAGGGCCTGGATGGAGGAGTACAGGTCCTTGATGGAGGAGTCCAGGTCCTGGATGGAGGAGTAAAGGTCCTGGATGGAGGAGTACAGGGCCTTGATGGAGGAGTCCAGGTCCTTGATGGAGGAGTTTAGGTCCCGGATGGAGGAGTACAAGTCCTTGATGGAGGAGTACAAGTCCTGGATGGAGGAGTCCAGGTCCTTGATGGAGGAGTACAAGTCCTGGATGGAGGAGTACAGGTCCTGGATGGAGGAGTACAGGTCCTGGATGGAGGAGTCCAGGTCCTGGATGGAGGAGTACAGGTCCTGGATGGAGGAGTACAGGTCCTGGATGGAGGAGTCCAGGTCCTGGATGGAGGAGTACAGGTCCTGGATGGAGGAGTACAGGTCCTGGATGGAGGAGTACAGGTCCTGGATGGAGGAGAACAGGTCCTGAATGGAGGAGAACAGGTCCTGGATGGAGGAGAACAGGTCCTGAATGGAGGAGAACAGGTCCTGGATGGAGGAGTGCAGGTCCTGGATGGAGGAGAACAGGTCCTGGATGGAGGAGTACAGGTCCTGGATGGAGGAGTCCAGGTCCTGGATGGAGGAGTCCAGGTCCTGGATGGAGGAGTACAGGTCCTTGATGGAGGAGTCCAGGTCCTTGATGGAGGTTCAGGTCCTGGATGGAGGAGTACAGGTCCCGGATGGAGGAGTACAGGTCCTTGATGGAGGAGTCCAGGTCCTTGATGGAGGAGTTCAGGTCCTTGATGGAGGTGTTCAGGTCCTGGATGGAGGAGTACAGGTCCTTGATGGAGGCGTTCAGGTCCTGGATGGAGGAGTACAGGTCCCGGATGGAGGAGTACAAGTCCTTGATGGAGGAGTCCAGGTCCTTGATGGAGGAGTTTAGGTCCCGGATGGAGGAGTACGAGTCCTTGATGGAGGAGTCCAGGTCCTGGATGGAGGAGAACAGGTCCTGGATGGAGGAGTACAGGTCCTGGATGGAGGAGTACAGGTCCTGGATGGAGCAGTCCAGGTCCTGGATGGAGGAGTAAAGGTCCTGGATGGAGGAGTAAAGGCCTGGATGGAGGAGTACAGGTCCTGGATGGAGGAGTCCAGGTCCTTGATGGAGGAGTCCAGGTCCTTGATGGAGGAGTTCAGGTCCTGGATGGAGGAGTACAGGTCCTTGATGGAGGAGTACAAGTCCTTGATGGAGGAGTTCAGGTCCTTGATGGAGGTGTTCAGGTCCTGGATGGAGGAGTACAGGTCCTTGATGGAGGAGTCCAGGTCCTGGATGGAGGAGTAAAGGTCCTGGATGGAGGAGTACAGGTCCTTGATGGGGGAGTTCAGGTCCTTGATGGGGGAGTTCAGGTCCTTGATGGAGGTGTTCAGGTCCTGGATGGAGGAGTAAAGGTCCTTGATCTAGGAGTACAGGTCCTGGATGGAGGAGAACAGGTCCTGAATGGAGGAGAACAGGTCCTGGATGGAGGAGAACAGGTCCTGAATGGAGGAGAACAGGTCCTGGATGGAGGAGTACAGGTCCTGGATGGAGGAGTACAGGTCCTGGATGGAGGAGTCCAGGTCCTGGATGGAGGAGTCCAGGTCCTGGATGGAGGAGTACAGGTCCTGGATGGAGGAGTACAGGTCCTGGATGGAGGAGTCCAGGTCCTTGATGGAGGAGTCCAGGTCCTGGATGGAGGAGTACAGGTCCTGGATGGAGGAGTACAGGTCCTGGATGGAGGAGTACAGGTCCTTGATGGAGGAGTACAGGTCCTGGATGGAGGAGTACAGGTCCTGGATGGAGGAGTAAAGGTCCTTGATGGAGGAGTTCAGGTCCCGGATGGAGGAGTACGAGTCCTTGATGGAGGAGTCCAGGTCCTGGATGGAGGAGTCCAGGTCCTGGATGGAGGAGTACAGGTCCTGGATGGAGGAGTACAGGTCATGGATGGAGGAGTACAGGTCCTGGATGGGGGAGTCCAGGTCCTGGATGGAGGAGGAAAGGTCCTGGATGGAGGAGTACAGGTCCTGGATGGAGGAGTAAAGGTCCTGGATGGAGGAGTACAGGTCCTTGATCGAGGAGTACAGGTCCTGGATGGAGGAGTAAAGGTCCTGGATGGAGGAGTAAAGGTCCGGGATGGAGGAGTACAGGTCATGGATGGAGGAGTAAAGGTCCTGGATGGAGGAGTAAAGGTCCTTGATGGAGGAGTCCAGGTCCTTGATGGAGGAGTACAGGCCGGGATGGAGGAGTACAGGTCCTTGATGGAGGAGTCCAGGTCCTTGATGGAGGAGTTCAGGTCCTTGATGGAGGTGTTCAGGTCCTGGATGGAGGAGTAAAGGTCCTGGATGGAGGAGTACAGGTCCTTGATGGAGGAGACCAGGTCCTGGATGGAGGAGTAAAGGTCCTGGATGGAGGAGTACAGGTCCTGGATGGAGGAGTATAGGTGCTGGATGGAGGAGTACAGGTCCTTGATGGAGGAGTTTAGGTCCCGGATGGAGGAGTACAGGTCCTGGATGGAGGAGTACAAGTCCTTGATGGAGGAGTACAAGTCCTGGATGGAGGAGAACAGGTCCTGGATGGAGGAGTACAGGTCCTGGATGGAGGAGTCCAGGTCCTGGATGGAGGAGTAAAAGTCCTGGATGGAGGAGTAAAGGGCCTGGATGGAGGAGTACAGGTCCTGGATGGAGGAGTCCAGGTCCTTGACGGAGGAGTCCAGGTCCTTGATCTAGGAGTACAGGTCCTGGATGGAGGAGAACAGGTCCTGAATGGAGGAGAACAGGTCCTGGATGGAGGAGTCCAGGTCCTTGATGGAGGAGTCCAGGTCCTGGATGGAGGAGTAAAGGTCCTGGATGGAGGAGTACAGGTCCTGGATGGGGGAGTTCAGGTCCTTGATGGAGGTGTTCAGGTCCTGGATGGAGGAGTAAAGGTCCTGGATGGAGGAGTCCAGGTCCTTGACGGAGGAGTCCAGGTCCTTGATCTAGGAGTACAGGTCCTGGATGGAGGAGTAAAGGTCCTGGATGGAGGAGTCCAGGTCCTGGATGGAGGAGTAAAGGTCCTGGATGGAGGAGTAAAGGTCCTGGATGGAGGAGTACAGGTCCTGGATGGAGGAGTCCAGGTCCTTGATGGAGGAGTCCAGGTCCTGGATGGAGGAGTAAAGGTCCTGGATGGAGGAGTCCAGGTCCTTGATGGAGGTGTTCAGGTCCTGGAAGGAGGGCAGATCAGCACCAGTAATCCTCTCTATAGTCTATTTTGGTCTAGTTTGGTTGTAGAATCAAACCAGACTCTGATGGACTAGGAGAGACTCGATAACGACTCTGTAGAAGTTCACCAGCAGCTCATGTAGCAGGTTAAACTTCTGTAGCTGCTGCAGGAAGTTCAACCTCTGCTGGACCTTGTTAATGACCTCATGTTGACTCCATGTCAGGTGACGGGTGATGCTGGTTCACTTTTATCAGACGAAATGTGTTTAAATTTAGTTTTATTTATTTTGTCTAGAAAAAATCTCCATGAGTCTCAATGAGTCCTTTTCATATCAGTTTCTGTCTTGTGTGAGTTCAGCAAACGGATCATCTGTAAAATTCTAAATTCTGAGTTTTGCTGTCGTGTCATTCAAAGTTTAATAACAAACCTAAATAAAAATCTAAGTTGAATGTGACTTTGATTAGATCTGCACTCTTCAAAGTGGAATAAACACAATCAAATCTCCAACATCTTTGTTTGGGCTATTTTTGACCATTTTGACCATAAAATCTGAATCACATCAGATGAGCTAAATAAAGCCCAACTTTTAACATCTTCATTTTGAATTAAATTAAACATGCCAGACAGGCTAAGAAAAGACCGATTTTTAACTTCCTCCTCTGAGCTAATTAAGAGGACGACTGGCTGCAGGTTCGTTTTGCTGAAACATCTAATTTAATCAGAAATAAATGAACAAAGAATCTAAATTCAAGAACCAAACAGAGAAAAAAGAATTAGAAACTGATAAGATCTAAAAGTTTTATTATGTCAAAATAAAAGATGTTGAAGTTTTAGCTCTGACACACTGATGTGTAACAGACTAGTGGATCAGGCTCCACATGAAGAGTATTCAATGTAAAGTTTGTGACAAGTTGACACTATAGATATTAACTAAAAGAGCTCATGTGGTCTCTCTCGTCTCCTGGGACAGCAGACATGTCAGTCTAGCTTTACTGTATTAATGGGACAGAGATTTCAGGGGGGGAGGGACCTTCTCTGTCCCCCATTTAAAACAGCCTGCAAGATTCCTTCAGAGCTCGGAGACGTACGGATCAAGACGCAGCACAGTGTGTGTGTGTGAGAGAGAGAGATAGAGAGAGAGTCCATCTCTGTGAATAAAATAAATAACAGTCTCAGTTGGGTGTAACGTGTGAACGAGAGGCTGAGCTCAGAGACGAGGAGACGGGAGGGTGAAAGAGACAGCAGAGCGTGGAACAGGTTCCTGCAGCCCTCAGCAGACATGCCTAACTTTGCCGGCAACTGGAAGATGAAGAGCAGTGAGAATTTCGATGAACTTCTCAAAACCCTGGGTAAGTCCTCTCCTGTCGCTCACACATCATTTTTTGAGTGTGTGTGTGTGTGTGTGTGTGCTCTTGGATGCCATGACTACCCTCAACATCATATTGTTCTGAGAAGCTCCCCGAGGAAAAAGATGCTTCTGAAGGGAAACCCTCAGCTTTACAGGAGATACGATAAATTCCAGCCTAAACAGACGTGGTATTGTTGCATGGTGGGGTGGGGGGGTGGGGGGGGTAACATTATTCATGTAAAGCATTTAAGTAGGGCATGCATTAATGACAGGGGAGGTCTGTGTTGTTCTCATGTCTCCTGTCCTTTTTCATCCCGTCCTCTTGGTCTTTACTGATGATCGTGATGGTTTAGAGTTAGTCCAGTTTAACTGGGTCACTCAGTTGTGTTGCATCGTTTTGTCACGCCAGGACCACAGAAACAGACAGGGACATGGCTAAAGGCTGTCTCTGGATGAATGTGGACATTTTCAGGGAGAGGTTTCACCGAGGAGCTCTCCAGCAGCTGCTGCATCAAACAGGAGCACGATTCTACACCTTAGGATGAAAATCCATTTTGGAAAAACAGTCTTGATGATAAATTAAAAACTGTGTACAAAAAAAGAGTATTTTTACAGTCAAGCTGCAATAAAATGTGTATGTTTGTTTGTTTGTTTACCCATTTATTTAGAGGTTCTTAGGGCAAAAGTTTTTCGGATCTGGTCATGAGTCTCAGAGGAAAAGCCTTCACCTCATTCAACACATTGATAAAAACCACCAATCAGAGGTTACATAAGTTCCAGATCAAAGAGCGAGCAGTGATAGATAGTTAATGTGGATTCCAGCGCTGCATGACCGCCACTTTCCATCAACATCTTTCTAATTATCTGTTGACTCTGAAGCTCCTCCTGCAAAGAGAAAGGATCGTTGTATCCAGAGAGCAAAGAGCAGTGAGCGCCACAGGGACTGATCCGAACTGAAAAGTTGTGCAATTCAAAAAAGAATTAATAAAGTTCTGTAAATGTTCTGATTGGTATTAGAAACATTTAACAATTTTTCAGAATCCAGCTTTTTTTTATTTGAGGATCCTTCAGAATATCTGAAAACATCAATAGTTTGGTGCTGCAGTTTGGAATAAGATGATCTCTCAAACATTTCCAAGACCAAAATTTGTTTCTTGCATGAAAATCTAATAATTTGATTTATTTAAAAATGTTAATCATCTTTCTGGAAAACCCTTATTATGAAGAGAAGCAGTAAAAATATTAAAGATTCAGGATTTTAGAGGGAGATAAAACCAGAAAGACCTACAGAATCAGACCAGGCCCACCTTGTCAAAAGGCGGGCGGGGGGGGGGGTTTGTGCTGGTTGTGGAGGCCCTCGTCGCAGTTACAACAAAAAAGGAAACTGAACTAACCCGTCCTGACATCCTAAAGAGTTTGGATCCTTTCCTTTTAGGAGACAGCAGAATAATCCATCACACCGACCTCGTTGACAAAATTCTTCAAATTTTCTCCAGTTTTTGATAAATACTTGAGGATTTTGTCAGAGCCACAGAGCATTTATTGTGTTTTCACATGGGAACAAACATACTTCTGTCATTCTGAGTAAAAAAACTGTGTGGTTACTTTAACACACACACACACACACACACGGAAACCGAGAGACATGCAGTCAGCAAGTCTCCCTAAATCTAAGGCTACGAACTGATAGAGGCTGGCAGGAGAGACTGGATTGGTCTAAATCTGGGTGAGGTCTTTTTTTTTTACCAGAACTGTTGGCACGAACACGACAAAATGACAAAAACTCTCACCTCCTTTTTCACAGTTTTGTGTCTCTGTTTGTCACATTTAGATTGTGGTTTGATGATGATAATAATCTGTTTAAATAAATAAATTATTATCTGCTGCCTGAAGGCGATTATTATCATCATAACACTATCATGTTATTTTATTTGAAATTTATTTAAAGGATTCTCCAACCAGGCAGTAAAACATTCGGTTTACCTAAAATCCCAGCTCTCCTCCAGGCCTCCTCCTCGTGAGTGCTGCCCCTCGAGCTGCCTGAATAAAAATGGTGAATAAATTCCTGCAACTCTCACAGCTAAACGCAAATTTTCACCGAGAAATTTTTAGAAAGTAAAATACTACAAAACGATGGTGCTTAGTGTCTTGCTTCAGACTCCTGCAGCTCGGGGTGTGTGTGTTTAATGTGCAGGGGCAGCACAGACACGCTGGGCAGGTCCTGGTGTAACATTGTTACATCACTATGTTACAGTCAGTCGTTTTCCAGGAGAGAGTGGAGCAGCTGCTCAGACCTCAGCTGCTTTGAGAAATGTGTTTATTAAACCAAAAACCACACTGGAGTGTTTTTTTAATAAGGAAATAACATCACAACAAGTTAAAAGCTTCAAAAAATGATTTTGCATGATACAGGACCTTTAATGTTTTGTTTTTGTGTGCGTGTGTGTGTGTGCATTTGTTCTTTGGCAAAATATGTCATGATCTGCCAGATTTCAATGACTCTGTCTAATTGGTCACCACAGCTGATCGACATTGATAAGAAAATGACTAAACTCAGTCAGTTCTACAGATACTAGTGAGCGATGGGACTTTAATTCTTGAACGTGTCTTGTCTTCGTGAACAAATATCAACAGTCTGTTTTGGGTTTCGTGTGTGTTCAGGTGTGAACGCCATGCTGAGAAAGGTGGCTGTGGCAGCTGCTTCTAATCCTCAAGTAGAGATCCGTCAGGATGGCGAGCAGTTCTACATTAAAACCTCCACCAGCGTGCGCACGACCGAGATCAACTTCCACATCGGTGAAGAGTTTGATGAGGAGACGGTGGACGGACGCAAATGCAAGGTAGAATCACGCAGGAGGAGCTCTGGGAGGCACAACGAGCAACAGAGAACTGAAATAACAACATTAATAAGTTTTAGTACAGAGACTTTGTTGTTGTTTAGAGCAAGGGCCTTGTTTGATATGATATAATGGGGGGGTCAACGCGAGGCCCGAAGGGCCAAAGCACTAGCAGCGGGGGGTCTGGGGGCCTTAAGCGGCCCCCAGAAGCCAACGACTTACAGATGGCCGGAGGCGATTTTGAAAACAAGACAGTAACTTACAAAAGAGAAAAGTCAACATTGTCACTGGCAGAAGATTTTTATAAAACTAGCGAATTTCCACTTTTTACTTTGTTTTGTTCAGTAGAACATGGGGGGGGAACAAAGCACATTTTGTCCCCCCCCCCTCTCAAAAACATGGGGGGGACATGTCCCCCTTGTCCCCCCCATAAACAAGGCCCATGGTTTAGAGAGTCTACGAGTCTTGATGGTCATTTGATTATTTTTCAGCAACAAATGTTAATGGTGTCCTGGAACAGGGGCTCTGATCCAGAGGGGCCCCAGTCGACCCCTTTATCCTCTGGACTCGAGCTCAGTAGGTCTGTTTAGAAAACCGTCCAAGGTTCAACTAAATGAACATTTCACCTCATAAGAATCACACACACTGCTTTAAATCCCTGTTTCTCTGCTCTCTCAGCATTATTTCACTTTCCTAAACATTCATAATAATAAATAATAATTCTGCTTTTGTTTTACAGTTGCTCTACAGTAAGGTCATTATTTTATAGATAAATGTATTACTGACACAGCCAGTGGTGTTGGTTTTAACCTTTTATTTGAGGACATTTGGACAAGCCATCACGCATCAGGACTGAGATTTGACTACCTGAAGTTTTAATCCGAGTGAGAAACAGATGCATGAAGCACGAAGCTGATGTATGTAATATATTCATCCACTTCACATGCAGCTGCTGCAGTGAAGCTGAGGAGAGTTACATAACTGACTGAAACAGCGAGTGTCGGTGAAAGAAAAACTTCTTTAACCAGTTTGTGAATTTAGGCTTTAGAAATGAAGAATTAAACTAAGAAGTTTCTTTAAAGCACAATACAATCTGATATGTGCAAAAGTACCTTTAAATATGGAATTTGTCAAATTATCAAGTAATTAAATGTAAAAAAAAAAAAAAAAGCTTTATGCACAGCACAGTGGTGCAGTTGGTGCATTGCCTTGCAGCAAGAAGAATGTATTGGGTTCAAATCTGGGTTGGGACCTTTCTGTATGAAGTTTACATGTTGTCTCTGTGCACGTGTGGGTTTTCTCCAGCTTCCTCCCAATGAGCAAAAATATGCTTTATGTTAATTAGCTACTCGAATTTGTTTCTAGTTGTGAGTGTGTCTGTCAATGTGTCCCTGCTGGTGACCTGTCCAGGTGTAGCCCCGCCCCTCACCCAATGACTGCTGGAGTCTCACACTAACTTCCTGCAACTCTGAACAGGAAGTTTCAAGTTCAAGTTTATTTATTTATAAAGCGCCAGTTCATGACAAAGTCATTTCAATGCACTTTACAGAAAAATCAACCAATTAATAATAAAACATTTTCTATCTAAGGAACCAGTCGATTGGGCTGAATTGTTATTTCAGCACAATCCCCCATCCTGAGCAGCACCATTGGCGACAGTGGAAAGGAACGACTCCCTTTTAACAGGAAGAAACCTCTAGCAGAACCCGGCTCAGGATGGGCGGCCTTCTGCCTTAGCCGACTGGGGTCTGAGCTGACAGGAAAGAGACACAGACAAACACCGATGGATTTGGGCCAGTCGTCATGTCTATAGAAAGATAAATAGAGAAACAGTTAATGACAGCAATAACAATCAATACAAACAGAGTAAAGAGAGACAGCAGAGTGAAGAAATGTGGTCAGTATGTCCTCCGGCAGTCTAAGCCTATAGCAGCATAACTAAAGGGATGGATCAGGAGAACCCAAGCTAACCTCGACTATAGGATTGTGTAAAAAGGAAAGTTTTAAGTCTATTCTTAAAACTACACAAGGTGTCTGCGTCACAGATAAAAAGTGGAAGCTGGTTCCACAGGAGAGGAGCCTGATAACTAAAAGCTCTTACTCCCATTCTACTTTTAGAAACTCTAGGAACTACAAGCAGACCTGCAGTCTGAGAGCAAAGTGCTCTGTTAGGAGCATATGGAACAATAAGATCTTTAATATAAGCTGGAGCTTGGTCGTTCAAGGCCTTATACGTCAAAAGTAAAACCTTAAACTTTATTCTAGACCTTACAGGGAGCCAATGAAGTGATGCTAAAACAGGAGAAATACGGTCTCTCCTAACTCTCATCAGAACTCTGGCAGCAGTATTTTGGATCAGTTGGAGGCCTTTAACAGCACTATTAGAACACCCTGATAATAATGAATTACAGTAATCAAGTCTAGAAGTAATAAATGCGTGAATCAGCTGCCTTCAAACATCAGCTGATCTAATTTATTATTAAGTGAGCTTGACATTAAGGTCATGAACTGATGATCTGTCTGTCAGGTTTGTCAGTTACAGCAAGTTGTTCAGGTCCTGAAGCAGCAGAGCAGCCCCAGACCATCACACTCCCTCCCCCATGTTTGACTGTAGATGTTATTGTCATGATGTGTACTAGGCCAGAGTCAATTGCTGAAAACCCAGACAAGATACTGCATATAAAAAAGGGGAATGGGGGGGGGAAGCCAGACAAAGACAGACAAAGAATACAGTACTTCGGGAGGTAAAATCGCCGCTCTACCATGTCACAGCAGGAGAAACAGCCGCCGGCTGGTTCCGCGTCAGGTTCAGGACAAAGTAACAATTATTGTTCGTTGTTATATTGTTTTCACTTACCGGTGATTCCGCCATTACGGTACTTGAATGAACTGCGGACCAGTGTCTTGCAGTCTGTCGTCTTCTGGGGCTACGTGTGTTTCCAAACCTGGGGGGGCGTGGCTTAGGAATTCTACCCGATGGAAGGGGCTGAGAGTTCTGTGACTTTGTTGACAGTCTAAGCTAGGCCATTTGAAATCAGGGATATCAGCTTTAATGCATCAGAGACGTTCTGGACAATTTCTACTTTTTGTTCTTTTCTATATATACAGTATGTATACATCTATATACAGTATATGTCTGTCCCAGTTCACAGATAAAGATGTGGCTTGATCAGTTTGGTGTGGAGAAGCTTGATTGGGCCTCACAAATCTCTGACCTCAAACCCACCAAGTACCTCTGAGACTTGTCCAACATTCAGGACATGTCCTCCTAGCTGCTCTACAGAAAGAAGGGACACAAATTCCCTGTAAACTAATCAGATATCTGAAAGTGGAGTCATTGTAAGCACGCTATCAGCATGAGGTGTGACAGGTATTTCTGTGGAATGTTGGCGAACTCTCAGGTGGTGCAGGTTAGCAGGGGATGTCCGGGTGTTTTTTTTTTTTTCAGAGTCCAGCGCTACCCGCGGTTAAAGGGATTACACTCTGATCTCTGGCAGAGAGCTGAGAGTAAATTAACACAGGCACAAAGTTAAAAAGCTCCTGTTAATCTAAACGGGTCCTGTGGGACGAGACGGGCTTTTCTCACTTCACAGAGGAGAACGTGACGAGGTGTTTCCCATCTGTCCCTGAGGTCACACAGAAACAGGCAGCCGATGAGCCTCCATGCCGAGTGGAAGTCATAATGAGACAGTTATTTACAAACTATGATAGATGGACTTGTTTAGTATCAAACATAAATGTATTTTTTGACTTGTTCAGCTGGGAGGGTGTTTTTACATAACACATGAGTTTCCTCTATATGATGATGAGGCACCTCAGCCAAACTGGTTGCTATAGAAACAGACTTTTAGTCCTGGTTCTACATCCAGGCACAGGGAAAAGACTGTGAACTATCTGTAACAATACTAAAAGTGGTTTTATTATATATTGAAACAATTCATAAATGGTTTGATTTTATTTTATATTTCTGTTATTTATGTTAAACATTTGGGTTAAAAGACTAGATATTGTATCAGAACTCTGTGGATAAGATTTCTTTGTAATTTTGTTTGCGTCTGATAGTCTGACAAATTCTCTTCTGCTGCATTAATAGAGAATCAAACAATGGTTTGGATGATTTCCATATTGATTTACAGAGTTATTCATTAAAGAAAGTGCATTAATAAGCAATAATGACATCACACTGACATTTTTCTGTCCAGCATGTTTGTGAATTTCCATAATTAAAAAGTCAGTTTTGCTGAAATGCAGCAAAACTATTTTTTTAACAAAAGATTTTTCAGTTTTCACCAAATATCTCTATTGCATTTCTACAAAAACATCCAGAAAATCTATAAGTTGATGCAAATCAAACAATATTTAAGAGTTGGGAGATCATGTTTATAATTGAGTCACAGTTTTTCTTTGGGAACTAAAGACCAGGTTACAATGCTGTGAATGCACTACAAATGATATTTGGGCTGCTTCCTACGGCCTCCTTAGTGCAGCCTTATCAGGATATAGAGTTTGTGGCCCATTCAGAACACACCACAAAAATCCTCTGTGTGGGAAGGCTGGTTGAACCTCAGCACATGATGATCAGGGATTAATGACTTTCTATTTACTTCTAAGTTGTACAGGACTCCATGTTTTTACAAGGACAACAAAAAGCTGTTGTTTCCAGAAAATTACACTTAGTTCTAATTTTTCTCTTATTCTTCCAAAAACAAGCTGAAATGCAAAAACCATTTGACTAGAAACAGAAGTTTTGACTGTTGTGGGTTTTTTGGTCCATCTGAGAACTTTGATCAGACAACAAAGCTGTGTTTCTGTTTTGGTCTGATACAGATCTTCTATCTAATATAATACAGCCTTTAAGCCTTT
>SSNP01000108.1:814265-842365 GCA_006937955.1 Pachypanchax playfairii
AACTACAAGCAGACCTGCAGTCTGAGAGCGAAGTGCTCTGTTAGGAGCATATGGAACAATAAGATCTTTAATATAAGCTGGAGCTTGGTCGTTCAAGGCCTTATACGTCAAAAGTAAAACCTTAAACTTTATTCTAGACCTTACAGGGAGCCAATGAAGTGATGCTAAAACAGGAGAAATATGGTCTCTCCTTCTAACTCTCATCAGAACTCTGGCAGCAGTATTTTGGATCAGCTGGAGGCCTTTAACAGCACTATTAGAACACCCTGATAATAATGAATTACAGTAATCAAGTCTAGAAGTAATAAATGCGTGAACTAAAGTTTCTGCATCCCTTTGATTCAAAATGCTTCTTATTTTAGCAACATTACGCAGGTGGAAGTAAGCCGTCCTGGTAACATGCTTCATATGAGAACTAAAGGACATGTCCTGGTCAAAGATAACACCCAGGTTCTTTACCTTCTTGTTGGAGGTCAAATTAATGCCATCCAACGTTGATGACTGACTACACAACTTGTTCCTAAGATTCTCAGGCCCAAAAGTCACAACCTCTGTCTTGTCTGAATTCAAAAGCAAAAAATTAAGAGTCATCCAATATTTTGAATCATTAAGACAAGCTTGTAATCTCTGCAGCTGGTTGGTCTCATCAGGCTTCATTGATAGATATAACTGAGTATCATCAGTATAAAAATTGAATTTTATACCATGTTGTCTAATAATTTTACCAAGCGGTAACATATATATAGTAAAGAGGATTGGTCCAAGCACTGAACCCTGAGGAACTCCATGACTGACTCTGGTATATGAAGAAGATTCATTATTTACATGAACAAACTGGAATCTTTCAGTTAAATATGATTCAAACCAGTTTAATGCAGTTCCCTGAATCCCAATATCATATTTAAGCCTCTTCAATAGGATCTTATGATCTATAGTATCAAACGCAGCACTGAGATCTAACAGGACAAGTACAGACACAAGTCCACTGTCTGAGGACATCAACAAGGAACAAGCCAGTGAGAGACTAATTTATTTTTGTCAATTATTCTAAAAAAATTGATAAACCAAATTTGGTAATTTTGCAGTAAACTTGCATTGAATTACAAGCTTTCAGTTCTATCACATCAAACTCAATTTTTCTTGTTCAGATTCAGATCAACCTAGTAACCATCTGATATTTAACTGTAATAAGTTACATTCAATAAAAGTAAAGTGTTGATAAGTGATTAGAAACCTACAACAGAATATCAGCTCATGTTAGAGGTTTTGTGAAATATTCTCCACTCTCATGTTCTAAGACCAGTTTTCTAATCCACATCTAGAAATAAACATGTTTCTGCTGGAAAGTCGTGAACATTTTAAGCAAAAATGTCTTAAGTTCATTTATACATTCATATCAGATTCATGTCCAGATTTTAACTAAATCACTTCAGCCATTACAGGTTGCTGGTGTGTTTTGACTTACTGTTAAACCCCCGAGCAGCTGCAGCTAGTAGTTAACCACCAGCAGAACATGGATAATGGATTCACTGTACAGGCTTTTGGATGCCTTCAAACATCAGCTGATCTAATTTATTATTAAGTGAGCTTGACATTAAGGTCATGAACTGATGATCTGTCTGTCAGGTTTGTCAGTTACAGCAAGTCGTTCAGGTCCTGAAGCAGCAGAGCAGCCCCAGACCATCACACTCCCTCCCCCATGTTTGACTGTAGATGTTATTGTCATGATGTGTACTAGGCCAGAGTCAATTGCTGAAAACCCAGACAAGATACTGCATATAAAAAAGGGGAATGGGGGGGAAGCCAGACAAAGACAGACAAAGAATACAGTACTTCGGGAGGTAAAATCGCCGCTCTACCATGTCACAGCAGGAGAAACAGCCGCCGGCTGGTTCCGCGTCAGGTTCAGGACAAAGTAACAATTATTGTTCGTTGTTATATTGTTTTCACTTACCGGTGATTCCGCCATTACGGTACTTGAATGAACTGCGGACCAGTGTCTTGCAGTCTGTCGTCTTCTGGGGCTACGTGTGTTTCCAAACCTGGGGGGGCGTGGCTTAGGAATTCTACCCGATGGAAGGGGCTGAGAGTTCTGTGACTTTGTTGACAGTCTAAGCTAGGCCATTTGAAATCAGGGATATCAGCTTTAATGCATCAGAGACGTTCTGGACAATTTCTACTTTTTGTTCTTTTCTATATATACAGTATGTATACATCTATATACAGTATATGTCTGTCCCAGTTCAAAGATAAAGATGTGGCTTGATCAGTTTGGTGTGGAGAAGCTTGATTGGGCCTCACAAATCTCTGACCTCAAACCCACCAAGTACCTCTGAGACTTGTCCAACATTCAGGACATGTCCTCCTAGCTGCTCTACAGAAAGAAGGGACACAAATTCCCTGTAAACTAATCAGATATCTGAAAGTGGAGTCATTGTAAGCACGCTATCAGCATGAGGTGTGACAGGTATTTCTGTGGAATGTTGGCGAACTCTCAGGTGGTGCAGGTTGGCAGGGGATGTCTGGGTGTTTTTTTTTGTCAGAGTCCAGCGCTACCCGCGGTTAAAGGGATTACACTCTGATCTCTGGCAGAGAGCAGAGAGTAAATTAACACAGGCACAAAGTTAAAAGGCTCCTGTTAATCTAAACCAGGGGTGTCAAACTCCAGGCCTCGAGGGCCACTATCCTGCATGTTTTAGATGTTTCCCTGTTTCAACACACCTGATTCAAATGAACAAGTCGTTAACAGGCTTCTGAAGGACTTGTTGAAATACAGAGGATTTGAATCAGGTGTGTTGAAACAGGGAAACATCTAAAACATGCAGGATAGTGGCCCTCGAGGCCTGGAGTTTGACACCCCTGATCTAAACGGGTCCTTTGGGACGAGACGGGCTTTTCTCACTTCACAGAGGAGAACGTGACGAGGTGTTTCCCATCTGTCCCTGAGGTCACACAGAAACAGGCAGCCGATGAGCCTCCATGCCGAGTGGAAGTCATAATGAGACAGTTATTTACAAACTATGATAGATGGACTTGTTTAGTATCAAACATAAATGTATTTTTTGACTTGTTCAGCTGGGAGGGTGTTTTTACATAACACATGAGTTTCCTCTATATGATGATGAGGCACCTCAGCCAAACTGGTTGCTATAGAAACAGACTTTTAGTCCTGGTTCTGTATCCAGGAACAGGGAAAAGACTGTGAACTATCTGTAACAATACTAAAAGTGGTTTTATTATATATTGAAACAATTCATAAATGGTTTGATTTTATTCTATAATTCTGTTATTTATGTTAAACATTTGGGTTAATTGTATCAGAACTCTGTGGACACGATTTCTTTGTAATTTTGTTTGTGTCTGATAGTTTATCATTCATTAAGTATAATCAGAAGGTTAGGAAATAAATGATAAAACATTTCCTAACAAATTCTCTTCTGCTGCATTAATACAGAATCAAACAATGGTTTGGATGATTTCCATCTTGATTTACAGTTATTCATTAAAGAAATAAGCAAAAATGACATCACACTGACATTTTTCTGTCCAGCATGTTTGTGAATTTCCATAATTAAAAAGTCATAAAAAAGTATTTTTAACAAAAGATTTTTCAGTTTTCACCAAATATCTCTATTGCATTTCTACAAAAACATCCAGAAAATCTAGAAGTTGATGCAAATCAAACAATATTTAAGAGTTGGGAGATCATGTTTATAATTGAGTCACAGTTTTTATTTGGGAACTAAAGACCAGGTTACAATGCTGTGAATGCACTACAAATGATATTTGGGCTGCTTCCTACGGCCTCCTTAGTGCAGCCTTATCAGGATATAGAGTTTGTTGCCCATTCAGAACACACCACAAAAATCCTCTGTGTGGGAAGGCTGGTTGAACCTCAGCACATGATGATCAGGGATTAATGACTTTCTATTTACTTCTAAGTTGTACAGGACTCCATGTTTTTACAAGGACAACAAAAAGCTGTTGTTTCCAGAAAATTACACTTAGTTCTCATTTTTCTCTTATTCTTCCAAAAACAAGCTGAAATGCAAAAACCATTTGACTAGAAACAGAAGTTTTGACTGTTGTGGGTTTTTTGGTCCATCTGAGAACTTTGATCAGACAACAAAGCTGTGTTTCTGTTTTGGTCTGATACAGATCTTCTATCTAATATAATACAGCCTTTAAGCCTTTAAGAATAACGTTAGCATTTTTTTTTTGCTTTAGTTTTAATTATGCAAATTTGCATTTGCATGGACATGTAGAAAGATCAGATGAATTGCAATTAACTATAAACACAATTAATCCTAATACCATAAAAATTAACTTAATCCTATAAAAACCCCAAATAATCCAGTAAGTGCAGGATCTCCTACAGTTGTTCAGCTAAGTGATTTAAGCATCATTAGTGTTAAATCTGCTCAAGAATGGCAGCAGGTAGGTGTTAAAGGAGTGTCGAGTGTCTTCATGCTGAGTGAGGCAAAACCAGAATTACCTGCAGTATAGATCGTCTGTAATTAGTACAGGAACTGGAAGCAGTACAAAATGAATTTACAACTTTAAGCTACAGTTTTGAAACTTGTCTAAGTGGATATTCACTGAAAAACATGGATGCCTCTAGTCTCCCTATATTACACTTAATAACTTCCGTAATTTGGATCTCAGCAGGAAGCGGTGTTCTGATGATTTATGCTGCCCTGATGAAAAATGCCACCATAGTACGAATTAACAACTTATTTCATAATGAAATGTAATTAGAAGTTTATACAGTATCCTTGTTTATAGTGAGTGTTTCCTGTTAATTATTTAAATATATTGTTATGATCCTTCCCTGATATTTTCTATATAAAATCCCTCTGGGTCCTTATCAGCCATTGTTGGGTCCTTCTCCTCTGGGTGTGTCCAAACATTTGCCTGTTGCTCTGACAATGTAAAGAAAGTAAAAATAACATCATATTCTAGTGTTTCTGTCCTGAGAGAATTTATTTGATAGGTAAAATGTCTTTATGGAAAAATATAGAAACAAAAAAATAAACAATAAATCTGTTTATTGAAGTCAAGACTGTAGAACGGCACATGTGCAGAAGGAATCAGTAGCACAGCTTAACAGGTAGCATATTTCTACAGAACACCGGTTCCAGCAACGGCCGTCTGAGACACGGCTGCGGAAAAGTTATTTAGTACTACTTTAATGCTGTGGTACTGTCCAAAGAACACAACAAAAACCCAACAGCTAAAATATAACAATAAAAAAAAGGTTTGGGCAAAAGAACCAGCTGAAACAGAAAACACCTGGATAACGAGGCTGTGGCAGATAATATGGTGAGAACAGAGAGAGATGATAACTTTCAAAAAAGTCTTGTGGAGAATATTTGGTCTTATCTTGTCTTATCTTGGTCTTATGTGTGTTTATGAGCTCTTTGTGGGAGAAAACCTACAAGTGTGAATCTGTGAGTGAGAAAATCCATCTAAGTCTGAGCTTAAGGTCAATACTGGTGCTAAAATCTTACTGTAGCTAATTGACTGTCTTGGTTCGGGCTTTCTGGGTAAAAAAAGAGAAAAAAAAAATCAAAGAGAAAGCTGCTGAAAAACCCTGCCGGTTTCCATCTTGGCAGGGACTTTGGATGGATGGCAGCCCGCATGGTTCTTTACCTTTGATATGGTGATTAACATTTTGCCTGTGAGAAACTGAGGCAGCTGCTCCATCCAGAACTGAGCTGCTTCTCATCCAACGCAGAACAAATTATCGATCAACTGTTTCAAAAGCAACTGTATAAATATTCTGTCATACGGGGACGTTTCGTGATAAATGTAAAAGCATCTTCTTGTTGCGACCGTGAGATTTCAGCAGATCCTTTGATTAACTCATTTTTAATGCAGTAAAGAAACATGTTCAACATGTGGAACTAGAGTCACATGGCATCATTTCGGGTCTTTATTAACCTTCGCTTGACCAGAATCCCACTGTGATAAATTCTCTTTTTCGAGATGGATGACTGACCTTCAAACAGGTAGGAGCTGCTTTCATCAGAATCAGTGTGTGATCAGCGGGGCTGGAGAGCATGATTAGTGAGCTGAACTCATGATATTTTATTGTCCTGCTCTAATCGGGGATCAGAGTGGGTTTGGTGAGGAAAATTGGTCGACCTCAGCATCGGAGCGCACGCACGGGGGGGTTAACAAGCCTGGCACACAGAGGGCTGAAAGCTTTGTGCTGTGTTATTCTGTTCCAAGTTCCATATACCACCTTTAATGCGACTCGGCTTGCCATAGAACCGGCCCACGCGGCCCAAATATCAGACTGGTCCACCGGGATTTGTCCCAGTCCTCCCAATTACCCACTCCGGGCCTGGACATAGTCTCTTATGGTTTGATACGTCTTATGCTAACAGCTTTTAGCCAGCCGCATGCTAGGCATGGTTTCAACTGCGGGAGCTGATGAATACTAACCAACAAAAGAGTTGTGACGAAACAGATACAGGCCGTTCAAACTCGGGAGAACTCAGGTTTTATGGCCACCTGCGTAGTTTGAAAGATAAAAATTGAAAGAGAAGTTGTTGACCTGTTTTCACACCCAGTATGAAGGTAAGAACACCTGTGGAGCTAAAATATTCAACAGAAACCTCAGAAAAAAACATTTTTAATGGAAGGGCTGCTTTAAAGGTTCTGTCTCCTGCTATTTTACATCCTTCAACATCTGTGATAGACATATATGATAAAATCTTGCCTTTGGTGTTATATAGTCTTCATTTGTCCTGAAATATAACTAATATTCTCCAGTTATTCTCCAACCAGGAAGTAAAACACTCGGTTTACCTACAATCCTATCTCTCCTCCAGGCCCCCTCCTCGTGAGTGCTGCCCCTCAAGCTGCCTGAATAAAATGATTAATAAATTTACCAATAAGTTTACCTAAAATCCCAGGTGGTTCTCAATGTCAAGGAACCTTGCCAAGGCAAGGTGTCTTGCTTACCAAGGCACTACCTTGGTAAATTTGTATAGCGCTTTTCTAGTCATTCAGACCACTCAAAGCGCTTTCACACTACAAGGTTTTGCATTCACACAACCCGATATGTAAACCGGGGGGAGAGGGTAGGGGCTAACTCACACAACCCAAGGACACTTGGACATGTGGCGGTGGAAGCCGGGATCGATCCACCAACCTTCAAATTGGAGGACGACCGCTCTAACCACTGAGCCACAGCCGCCAGGTAGACGAGGCGTCTTGCTTACGAAGACACTGGAATAGACTTAATTCACGTGACCGCGGCTACCCACTCACGCACACTGTTTACATCCCGCCCATCGTAGTAGCATAGTAGCGTAGCAGCATTATTTCAGCCATGGAGCTAGAAATATTAATAAAAATAAAATTAAAATAAATGTGCAAGCGAGTTTATACATTCTAAGCACCGAAGCTGCAACTACTAAGCAACTAACCAACCAACCGTATAACTGCTTAGGATTTAAAAAAAGGTTTTAGATATAAGCCCGATAGCAACAATCAGTTACCTTACAACTGGAAATTTACCATTGAAGTAACTGCTGCTCCTCAACTGCCATTTTTTGAAAATATTGCAATGTATTCTGGGAAATTTGTGACCTAGGGAAGGCATCAAGGCATGTCCCATATATCCTTTGTATGTTAGCTAAACAGCGGGCAAACCGAGTACAGATGCCTCCTTAGCACATGAACATTGGAATGCGCCTTGGTGGGTCCTGATGACATATCTCCTAGGCAACCGGCGCAGGACCAAGCCATCAAGGCAAGGTTCCTTGACATTGAGAAACACCCCCCGTCTCTCCTCCAGGCCCCCTCCTCATGAGTGCTGCCCCTCGAGCTGCCTGAATAAAATGGTGACTAAATTCTTGTAACTCTCACAACCAAATGCACATTTTCACCAAGATATTTTTAGAAAGTAATATACTATAAAATGGTGGTGCTTAGTGTCGTGCTTCAGACTCTGCAGCTTGGGGTGTGTGCGTTTAATCAGCAGGGGCAGCATGGACACGTTACGAGGTTAGGAGTCAGTTGTTTTCCAGGAGAGAGTGTAGCAGCTGCTCAGAGCACAGGATTCAGGAGGATTATTGAGAAATGCGTGTATTAAGCCAAAAAACATTCTGGTGGGGGGGTTTAATAAGGAAATAAGATCATAACATGGTTAAAAGCTCCAAAAAGTTGATGATACAGGGCCTTTAAAGGAAAAATCTATCCAGAAAAAAATAGAATATAACCCCACTGACATCTATCTATCTGAAAAGTTACAGTCATTTCTAAATCTTTGGGACTTAAGCTAGTGAGAACCCTTGCCCATAAATCCAGAAAACAGTGTTGAACCTTTCCTAGAGGGGTTCGCAACCCAGAGACACTCTCCCAGTGATGCATTCTAACGATGATACAATCATGTATGCCCACAATAACATCATCCTTCAAACCCATCTTGGCATAACTACGTATATCAGAACACACCAGAATGCAGTTTCACACCAGAAAATCATGACATAGAAGCCCAACCAGCCATTTTTAGAAAACACAGAGTGATTTATCATCTGTATGCTGATGACTGTCAACTTTATTTTTCTTTGAAATATGGGGAACCAGTACAGCCTATTCTAGACTGTCTTAGTGACATCAAGTCATGGTTGGCTGCAAATTTCCTCCACCTGAATGAATTAAAGACTGAACTGGCTCTGTTACCCCCTAATGGTTCTGCTGCTAAAAAGCTGACTTTACCTTTCTACCTGTCTGCCTTGGTGAAGCCATCAATTGTCAATCTTGGTGTGACAATAGATCCTAAATTATGTATAGATAAACATATCAGGTTGTGAAATCCTGTTTTTATCAACTTCGTCGTCTGCGTCAACTAAAGCCTGTTTTAAATAAGCAAGATCTTGAAACGGTGGTTCACACTTTTGTCCCCTCTAGACTGGATTAGGCAAACTGTACACTTTATGGTGCTGCCTGAATGTCCTTAGCCCGCCTTCAGGTGGCTCAGAATGCTGCCGCCCGTTTCATTACTGGAATGGGACGCCGTGAGCATATTTCTCCAGTTTTGGCCCGTTTACAATGGCTTCCAGTCCAATATCGGAATAAATTTAAAATTTTACTGTTTACATTTAAGGCACTTAATTCTCTTGCCCCACCCTACCTTTTCCTGTTGCTTTGTTGGCCTGTCCCGGCACGTTCCCTCCGCTCGTCCGATCAACGTCTGTTGTGTATCCCTCAGGGTCGTGTCGGAGCACAGGGGGGAACGAGCTTTTTATGTCTGTGCACCTAAGTGGTGGAACCAACTCCCCCTGGCTGTCAGGCTCACCCCTTCTGTCACAGTTTTTAAATCTCAGTTAAAGACGCATTTCTATTTGCTAGCTTTTAATAGATCTTAACCTTCTATAATTTATCCTGATTTGATTTGATTTTTTATTGTTTTTACTGTTTCTACTGTTTTTATTGTTGTAATTGTTTTTTATGATTATCCATCTTGTACTCAATGTACAGCACTTTGGACAGTGTGACCTCACTACACAAGTTTTATGTAACCATCTTCAAAATATTGTGTCCTGTTTGTAACGGGGAGCCTGTTGTGTTTTCAATTTGGCCCCCCAAACATGTGAAATTCAACATTTTTCCTGACCTTGAACATTTTAACATTTTGAAAAATTTAAATAAAGTAACAAGGTCATTTTGCAAAGTAACCTGAAATATCTGTACTGTGTGTGTGCAATTAACTTATACTATGTTAGTTTCTATGTAATAAGACTGTTTACTGAGATTTCAGTCTCTTTGTGCTCAGTGTTTATTGTCCCTTCCTGTGCAGAGCCTGGCTGTCTGGGAATCAGAGAACAAGATTCACTGTAAGCAGACTCTGGTGGACGGAGATGGTCCTAAAACCTTCTGGACCCGAGAGCTGAATGGAAACGAGCTTATACTGGTGAGCACTCAGCAGCAAGTTGAGAGAATACTACTCAGAATTAAAACTCTAACACAAAAACACTGAGGATTTATAGCCTAATATATACTGAAACATGTAGGTCAAGTTTTCACCAGCGTTTGTTAATCTGTCTGTTAGCAAGATAAGATAAGACAAAAAGTTCTAAATGGATTTTGATGAAATTTTCAGGAAAGGTTAGAAATGGTCCAAAGAAGAAGGGAGCAAATTTTTTTGGGGTGAGCTAGATCAACATGTGGATCCAGCAATGTTTTTAATGATTCCTAATCCTTGTGAGATAGAAGCTGTTTTTAACAGATATGCATGTAACTCCATAATAAATGATGCAAATGCTCGATAAATAATACAGGATTAGTTCCCAACAGGTTCTACATGATACCAAGGATTGATCTAGTTCAAGGATTGATCTGGATCAAGCACTGATCTGGATCAAGGATTGATCTTGTTCAAAGATTGATCTGGATCAAGGATTGATCTGGATCAAGGACTGATCTGGATCAAGGACTGATATGGTTCAAGGATTGATCTGGATCAAGGACTGATCTGGATCAAGGACTGATCTGGATCATGGATTGATCTGGATCAAGCACTGATCTGGATCAAGGATTGATCTGGTTCAAGCACTGATCTGGATCAAGGATTGATCTGGTTCAAGGATTGATCTGGATCATGGATTGATCTGGATCAAGCACTGATCTGGATCAAGGACTGATCTGGATCAAGGATTGATCTGGTTCAATGATTGATCTGGATCAAGGATTGATCTGGATCTAGGACTGATCTGGATAATGGATTGATCTGGATCAAGGACTGATCTGGATCAAGAATTGATCTGGTTCAAGGATTGATCTGGATCAAGGACTGATCTGGATCATGGATTGATCTGGATCAAGGACTGATCTGGATCAAGGATTGATCTGGTTCAAGGACTGATCTGGATCAAGGATTGATCTGGTTCAAGGATTGATCTGGATCAAGGACTGATCTGGATCAAGGATTGATCTGGATCAAGGACTGATCTGGATCATGTATTGATCTGGATCAAGGACTGATCTGGATCAAGGATTGATCTGGTTCAAGGACTGATCTGGATCAAGGATTGATCTGGTTCAAGGATTGATCTGGATCAAGGACTGATCTGGATCAAGGACTGATCTGGATCAAGGATTGATCTGGATCAAGGACTGATCTGGATCAAGGACTGATCTGGATCATGCATTGATCTGGATCAAGGACTGATCTGGATCAAGGATTGATCTGGTTCAAGGACTGATCTGGATCAAGGATTGATCTGGTTCAAGGATTGATCTGGATCAAGGACTGATCTGGATCAAGGACTGATCTGGATCAAGGATTGATCTGGATCAAGGACTGATCTGGATCATGGATTGATCTGGATCAAGGATTGATCTGGTTCAAGGACTGATCTGGATCAAGGATTGATCTGGTTCAAGGACTGATCTCGATCAAGGACTGATCTGGATCAAGGATTGATCTGGTTCAAGGATTGATCTGGATTGTTACAAAATTCCTGATACTTTGATCCAGAAAAGACAAAAATAAGGAACCTTCAGATTTTTTATCTCTACAAGAACAAATGATGTTATAAACCTGCAACAAACACTAAAAGTTAGTCGAGACTCTGGAATCAGACGTGTGGAACAGATTTGATGTTCCTTTAAAAGTTCTGAAGCTCAATCCAGAAGAAAACCACCATTATTGAAAATCACCATCACTGGTTTGTTCTCATGAACACAAGGCATCAGACGCATTAAGAAGAGATTTTCTAGTGTTCTCCGAAAACTGATTATTGAAACAAGGCTGTGTGAAGTCACCCCGGAGATTTAACCATGAAAGACACACGAGTTGTTTCCCAAGAAGCCGAGCTTTCATCCACCACATGTAGAGATGTGGAAGAAGAACAAAAGGAGCTGCTACACTGACACTGCAGCAATACCCCTGTATTTATCCAGATTAATATGTGCAGGAGTCAACGGGTCTGAAGCCCATCCAGCCAAGTGCAAGAGAGCATAGAACAGGCAAAAAGCTCCCAGGAAATAAAAGTTTTATCCTCTGCTCTTAGACACTGCTGCTAAGAGATCAGTGTTCATAAGAAAAGAGTCTGAAACAACAAGCTGTGGGGTGCTGATGCTGAATAAAGCATCATAACAGGATGTTTGTGTAGCTTAATCATAGATTAGAAACAGATTTGGATAAAAACAAGAAAACAAACTTCAATATTTGAGTTTATTGTTCAAACTGACAGGCTGTGAGGGTCGAGCCCCCGTGTAGTGTGTGGGTGATAAAAGCAGAATGCAGTTCAACCCTCTGCCCTCCTTGTGACACAGGACAGCTGAACCGGTGAAGCTGAAGCTTTCACGCGCTGATGGAGGTCGATCTGGCCGAGCCATGACATGAGCTGAGGCTCTTTGTTTCTCACGCCAACTCTCCCTCTGCTCCACTACACAGAGTTATCACACATCATCATACAATACAACAGCTCAAAGTTCTGATCACTGGCTGCAGTTACAGAGTAAAGACGGGTTTAGTTTATTCATCTGGGACAGATGTCCTTGTTTTGACGCCACAGTACCTGGAAAGTAGAGCAAATTAATGTCTTTATTTAAGAAGCATCTTAAACTAATACATTCTCTTACTGTTTTATGCTGTTTTTAGGATTTTTGTTCTAATAGATTGAGTTGATGTTCTGTTTATAGGTCTGTCACAAACAACCAATCAAAACTGTGCATTTGTTTTTAAAAACATGGCTGTAATACAGTTTACATAGTACTCAGACTCATTGTAATTCCACTTGCAAATGAACTTTGGTACATTTTCATTTTGTCCATGAAGTTCTTCTGACACTTGAAATTAAGTGGACAATAAAGGTCCAGACCCAGGTGATGGTTCAGATCACTTGGAGGGGGATTCTGTGGAAAGGATCATGAACAATAATATATTTCTTACTGTAGATAACTCTGAACGAACTCAGTCTTGACATACAAATTAGCTCTGACCTGAGTGGACGGGCTTATGTTTCATCAGGGAATATCAAAGTCCATGGCTTTCAACTTAAAGAGGCCATTTGATATAAATTTCAGGACTTTGTGGTTATTTCTTAAGTGTTAACCAGTAATATGAAACATTTTATATCTAAAAAATGTTAGAAAACACTTATTAACAGACCTTTCAATCTGTCTGCATTAAAATTCGGGTGGTTCCGGCTCCTTCCGTCAGGCTTTGGCAGCAGCTCGTTCATATTCATTGTTCGAATTTGCTGGACTCTGATTGGCTAACAAACTAGCCTATGAGAGCAAGGTATACTGTTTCCTGCCCCGCTGTGCATGGTAACGTCAGACGTCGTGTCTTCCTGTTTGCTATGTCTTATGCTAACAGCTTTTAGCCAGCAGCATGCTAGGCGTGGTTTCAACTGCGGGAGCTGATGAATACTAACGAACAAAGGAGTTGTGATGAAACAGATACAAGCTGTTCGGACTTGGGAGAACTCTGGTTTTATCACCACCTGCGTAGTTTGAGAGATAAAAACTGAAAGAGACGTTGTTGACCTGTTTTCACGCCCACTATGAAGGTAAGAACACCTGTGGAGCAAAAATATTCAACAGAAACCTCAGAAAAATCGTTTTTAATGGAAGGGCCTCTTTAAAGCAGTACTAGATAACTTTTACAATTTTAAGCTACGGTTTTGAAACTTGTCTAAGTGAACACCTCTGATGGCTTTACAATAGACGGAATAACTTCAGTAATTCGGGTCGGGGCCATGTGGGCGGTTTCTTTGCTTCTTTACGGTAACAGCTGTTTGTTACAGCAGCGGTCGCCATTCCTTCCTATAAAGGCTAGCAGTTAGCTTTTTGGCTCATTGACCGGAGTTCACTTTTCATTCTCATCATGTTGGAACATGAAAGAAAAAGGAAAAGAGTAATGTCTTCTGAGGTGAGGCAAAGAAAACGTGAGCAAGACAGGGAAAAAAGTAAAACCAGAGTAAACATCAGCAAGGCTACACTCAAGCAACGGTCGTCTGAGACGCGGTTGTTTACGATTGTTGTAATTCCGCTTTTAACCACTAGGTGGAAAAAAGCGGAAAAGCTATTCAGGACTGCTTTAAACAACTTAAATCTCAAACAGTTTACAGCAGTTCATGAAAATGCAATTTAATAGACATTTACAATGAAATCAATTTTGCATTAATGGTTATTTACATAAAATTATTTGTGAATGTAAACAGCTGCAGCCACAGCTGTAACTCCTAAGCGCGGTCAGGAATTCAGGCTGGAATATCTTATTTTTCGGATGGAATAACTGCATAATTTGAGGGAAAATAAACCTCAGTGGAATTTTTCTGATTATAGTTGATTTTGGAAAGCAAAATCCAAACAGACTCAAACTTCATATTACCATTGATTTTACACTATACAGTTAGAACAGAGTTGTTTAAAAGTGGAAACAGTGCCGGCAGCAGCAGCTGAAGGACATTTAGACCCTGAAGCAAAATGATGATGAAGGAGTTTGTTCAGGCAGGTAAATAATGAATTAATCAACGTTAATTGGGCCTGAAAGGAATTTCAGAACACAAGTTAGAATATAACGTACCGTTAAAATGTTAGGATTAAACTTTATCCGTGTGTTTGTGGAGAAAAACAGGCACCAATCATAAAACTTCCATCGTTCAGACTGAATATGAAGCAGAGGTTTGCATTTCATCCAGAATGTGAACACCAAAGTCTGAGCATCTCCAGAGAAACATGAAAAACCGGCTCGGACCTGATCCTCCCAAACCAGCATCGTTTATCAAAAACACTTTAAATGATTCAACATCTGATCATCATTAAATAAATTTGATTCACATTTTGGAACAGTTTAATTTTGAGTCATCTTTGCACTCAGATAACCTCTCTGTGGGATGCAGAACCAAAGCAGAAGATCTGAATTTGAACCGCATTTTTTTTTTTCTTTTTTCTGAACGGATCCCAGACAAGCCGACAGCTGAAGAGCTTGAGCCTGAGCCGTAAATCAGGATTAGCCATTATAAAGCAACAGTCTCATTGTGTGTGGCAGTTCACGCTGTAAGTGGGGCACATTTCCATAGAATCTGCATAATCTGCATTTAGTCAGAAAACAGCATCAAAGTAAAATGGTGAGAACTTTCTGCTGAGTCACATGGTTCTGAAATTCAAACATCTTAGAAGTAGACTGAGGATATCAGTTATTAATCCCAAAAAAGCTAATCTGTATAGCTAACAGTTGTATTTTGATGTTTTACCTTATGGATCAGTTAATCTGACTATGCTCACAACTCAATCCCACAATATTTCCTTCGAGTCTCCAGCATCAACAGTTCTATAAGACTCTGAGAATACTGAATCTAAAGATCAGGTTTTCCAAACTTCTCCCACTGAATAAGATAAGAGTCCTGATCCTTCTGTCTGGGTCAGAGACTCTGTGAATCAGTTCAGTTCTTTGGGATTTGGGGCTCCCATGTGGGACTGATGTGGTGGAGGATCATCAAACAGTTTCAGACAGATCTGCTCACAGGAGAATCAGCTCATGATCTTAGACCAGGGAGAAGAGGCTCTGATCTGGGAACAGAATTAATACAAAAAATGGGATAAAGAGTAAAAAAACGATAATGATTTGCAGTCAAATCAAATGACTAAAAGTAGCTGCCCGTTTAGTTGTAATTAGTTTTGGGATGCTTAAAAACTTGCAGGTATATTAAATATTTTATTGGATATTTTGGCTTCGCGGTTTAAATGTTCTGTATCATGTTATTTTACAGCTTTCAACATCTGGGATAGGCACATATATAATAAAATGTTACCTTTGGTGTTATATAGTCTTCATTTGTCCTAAAATATAACTTATGTTCTCGAGTTATTCTTCAACCAGGAAGTAAAACACTGGGGGTGTTTCTCAATGTCAAGGAACCTTGCTTACCAAGGCACTGCCTTGGACACTGGAGCAGACTTCACTCACGTGACCGCGGCTTCCTGCTCACGTGCACTGTTTACGTCCCGCCCATCGCCCATGGAGCAAGAAATGTTAATAAAAATAAAATAAATGTGCAAGCGAGTTAATACCTTCTACCCACCGAAGCTGCAACTACAAAGCAACTAACCAACCGTATAACTGCTTTGGATTAAAAAAAAACAAAAAACATTTTAAATATAAGCTCAATAGCAACAATCAATTAACTTACATTTAAACAGGAAATTTGCCTTTGAAGTAGCTGCTGCTCCTCAACCACCATTTTTTGAAAATACCGCTATGTATTCTGGGAAATTTGTGACCGAGGGAAGGCATCAAGGCACATCCCATGTATCCTTGTTATGTTAGCTAAACAGCAGACAAACCGAGTACAGATGCCTCTGTAGCACATGAACATTGGAACGTGCCTTGGCGGGTCCCAATGACGTATCTCCTAGGCAACTGGGGAGGGACCAAGGCATCAAGGCAAGGTTCCTTTGCCTTGGTTTAACACCCTCAGTTCACCTAAAATCCCATGTCTCCTCCAGACCTCCTCATTGTGAGTGCTGCCCCTCGAGCTGCCTGAATAAAATGGTGAATAAATTCCTGTAACTCTCTCAGCTAAATGCACATTTTCATCGAGACACTGTAAAATACTACAAACGGTGGTGATTCTTGCTTCAGACTCTTGCAGCTCGGGGTGTGTGTGTTTAATCTGCAGGAGTAGTGCGGACACGCTGAGCAGGTCCTGGTGTAACATTGTTACATCACTATGTTACAGTCAGTCGTTTTCCAGGAGAGAGTGGAGCAGCTGCTCAGAGCGCAGGATGCAGGAGGATTACTGAGAAATGTGTGAATTATCCCAAAAACCACTCTGTGTTTTTTAATAAGGAAATAACATCACAACATGGTTAAAAGCTCCAAAAAGTTGATTTTTCATGATATAGGACCTTTAAGAACAGACGTAGATAAAGATGTTTTGTCCATCTTCACACATGCTAATGTGGTTTATGTACAACTAACAGGATGCCTGACACTTTCTATCTGAGATTCTATAATCTACAGATTCAAAACTGATTTTTAAACCATAACAGCTGATTTTGTTCCTAAAATGTCCATTGATACATAAATAACATTACAAACAAAGGAGGAGTTTCACCGAAACAGACAGCGGTAGAAGGTTTTTACTCGGATGATGTGAGTTTTAAACTCTTATTTGACAGGATTTTCTTAAAATTATTTAGATTGGAAGTTTCTTTCTCTGTAAAAAAACAACAACCAGACCGTAAATGTGTTTTATAAAAATACCCACAATCCAACGGTGATAAATAACAACATTCAGTCAAGTTGGTCTCTCAAATAGAACAAAACAAGTTATTTAATATAATTTATAGATCTAAAACACATACAATGTTTATGTCCTCTTCTGTAACAAGGTTTAAGTTTAATTTTTGGTTTATTTAGATTTTAAATACACTGACTGGGACCAAAAACACAGCAGACACTGTAAGATTCTGATCCAGAAACACCAACTTATTCAAAAGCAATGAGAAAGTACATTTCTGATTTTGGACACAGTTTGTGTCGTTTTTCACACCTGCTGTTGTAAACACCGCTCAGCATTTAGGTTTGTTATAATTTCATTAAAATTGAGACATTTTCTGAGAATTTAGACACTATAATTTAAAATGAATGTGTTTGCATAATGAACAGAAGAGGTCTTCCTGCAGACTTTCAGATGCGTTTCAATTTACTGCTGTAAATTCATTAAAAGATATGATGAATTCGTTATATGTTTGAAGGCAAAAATGTGATTAGCTGCAAAAAAAAAGAGGAATTTTAGTTGGTACGTGACCAAAAAGAAACAGAACAAAATTAGTTCTTTTGATTCTCTGCACACTAACAGAGTTTAGTGTGTTTTTAAGAGATTTTTAAAGCACTACACCAGCTAAAAAACCCCGCCCAACCGTACCTGAAAGAGCTGATCAATTTAAAATGACAACAAACAAACAAAATTCAAAATTGTCTTTTTTCTTGTTTTCCTGCAGACATTTGGGGCCGATGACGTGGTGTGCACAAGGATTTACACTCGGGAGTGAAGCTGTGCTGCGTTCATCTGGACTAACACATTTACCAAGTATACCAAGACAGTATCATGTGTAACCTCTCAGCATCTATCACAATAGTTTATCCACGTGCAGTAGCTTAGTGTCAGTATTCCGGGTGTTTGTAGTGAAATTTGTGTCCACAGTGCAGTAGCTAGATATCGCAGCATAAATATCTGCAACCCTGGAGCCAGCTGTTCATGTAGGAGCTAGTCACCAATAGCATCCATCAAATGTTCATGTTTAATGAGAAGAAGCAATAAAAACCATGGAACAATGAAGTTAGACTCCTCCTGGTTTATTTCAGTTTGCTTTAAAAGCTGAGCTTTGTTATTTGATGTTAGAGGCCGTTTCATACAAATTTCAGGACTTTGTGGTTATTTCTTAAGTATTAACCAGTAATATGAAACATTTTATATCTAAAAAACATCAGGAAACACTGATTAACAGACCTTTCAATCTGTCTGCATTAAAAATTCGGGTGGTTCCGGCTCCTTCCATCAGGCTTCGAGCAGCAGCTCATTCATATTCATTATTCAAATTTGCTGGACTCTGATTGGCTAACAAACTAGCCTATGAGAGCAAGGCATTCTGTTTCCTGCCCCGCTGTGCATGGTAACAGCAGACGTTGTCGCTTCCTGTTTGCTAAGTCTTATGCTAACAGCTTTTAGCCAGCAGCATGCTAGGCGTGGTTTCAACTGCGGGAGCTGCCGCAAATTAACGAACAAAGGAGTTGTGACGAAACAGATACAGGCCGTTTGAACTCAGGAGAACTCGGGTTTTATCACCACCTGCGTAGTTTGAGAGATAAAGACTGAAAGAGAAGTTGTTGACCTGTTTTCACACCCACTATGAAGGTAAGAACACCTGTGGAGCTAAAATATTCAACAGAAACCTCAGAAAAACTGTTTTTAATGGAAGGGCCTCTTTGAAAACACCCCCCCACCCACGTCTCTGTGTATGTTTTAATTATGTTTGATGTATGTGAACGTGCTCATGGTTGTTTTTTTACTGTTGGGATCTGCTGGAATCGTTAAATCATTTTGGATCTCACACCCACCTGTTAGCATTTTGGGTCTTACATCACAGCCACGCCCATGTTTCCTGCTCATGAAAATGGCAGTGCCAATAAATGGGTTTTATTTTATTTTTATTTTAAAGTATAAATAGACAGTCATGCTACGTCTTGTTGTAAATCACAACCCTACCCTTCCATTTACCTGATACTATAGGATCTGAGGCGTGAGCGATAATTCCAGTTTACTACAGATTTATTGATCATTTCCATAAACTCTGTTGCATAAACTCACCAACTTTAAAAAGTTACATTTAGTCTGATTTATATGTTGTATTTAACGTTACTTACTTTACGTTAAAGTTAACTATAACATTAAGATCATCTCATGCCATGTTGTTTCTGCACATACTTCAGCATTTGTGTTATTATAAACGCACCTAGGACTCCTTCGTGGTGGTTTTTACACCATGTTGTGTTCACCGCTGCTTGTGTGAAGGACTTGGCTCTCGTTTCATGTTGTTGGTACGATGCAGAAGTGTTTCTCGTTGTGACGTTCCATCAAACGCCGTGTGGGTCGCTCTTGTTTCCCACATGTGAACGCTGAGGATATGTCGGGGTTGAGTTTTATGTCTTTGTTTCTTTTATCTAGAAATTCTTCCAGACATTTCCTGTGGTTTTATTTTGTCAGGTTTCTGTGCTTCCTTTTCTCTTTTAGTGTTTTTTGGGCTCATTATTTACAATCTGTTATGTGGCTTCTTTCTGTTTATCTTCTTTTCTGTGTGTTCTTCTTTTTTCTCTATCAGCTCCTTCATCATCTGCCCTCACGTCTGGCCTTCGTGTCTTGTTTCTTTATTCTGGAAGTAAAACTGTTTTCTGTGCTGCCATGACAACCTTTTGTTTTACTTAATCAAAGTGTTTTACATTTATTTAATCTTCCTGCCTGCATCTGAGTCTGTTTATGTCGCTCCATAAGAGAACATGCTGCAGCAAAGTCACGCATAACAAAATGCAACACCAATGAGAATTCTATGATGAAGTGACGGCGGTGTAGCGTGCGCCACACAGCATTATGCTGTAACTTTCTCAAAAAGTGTTGGACATTCCAATATACTTGGCAATTTGTTTTTGTAACATAAAATCAGTCTGTTCAGGGATGTGGAGAGCCGGTAGGGCGAGGGGCGGGGTCAGACCCTGAACAGGTAGCCAGTCTATCGCATGTAAAATTACAAAATTACAAGTGAAACATCTTAAAATGTATTTAAATGACATAAAATGCACCAGAAGATCAGAGTTTATACAAGATACAATCAGCTCCTGTTGGCTGATGAATGTAAATTCTGACATGAAAACTCCATCTTAAAGGTCTTCAGCTTTTTTTATTGTAACAGACTATGAGATGCAGAAATACAGACACTTTAATCCATTAAACTGAGAGTTTTCTAAAAGTGTAAAACATATAGTTCTAGAATCATATCAAGGTTAAACTCTGAGAGGGTTTGTACATTTATGCCTTTGTCTTTGGTATTAAAATGTAAATCAAAATGTTTGTGTGCACGCACGTTGCAACAGAAAGATAAAAGCATGTGTATGTTGCATCATAAAGAAGCTCAGTCTAAAAACTTCTCATCCCATTATACTCCAACTCTCTGAGTTCTGTGTGAGACCTACCCTTGAGTTTAATGCTGAGGCAACAAGATGAAACCATCACCTGCACTCCAGTAAGTATCAAATCTGATGAATGGCTGAGGTGAAAGGTAAAATAAGAGCTTTTGTTCCTTGTGGCCGTAAATCGATAGAAACATGTGGAGATGTTATTTTGAAAACATATTTTAAAAATCAGTTTGTGGTCGAAATGCAGAAAACTGCTCATGCGATTCACCCCGTGGGCTTATCATGTCCAGACAGAGATATTAGAAATAACAGACACAGCCGCTCTGAGGTTTCTTCATGTGTCTGACCTCTTTCGCTTCACCAGCCTTTCTATGTGCCTGCCTCTTGTTTTACTAACTAGGTGATCAGATGGATTCAGATAGGAGCACCTTTTCTGTAAAGTTCAGTAAAAAAACAAAACAACAACAAAAAGAAAAGCAATAAAACTGCATTTTGCTCCCACAATAAGTGAAAACTGACAGTAAAACAAAATAAATACATTGGTCTGACACACAACATCCTGTTCCCATCCTAGTTGGAAAAAAACAAAATAAAACCATGATAAAGAAGTAAAAGAGGCCATTTCACACAAATGTCAGGACTTTGTGGTTATTTCTGAAGTTTTAACCTGTAATATGAAACATTTTATATGTAAAAGATGTTAGGAAACACTTATTAACAGACCTTTCAATCTGTCTGCGTGAAGATTCGGCTGGTTTCAGGCTGTACCTTATTAATATTCATTATGCAAATTTGCTGGACTCTGATTGGTTAACAAACTAGCCTTTGAGAGCATGGCTTCCTATTTTCTTCCCGGTGCGCATGGCAACAGTGCACCGAGTGTCTTCCTGTTTGCTACGTCTTATGCTAACAGCTATTAGCCAGCAGCATGCTAGGTGTGGTTTCAATTGCTTGAGCTGATGAATACTAACGAACAAAGGAGTTGTGACGAAACAGATACAGGCTGTTCGAACTCGGGTGTTATCCCCACCTGTGTAGTTTGAGAGATTAAAACTGAAAGAGAAGTTATTGACCTGTTTTCACACCCACTATGAAGGTAAGAACACCTGTGGAGCTAAAATATTCAACAGAAACCTCAGAAAAAACGTTTTTAATGGAAGGGCCTCCATCCTACCATTTATTAAAAATCACACCTTGATTATAATCTTAAAAAAAAATCAGATCCAACTTAAGAAGAATTGAACCACGCAGTGAATCTGGGCTACTGGCTGCAGCAGGTTTGCTGTAAGCAAATCCGTTCTAAAAACTCACTGCACTCTTCTTTCTTGGCACCGTTCCAGCAGACAAACAAGGAGCTGCTGAAAAAGGCTAAACATTTGGCAACATGTTCCTTCAAAGAGACGTTGGCAAACAAAAATGGAGGTAAAACAGAGCCGGCAAAGGTTCATCAGATTCATGGCAGACAATTTGTTTAAACTAAAAATATTGATGGCTAACGCTGCATGTTCTGGGCATTTACTAATTTTTGCAACAATAAGACAATTTCCATTTGTCTTAGAAATGATTTCTTGTACAAGTAAAAGAGAAAGTTTCAAAGTCATTTAATTCAGAATTTGCTTCCATTTAAAGGAAAAAGTTTAATTAGAACGTGCATGCTCAACAGGAAGTTTCCTTATTTTACAGGTTCCTTTGTAAGATTTTTTTACAAAGTTAGAAGCATAAAAAACAGTCAACAGACGAAATGAACCCATTCACCCAGGATCATTTGGAATGTATTATGACATTTAATTGAAATTGTATTTTATTGTTACCCAGGAGCTGATGTTGAAGCCAAACTCTGTTTTACAGACACAAAAACCACTGAAATATCTTTTTCCAGACGCTTCCCGGGATCAGACGCTCAAAACACAAGCCTCAGCCAACACTGCCTCAGGCTTGCTGCAGAATGTCTGGCAGACTCGCCGGGGCTCAGAGGCCTTGGCATCGTCCACAGCCCTGTGCTTGGGGTGAAAATGGCAAGAAAGTGGCACAACATCAAAAACAAAAAGCAAATCTGTCTCTGTCCTTCATGGCTGCCGGTGATTAAAAGGTTTTCCTTTCAACACCCTGCCTTATGAAGGCTAACACAAGCAGCACGACAAGCGTTCCCATTCCTCAACGCCAAGGCTGTGGGACAAGACTGTGCCAGGGCTGCTTTTTGACCTGGTATCCGATAAAAGAATGAGTTTCCTCCTGAGTGCATTACAATGCTCTGGGAAGCAAGGTCCAGGGCGTGCGCCCGCTGTGATGTTAATTTAATGACGCGCTGCTGTTCAAATGGCAGATCCAAACAGCTGAATGAAGGGATTGTTGTGTTTTTACTCCATTTGGTGGAAAAGAGGGGCCCCAATGCCCGCGTTGCTGATCTCCTCTGGGCACTGAACAGTGAACGCTCTGTGGTCACATAGTACGGCAGTTTAATTAAAAAAATAAAAAACAAATCCAAAGTTCCGCCTTTCTTTTACCTAAAGTGAAGTTGGTTATGTTTTTGCCCGTCTGTGTGTTTATTTGTCTGCCGTTAGCAGAATATCTGATGAATCACTGGACAGATTTTAGTGAAACTTTCACCAAACTGTGAACATAGTCAGAATTCTTTTTTAGCCTTGGCAGGAGTTGACCAATGCTGAACAAGTACCATATTAACCTAAACATGTTGAGATGAAAACCATGGGAGAGTGAAAAAGGTCAAGTTCAGCCATGTGTGTGTATGTGTGTGAGTAGTGTGTGTGTGTGTGTGGGGGGGGGGGCTGTCACATTGAATTACCTAGAGTGCTTTCTGCCTGTGACATCCCCAAAGACTTTCATCTTGTGTTATATTTAGTCACGCTTAAGTCTCAATAAATGGTATTTTCAGTAGAAGACATAGATTCAAAGTGCTTTGTCTGGCTAATGCTCTTGCAGAACAGGAAAGAATGTGAGACGATGAAAATATAAGATCATATTTTTAACATTTTTTTCACTGGAAACTGCAGAGATTGGTGAGCAACATTTTTGAAGGCCGGGGTTGTGGGACATTTGAATATTTAAAACCCCCCACCTCCCAAAAAACAACCCAGAAAAGGTGGTACACTTCACTTCTCATGTTTGAAAAAAAAACCACCTATATGTCATGCCACCGTTCCTGCCTTGCCTCAGTTGTGTGTCATCAGACATCTTTAAATATCAAATGACAAATTGTCACTGTCTGAATCATTCAGCTGTGAGGTGCTCCCAAAGGTGCACCCTACTTGCTTTTACCTGTCATGCCATGTTTGAATACCTCACCTGTTGTCATAATTCTCTTCCTCAACAACTCATGTTATTTGTAGAAAAGTAGTTGGATTAATATATCCTGCTGAACTGAACACAATATTCCAAAATTGCGCGTGCGGCAAGAATTTTGCGCCAAGGGCGTGTTCCTGATTTGAGGGTAATCTGCTAAGATTGATTGTGCAATTGATAACGTGCGCAAAAAGCAATATTCAAATCAGGAGTTTGCCAGTGCTATTCTCTTAAGGGCGCAAGAAAGGCGCAAGAAAGGCGCAAACGGAAAATAGAATTGGACATGCTCTGGTCTGTGATGTTGTGTTACACGCAGCAAACAACAGTGATCTAGTTGACCTTGGCTGGTGTGTAAAGTTCCCCTCCAGTGTGGCCCAAACACTGACACCTGCTTTTCAGGATGCGGTGCGCTCCAAAAATCTTTCTAGTGCTTATGTGGGCCAGATTATATTGATGTTCCCCCTTAGTAGTCGGGTTGAGCACAGGTGTTAGGAGGGAGGGGGTAAAAGGTGTCTGCGCCATCACCTTAGGAATAGATCAGGAGCTACGATTCATAAATGTGTGGAACGATATTTACAGCACGAACAACATACACACTAAGCCAAGAGCCAACCATTTCCATATCCACCATCTCTCAACCTCGTAAACAGACTATAACACTGTTCCTCAGAATGAAAAAAGAGCCTGGATAAGTTGCCACAACGTTTGGATCACAAGGGTTTGGAAAATGAATGTATCTGCTCGTGTAACACTGAATTCAAAACCTGCGACACACACTAGACCGTCTACCCTGGGAGACGCAATACTAACTGCCACAGCATGCTGGAATGATCCACACGTCTGTCTGTGTCTTTCTCCTTGCAAGAATCACTGCAGTAATTTTTGAACCAAGTTAAGACATGCTTTTCAAAGGTGGTAAAAATACGAGCAAAATTAGTTAGAAAACTGGTTCTTGGATACGCACACGCCTCTGGCTGAGCACCTCAGTGTTGGAGTTCTAAACTGTGAAAGAGAGGGTTGTCTCACTGTGGCTTTGAGTCACAGGAGGGAATGCTCTGACTGCTGTCTGTGCATATGGACCAAACAGCAGTTCAGATTATCCGGCCCTCTTGGAGTATCTGGATGGTGCACTGGAGCAGGTGCCATTTGGGGATTCTATTATCATTCTAGGGGACGTTAATGCCAATGTGAGCAATGACAGAGTAACCTGGGGGGTGAGCAGGAGAAATAGTCTGCTATGTTTTGTTGTTGGACTTCTGTGCTAGGCATGGGTTGTCCACAACAAACACCGTGTTTGAACATTGGATGGTACATAATGGCACTTTTCCACTGGTACCTACTCAGCCCTGCCCGAATCGCCCATACTCAGCCTGATACGACATGGCTCATATCGTTGTGTTTCCATTGCATTAACAGAAGTGAGGGCGAGAGGTGGATGAGGGACGGGTTTCACTCTGTTGTGGTCTTTCACAGCACAGGAGTCTGCTTTCAGCTTCTTGCAACACTGCTTGAAAGTCCGCTGAATTAATGCCATGAGTGGCCATGGAGTCAGAGAGCTCTTTAAAAACGTTTTTGTTTCGTGTCTCTCCGTCCAACTCACCCTGTGTTGTTTTTTTAATTGTAACACAAGCAGTAACAACAACAAACATTTTCAAAAGTTCAGCTGCTTTGCTATTTAACTTCGGGCTCTTTTTGCCACACCAATCAGAGGCCAGCAGTGAAGAGGTGTGTTCTAGCATCATCATCTATCATAGCCAATCACTGCACAATGTATTGCCATATCCCAACTCAGCCCTGATCGTACCATCTCCTGAGGCGGGACTAAAAAAACGAGGCTCAGCCCCAAAAAATGTATTGTGGAAATTGCTCTCAAACCGTGCTGAGTGATGCCAGGCAGGGCTGAATAGGTAACAAATTTACCTGGTTCCAGGCCACTTTGGGCTGAAGGTCTATAATCGATTTTGTAATTGTATCATCAGACCTAAGACCTGATGTTTTGGACAGAGGGGGAGAGTTGTCAACTCATCACCACCCGGTTGTGAGCTGGATCTGGTGGCAGGGAAGGATGGCGGACTAGTCTGGTGAACCCAAACTAGTAGTGAGGGTGAACTGGGGACCTTTGGCAGAGGCCCTTGTCCAGGAAACCTTCAACTTACACCTCTGGGAGAGTTTTTCCTGCATATAAGGGAAGGTTGGGGACATGGAATCTGAGTGTGCCATGTTCAGGACCTCCATTGAGGAAGCGGCTCTCAGTAGTTGCGGCCAGATATTCATTGGTGCCTGTCACTGTGGCAACCAAAAAGCCCGTCAGTGGGAACCAGATGTGATAGAAGCCGTCAAGCTGAAGAAGGAAGCCTTTAGGGCTTGGCTGACTCGAACGTCTCCTGAAGTGGCTGACAGGTACCGTGTGGACGGGACTGCTTACCTGATCAACCAGGTCCAAGTCTTTGACAGAATACTTTACAAAGACGTGAGGGCCTGGAGCTGAACTGCTGTCTCTCAATTTCGAAGGCGGGCTTAGCCAGTTGAGAGAGAACCAATCACAGAAACCCAGAAGTGACACAACATATGTGACGCTAAAGCGGATACACACGAGGCGGAACGAAAACAAAAGGTTTAGCGAGCGGAGCCGTAATGGTAGCTACAGAGCCATGTTTAATGGAGGAGAAAAGACGAATATTAATGACAGTTGTCGTTTTTGTGTCAAAAACTTGCGAATACGAGGTGTCATTGCACACTCTGTTCAGGTATTTGACCACCCCAAGCAAACACTGTGCAAACACAGAAGTAAACACTTCATCCCCAGCCAAGTCCGCCATGTTGAATGTTGTGCTCTGGGTGGAAAACGCTAGTTCCGTGTTTTCAGGATGACGCACAACAAAGGTGATATGTAATTGGTCCGTCATAAAATTTGACGTGGAAATGATTGGGTGCGGCTCCGGTGTCAGACCCTTCTGCATATGAACATAATGAGGAAGGGTCTGACACCCTTCTGCTTCTGTGGTTGCAGAAGCTAAAAGCCAAGCGTGAGAGGAATTCAGAAAGGCCACAGTAAAAGATTTTTCATTGGCTTCAAAGAGGCTGGAAGCTTGAAGTAGAACCACCTGAATTGAAAGGAGCCAGCAGAGGTGGTTTGAGTATTTGATTAGGACGCCTCCAGCTTGCCTTCCAGTAGACCACAAATTTACCAAAAATTCTCAGTGACCCAGAAACTGACCATTGGTTGAACTTTCCAGAGCCTGGGTTCACTAAAGCCCTGTATTATGATTGTATAACAACATTATGTTTTTTGCTGCTCATGTTTATGTAATGAATGGTTGGCTGTATGTTGAGTTATGCATCAGTCACAGATCACTACTACTACTACTACTACTACTGTCATTTAGCAGACGCTTTTATCCAAAGCGACTTACATTGAGAGAACATACAAGCAAGAATTCAAAGAGAAGGAAAAAAAATATAAGGAGGCGGACTGTTTGGAGTCCAGTTTAATTCCGACGCTGATACATCAAGTGTATCAATTTTTATTTTTTTTTTCAAGATCAAGTGTTAATCCTATTACCATAATTGCAACCTGTTTACAAGTCCTCTCCATCTTCCCCTTCTGTACCATGTGACCCTCACATCAGATAAAAACTGCAGACATGATCTGAACATCCTTGAAGTTCCGATGAAATACCCCTCTTGAGTTTGACAACTCCAGACAAAGATGCTTTTCCAAGTCAGATACTTAAAATAACTTTTTTGCCAACCAAGACAACTGGAACTTTTTATGTAAAATCATCAGTTTAACACCAACTCCTCGAGCTTCCAGAGGTTATATAACAGTGCCAGACTTTGCTAATCCTTTTACAGAGGAGATGGAGCCTGAACCATGGTGTGTGTCTCTTGTCAAGGAGACAAATCATTCAATAAAATAGAAAGCTTATTGCTCCATCCGCTGTCAAATACAAATAGGAATCTGGATAGAAACAAATCACCCACTAAGATGTTCTACGAGAGAGAAGAGTTACATGCTTTGTGTTATTTATAGCTAAGTTAAATCAAGCTTTTTATTTTTTTATTTTTAAACTTCTACTTTTGAGCCCTTAAAGCTTGTTCCAAAAATAATGCTTAAATCAGAATGTGCTCTTATTTA
>SSNP01000108.1:842375-951882 GCA_006937955.1 Pachypanchax playfairii
GGCCTAGCCAGTCTCCAGATCTCAACCCCATAGAAAATCTCTGGAGGGAGTTGAAAGTCCGTGTTGCCCAGCGTCAGCCCCAAAACATCACTGCTCTAGAGGAGATCTGCATGGAGGAATGGGCCAAAATACCAGCAACAGTGTGTGAAAACCTTGTGAAGACTTACAGAAAACGTTTGACCTCTGTCATTGCCAACAAAGGCTATATAACAAAGTATTGAGATTAACTTTTGTTATTGACCAAATACTTATTTTCCACCATAATTTGCAAATAAATTCTTTAAAAATCAGACAATGTGATTTTCTAGATTTTTTTTCCTCATTTTGTCTCTCATAGTTGAGGTATACCTATGATGTAAATTACAGGCCTCTCTGATCTTTTTAAGTGGGAGAACTTACACAATTGGTGGCTGACTAAATACTTTTTTGCCCCACTGTATTTGTAGAAAAGTAGTTGGATTAATATATCCTGCTGAACTGAACACAATATTCCAAAATTGCGCGTGCGGCAAGAATTTTGCGCCAAGGGCGTGTTCCTGATTTGAGGGTAATCTGCTAAGATTGATTGTACAATTGATAACGTGCGCAAAAAGCAATATTCAAATCAGGAGTTTGCCGGTGCTATTCTCTTAAGGGCGCAAGAAAGGCGCAAACGGAAAATAGAATTGGACATGCTCTGGTCTGTGATGTTGTGTTACACGCAGCAAACAACAGTGATCTAGTTGACCTTGGCTGGTGTGTAAAGTTCCCCTCCAGTGTGGCCCAAACACTGACACCTGCTTTTCAGGATGCGGTGCGCTCCAAAATCTTTCTAGTGCTTATGTGAGCCAGATTTTATTGATGTTCCCCCTTAGTAGTCGGGTTGAGCACAGGTGTTAGGAGGGAGGGGGTAAAAGGTGTCTGCGCCATCACCTTACGAATAGATCAGGAGCTACGATTCATAAATGTGTGGAACGATATTTACAGCACGAACAACATACACACTAAGCCAAGAGCCAACCATTTCCATATTCACCATCTCTCAACCTCGTAAATAGTCTATAACACTGTTCCTCAGAATGAAAGAAGAGCCTGGATAAGTTGCCACAACGTTTGGATCACAAGGGTTTGGAAAATGAATGTATCTGCTCGTGTAACACTGAATTCAAAACCTGTGACACACACTAGACCGTCTACCCTGGGAGACGCAACACTAACTGCCACAGTGTGCTGGAATGATCCACACATCTGTCTGTGTCTTTCTCCTTGCAACAATCACTGCAGTAATTTTTGAACCAAGTTAAGACATGCTTTTCAAAGGTGGTAAAAATACGAGCAAAATTAGTTAGAAAACTGGTTCTTGGATACGCACACGCCTCTGGCTGAGCACCTCAGTGTTGGAGTTCTAAACTGTGAAAGAGAGGGTCGTCTCACTGTGGCTTTGAGTCACAGGAGGGAATGCTCTGACTGCTGTCTGTGCATATGGACCAAACAGCAGTTCAGATTACCCGGCCCTCTTGGAGTATCTGGATGGTGCACTGGAGCAGGTGCCATTTGGGGATTCTATTATCATTGTAGGGGACGTTAATGCCAATGTGAGCAATGACAGAGTAACCTGGGGGGTGAGCAGGAGAAATAGCCTGCTATGTTTTGTTGTTGGACTTCTGTGCTAGGCATGGGTTGTCCACAACAAACACCGTGTTTGAACATTGGATGGTACATAATGGCACTTTTCCACTGGTACCTACTCAGCCCTGCCCGAATCGCCCATACTCAGCCTGATACGACATGGCTCATATCGTTGTGTTTCCATTGCATTAACAGAAGTGAGGGCGAGAGGTGGATGAGGGAGGGGTTTCACTCCGGCTGTTGTGGTCTTTCACAGCACAGCAGTCTGCTTTCAGCTTCTTGCAACACTGCTTGAAAGTCAGCTGAATTAATGCCATGAGTGGCCATGGAGTCAGAGAGCTCTTTAAAAACGTTTTTGTTTCGTGTCTCTCCGTCCAACTCACCCTGTTTTGTTTTTTTTAATTGTAACACAAGCAGTAACAACAACAAACATTTTCAAAAGTTCAGCTGCTTTGCTATTTAACTTCGGGCTCTTTTTGCCACACCAATCAGAGGCCAGCAGTGAAGAGGTGTGTTCTAGCATCATCATCTATCATAGCCAATCACTGCACAATGTATTGCCATATCCCAACTCAGCCCTGATCGTACCATCTCCTGAGGTGGGACTAAAAAAACGAGGCTCAGCCCCAAAAAATGTATTGTGGAAATTGCTCTCAAACCGTGCTGAGTGGTGCCAGGCGGGGCTGAATAGGTACCAAATTTACCTGGTTCCAGGCCACTTTGGGCTGAAGGTCTATAATCGATTTTGTAATTGTATCATCAGACCTAAGACCTGATGTTTTGGACAGAGGGGCAGAGTTGTCAACTCATCACCACCCGATTGTGAGCTGGATCTGGTGGCAGGGAAGGATGGCGGACTGGTCTGGTGAACCCAAACTAGTAGTGAGGGTGAACTGGGGACCTTTGGCAGAGGCCCTTGTCCAGGAAACCTTCAACTTACACCTCTGGGAGAGTTTTTCCTGCATATAAGGGAAGGTTGGGGACATGGAATCTGAGTGTGCCATGTTCAGGACCTCCATTGAGGAAGCGGCTCTCAGTAGTTGCGGCCAGATATTCATTGGTGCCTGTCACTGTGGCAACCAAAAAGCCCGTCAGTGGGAACCAGATGTGATAGAAGCCGTCAAGCTGAAGAAGGAAGCCTTTAGGGCAGGGGTGTCAAACTCCAGGCCTCGAGGGCCACTATCCTGCATGTTTTAGATGTTTCCCTGTTTCAACACACCTGATTCAAATGAACAAGTCGTTAACAGGCTTCTGAAGGACTTGTTGAAATACAGAGGATTTGAATCAGGTGTGTTGAAACAGGGAAACATCTAAAACATGCAGGATAGTGGCCCTCGAGGCCTGGAGTTTGACACCCCTGCTTTAGGGCTTGGCTGACTCGAACGTCTCCTGAAGTGGCTGACAGGTACCGTGTGGACGGGACTGCTTACCTGATCAACCAGGTCCAAGTCTTTGACAGAATACTTTACAAAGACATGAGGGCCTGAAGCTGAACCGCTGTCTCTCAATTTCGAAGGCGGGCTTAGCCAGCTGAGAGAGAACCAATCACAGAAACCCGGAAGTGATGCAACATATGTGACGCTAAAGCGGATACACACGAGGCGGAACGAAAACAAGAGGTTTAGCGAGCGGAGCCGTAATGGTAGATACAGAGCCGTGGTTAATGAAGGAGATAAGACGAATATTAATGACAGTTGTCGCTTTTGTGTCAAAAACTTGCGAATATGAGGTGTCATTGCACACTCGGTTCAGGTATTTGACCGCCCCAAGCAAACACTGTGCAAACACAGAAGTAAACACTTCATCCACAGCTGAGTCTGCCATGTTGAATGTTGTGCTCTGGGTGGAAAACGCTAGTTCCGTGTTTTCAGGATGACGCACAACAAAGGTGATATGTAATTGGTCCGTCATAAAATTTGACGTGGAAATGATTGGGTGCGGCTCCGGTGTCAGACCCTTCTGCATTTGAACATAGCGCAGAAGGGTCTGACACCCTTCTGTGGTTGCAGAAGCTAAAAGCCAAGCGTAAGAGGAATTCAGAAAGGCCACAGTAAAAGATTTTTCATTGGCTTCAAAGAGGCTGGAAGCTTGAAGTAGAACCACCTGAATTGAAAGGAGCCAGCAGAGGTGGTTTGAGTATTTGATTAGGACGCCTCCAGCTTGCCTTCCAGTAGACCACAAATTTACCAAAAATTCTCAGTGACCCAGAAACTGACCATTGGTTGAACTTTCCAGAGCCTGGGTTCACTAAAGCCCTGTATTATGATTGTATAACAACAATATGGTTTTTGCTGCTCATGTTTATGTAATGAATGGTTAGCTGTATGTTGAGTTATGCATCAGTCACAGATCAAGTGTTAATCCTATTACCATAATTGCAACCTGTTTACAAGTCCTCTCCATCTTCCCCTTCTGTACCATGTGACCCTCACATCAGATAAAAACTGCAGACATGATCTGAACATCCTTGAAGTTCCGATGAAATACCCCTCTTGAGTTTGACAACTCCAGACAAAGATGCTTTTCCAAGTCAGATACTTAAAATAACTTTTTTGCCAACCAAGACAACTGGAACTTTTTATGTAAAATCATCAGTTTAACACCAACTCCTCGAGCTTCCAGAGGTTATATAACAGTGCCAGACTTTGCTAATCCTTTTACAGAGGAGATGGAGCCTGCAGCATGGTGTGTGTCTCTTGTCAAGGAGACAAATCATTCAATAAAATAGAAATCTTATTGCTCCATCCGCTGTCAAATACAAATAGGAATCTGGATAGAAACAAATCACCCACTAAGATGTTCTACGAGAGAGAAGAGTTACAAGCTTTGTGTTATTTATAGCTAAGTTAAATCAAGCTTTTTATTTTTTTATTTTTAAACTTCTACTTTTGAGCCCTTAAAGCTTGTTCCAAAAATAATGCTTAAATCAGAATGTGCTCTTATTTAGCAAATCAACACATTCGGAACCTGCCATGCAAATGTTGAGAACGCTTTATGACTCCCCGCTGTGACGTACAGTCTTTTTTTGTCTTCTAAGAAGCACCGTGACCTGAGTGAAAATGCCTGTTGAAGTCTGAAACGTTGTGAAAAAACAAGACTAATGAGCAGAAATCTGCGTGGTCACTCGGAAAGGTAATTGTACTTCATTACAAGAGCCAAGGCCTCCGAGCTGGAAGCACAATGCCATCTCTGTGGTTGTGACAATAACTTCCCTTTCTGAGTCAGAAGTCACTGAAATGACGGAATTGGGAAGCCAAGAGCTGTTGAAACTTAAAGAGTGTGCACTCCAAGAAGGTAATTAAGCAGAAGAGCATGGGGGGGGAACGTCTAGGCCTCCTTTTATTTCTGCCTTTGAGGAACTCATTGTTAGTGCTGCCAGAAGCATGGAGGTCTCTGCTATAACGTGTCTGCCTTACTCCTCATTAGGATTTAAACACTAAAGTGGTCAAAGTGGGTAAACATAGTAAGTTTATGTCAATGTGCCCAAAACTTTTTTCTTTCGGTCTGTTTCTGTTTATTTGGCATCAAAGGGTCGATAATGTGACCTAACAGGAGGCTTGGTCTCACGTACCGAAGTGTGCAGAACTCTGGTCGAGTAAACGTCATTCCTGCAGACCAATGAATGCCTGGTGGGAATTCAACCCTTGTGAAGTGTTTTAAAGCATAAAAAAGGATTTTTATCATGCAAAGTTTCGATAAGATCCCATGGACTGGACTGTTTACTTCACTGTGCACTTTTATTGGACGCTATGAAATACGTAGAATGAAATGCCACGTAGGAAAAAATGGTGCTTTCCGATTTAACAGTTTTTTAAATATGAAACAAAGCGGACCGCCCACAAACGGGAACTTTGATACTCGGTTTGGACGTTCACACGGCCTCATCAGTGCACAACACATCATGATATACCCCAAAAAACTCAAAAAAGTGCATTTTGATGTCATAACCCCTTTAAAATAAAATCCAAGCTCAGATAAAATGAACTAACTTTAATTTAAATAAAACAAAATGCTGACTGCAGCAAGAACAAGGAGCACTGGAGGTAAAAGCGTGGAGGAACAGAAGCAAAAGGGATTGTCGGTTACATTCCTGAGATATTAATCTGGTCAGTTAAGGATCAGAGTCTCAGCTGTTTTGGTGTTAATTAACAACTGAAGCCCCTCAAACCACGATCAGAACTGAAGAAGCTTTTCAGAGAAAAGATGAAACGTTGTCAAGAGATGGTAAACCAAGTTTAGGTGCTTTTATTTTTTAGGAGAAACTTTTTAGATTCACGTCCTGGACAAAAGAAAATCAACACTAACTTATTTCAAGATGGATATCCGGGTCCATGTAGCTGTTCATAAAGTTGCCACTAAAAAAAGAAAAGGTCGTTGGAACACCTTTAGCTTTGATACGGCATTTTCACAAGATTTATTTCCATCCAGTGTTGCATTAATTCTTCTTGCATTGATGAAGGTGGTCTGACCACTGTGCAAAGCTCCTCCTCTGGAGAAGGTCTGGACTCTGTGGTGATTAAGTTTGTTACAATTTCAATATATGCGGTGCCGACTTAAAGAGGCCATTTCATATAAATTTCATGACTTTGTGGTTATTTCTGAAGTATTAACCTGTAATATGAAACATTTTATATCTAAAAAACATTAGGAAACACTTATTAACAGACCTTTCAATCTGTCTGAATTAAAATTCGTCAGGCTTTGGACTGCAACTCATTAATATTCATTATTCAAATTTGCTGGACTCTGATTGGTTAACAAACTAGCCTATGAGAGCAGGGCTTCCTGTTTCCTGCCCCGCTGTGCATGGCGACAGCAGACGTAGTCTCTTCCTGTTTGCTACGTGGAGCGGCTGTGGCTCAGTGGTTAGAGCGGTTGTCCTCCAACTTGAAGGTTGGTGGATCGATCCCGGCTTCCTTGGGCAAGACACTGAACCCCATGTTGCCCCCCGATCTGCATATCGGGTTGTGTGAGTGTTAGCCCCTACCCTCTCGCCCCAGGTTACATATCGGGTTGTGTGAATGGGTGAATGTAAAACCTTGTAGTATGAAAGCGCTTTGAGTGGTCTGAATGACTAGAAAAGCGCTATACAAATACAGGACATTTACCATTTACGTCTTATGCTAACAGCTTTTAGCCAGCAGCATGCTAGGCGTGCTTTCATCTGCCGGAGCTGATGAATTCTAATGAACAAAGGAGTTGTGTCAAAACAAGTACAGGCTGTTCGAACTTGGGTTTTATCGCCACCTGCGTAGTTTGAGAGATTAAAACTGTAAGAGAAGTTGTTGACCTGTTTTCACACCCACTATGAAGGTAAGAACACCTGTGGAGCTAAAATATTAAACAAAAACCTCAAAAAAACGTTTTTAATGGAAGGACCTCTTTTAAAAATAATAGGGACTTTTTAGTGCAAAATAAAAAATAAAACATAATTTAGAGAGGGGCGGGGCTACAAACCATCATATAATAGATGTGGAGATTCTTCTGCAGACTCACAAAATAGGGAATGAGGACATCAAAGGAAAGGTTGGATGTTTTGGAGATAAAGTCAGAGAGACTGAGATGGTTTGGACATAGGAGGAGGACATTTGGTCCAGAGGAGGGAGAGTGGGTTTAATGGAAAAAGGATGCTGAGGTGGGAAATGATAGTCAGGAGGTTTAGAGGAAGACCAAAGAAGAGATATATGGATGTAGTGAAGGAGGACATGAGGTTGGTTGGTGTGAGAAGAAGATGCAGAGGACAGATGGAGACAGATGAACCCTGAAGGAAGCAGCTTAAAGAAGAAGAAGACTCAATTTCAGGTTCCAGAAGAGCTGGCTGGGACTTAATGGGAAGAGAAAATAACTCTGTGACCCGAGGGATGCCAAAAACCAGAGCATTAACTTTGTTGTAAAAAACTAAAATGGGATTTGCTAATAGCTTGTCATCAATTTTACTGTGTACTTATCACAACTCAGTATAATCAGACCATTAAGTAGCTCTAAATCTTGAAATCTGCTTTTCTTCTTATAAAAATGTAAAGGACCTAAATGATACATGTTCTTTCATTTTAAAGAGAGCACACATCCTCAGTATCGCGTGGTAAAGGTGGGAGTTACAGTAGATGATGTGAGGCCTCCCTCTGCAGGACTGAAAGAGCAATACCGCCAAAATAAAAGTTACTAATAAAAAAGATACAAGTCATTGTTTTCTTTGTTTCACTCAGTTCTCTACAGATGAGACCCTAAAATTCAATCAAATATTATATGTAAGATGATGTTTTCAGAATGAAACTCAAACATCTGAGTGTAAGTGAATGCACCACCTGCTGATCATGGTATTTAACATCTATTCCTACTTTTAAAGATGACTATTGAAAGCCCATACGATATAATAATGATCTATTACTAGTCAATCAGACGTTGAAAATGGTCATTTTAATTTTAAGCTTTTTTTTTACCTAAAACATTTTTTGATTTACGATACATTGATAAAAATACTATGCAGATACTGATGTCCTTGAATGTTGAATAAAGATTGACTGGTTTTAATTGTACTATTTGTTCTTTATTCATCGATGCAATGTCTCAAGATTTTGCACCGTAGTGGTTAAAACATCCTTATAATAAGGGTTCAAAGCTCATTCAGCTGATCACGCAATACTTTTTCATTCATCAAAGATATTGATCACTAATTGGCATTGTGTTTTTGATCTGATATCATTTTGTTTATGGTAGAACTTAATTTATGATCAACAGTTTATAATTTTGTAATTCTTGTAAACTTTTGGGCAGCTGTGGCTCAGTGGCTAAAGCAGATGTCCTCCAATTGGATGGTTGGTGGATCAATCCCAGTCTCCACCAACACATGCTGAAGCGTCCCTGGGCGAGACACCGAACCCCATGCTGCCCCCTGATTTGCACATCGGGTTGTGTGAATGGGTAAATGTAAAACTTGTAGAGTTAAAGTCCTTTGAATGACTAAGAAAGCACTGTACAAATACAGACATTTACCATTTAAAAACTTTTTTTTAAAGAGGCCCTTCCATTAAAAACAGTTTTTCTGAGGTTTCTGTTGAATATTTTAGCTCCACAGGTGTTCTTACCTTCATAGTGGGTGTGAAAACAGGTCAACAACTTCTCTTTCAGTTTTAATCTCTCAAACTACGCAGGTGGTGATAAAACCCGAGTTTGAACGGCCTGTATCTGTTTTGTCACAACTCCTTTGTTCGTTAGTATTCATCAGCTCCCGCAGTTGAAACCACACCTAGCATGCTGCTAGCTAAAAGCTGTAGCATATAAGACGTAACAAACAGGAAGAGAGAACGTCTGATGTCGCCATGCGCAGCGGGGCAGATAACAGTATACCTTGCTCTGATAGGCTAGTTTGTCAGCCAATCAGAGTCCAGCAAATTCGAATAATGAATATGAACGAGCTGCTGACGAAGCAGCCTGACGGAAGGAGACAGAACCACCCGAATTTTAACGCAGACAGATTGAAAGATCTGTTAATCAGTGTTTCCTAATGTTTTTTAGATATAAAATGTTTCATATTACTGGTTAATACTTAAGAAATTACCACAAAGTCCTGAAATTTGTATGAAATGGCCTCTTTAAGGTTATGGACCATTAACATGTGCCACCCTTTTCCAATGCTGTGCCCAACAAAGATTTTCTAGACACGCCCCTGCATTTAAATCATCCAACTCTCATTTCGTTCAATAATTACAAATCAATATTAAAAGTAAATCAGTGGTTTTCTTCATTGTTCAGGGTCGCTGGTGCCTCGGTCACCATGTCAGTGTCGAATGATCTAATCACTTAAAATGTGACCCCGCCACCCCCCCCGTGCCAGTGGTCAGAGAGCTCACCATCTGATCTTGGTTAACACGATCTGATTTTTTTTTTCTAAATCTTATGGTAGAAGCTTTAATCCAGAAGTTATCTTGTAATCTTCAGGTGTTCAGTCTTAGATGTACCTTCCAAAATCTATACAAATGTCTCTCAAAGACAGTGTTGGACATTCTCCATGTAATCTTTGGTGGTGACTATAAATACGGTTATTTTAACAGCTGCACTTTCATAAATGTTTTTCTTCTCTTTCTTGTCTGGGACTCTTGGTTCTTATTCTATGCTTCTGTTAACTGTTTTTGTCTTAAAATGTAAAATTATAAAAATAAATAATGGCGGTTCTTGTGAGGAGATGACAAGTTAAATACAAAAGGATTTACTAGAGAATCATCAGTTACTTTATCAAACACTGGTTTCCTAGAATAAATTTAATGGTTCTTCATCATAATAAATATTACAAGGTTTGTTGTTTAATAATGATTTTTGCTGAATATAAGTTCACAGCTTCATTTCACTGGGCTGTAGAACACATTCATACATCTTTTCTGTTAATTTCCTACATAATAAATAAGACAAAAGGAAACTGTAGGCTACAAATGTCATTTTTATTCTTATTATTTTAAATAATGTCTAAATAAAGGGACTAAAGACATGCTTGTGTGACTTCTTACATTATCAAAAATATGGTGTGGGTCAATGTTTGCAGCAGAAGTTTACCCAGGGAGGAAAACGTGCGTTACAAGGTGAGACTGTGGAGTCCAACTGTCCGTCCGTCTTGGGGACAAACACTAGCCCCACCTCGGGTGATGTCACAGAAGGGGGAGGTGACTTTTCACACATCACAGTCGTTAAGAGGAGAAAAAAAATGGGTTTGTTTCCATATATAAAAACTAAAAGACCTGGATACGTTTCTACTCCCCCCCCCCCCCCCCCCCCCCCNACTCCACGTGGTTTTACTACAGAAATTAATAAAGACATAAAGAAAAAAACAAAAGAAATATTTCATCATCAGCTCCCTTTGGTAAAAATGGTAATAAATGGTCTTGCATTTGTCTTTTACCATATATATCTAACTTTAGCCATTAATCACTAAAGTCCACAGTAAGCTTGGAAAGGATTACTAGCACAACAACACAGATCTGTCATAAAAAGTCTGGGACTATATACAGTGTATTTACAACATGGACAGTCTTCCTACAATGTGTTTATGTGTGTGTACAAGCTGGTGTATTGGCTGAGGGCATCTTAAAAAGGTCCAATTCCAGGGCAGCAAGAATCACGTGTGTAATAGAACTATATATAATATATATACACAACACATACACTGAAATACATGTCAGTATCTGACATTTACAAACTATACAGGTTTACAGTCTGAGACCAAACAGTGTTGTGAGGCTCTTTTTCTCTCTTCTACATCAGATGCAACAGTGCTCTTCTATGGAAACCCACAATACAATTTGGGGGCTCAGGCACGGTTTCTAATAATGCTGCCACGCGTTTCGAAAAAAGAAACTCTTTCCTTCAGGTGATGAGAAGTGATTGTGATTTGGCCATAAATGCAGGAATGTCGGAACCAGATCTTTTGGATGTGACTGAGCTCCATCCAAATGTTCAGTTTGAGAACCGAACTCGTTTTATTTTTATGTCTTTCTAAATAAGTGCACTTGTCCATCATATTGTTTTCCATAAATACTACAGAATAACACCTCGACAGAAGTAATCCTCCTCGTATGAACTTATTTTGAAGGAGCTCTGATGGCTTTAGAAAAGAATGAAGCTCAGTTTGGAGAAAGTACAAAAAGCACCACTTTCACCGCTTGTGTCTCCAAGCCTCACTCGACTGGCTCAAGGAAGTTTTTGACGTGGCTCTGAGTGCTGGTAAGAGCTCAGGTCTACGACTGGAACGGGACCATTCCTACGTTTTTGGCACCCAGGGCCCTGTGTAAAAACAAAACCAGAAATGGGCCCAGCTAAAAACGCTGGCTAAAAACAAAAAGAGATCTGGAATCCTGCCGCCCTGGATGCAACTCACACGGTAGCTAGCATCACTGTGCTCCCATGTTGGCCTTAAAAACACAGATCTAAGCCACGCCCTCCTCCTACCTTTACTCTTCAAAACAAAAACCTGTCTCCTGCTCTCTCCAGGTTTTTCCAGTCGGTTATGGAGTTTTGCTTGGCGTGCCGTATTTGACGCGGTACTTGTTTATGTTCATGAAGTGGAGGAGCTCCGGGTGGCAGGTGGTGGTGCAGGGCAGCAGGCTGTCGCGTCCTTCACCCATCAGCCACTTGTTTGTGTCGACGTTCATGTCGCGGGTGACGTGTTCCTTGAGCCACTCGTCCACCCAGGCCTGGAAGCGTTTGTGCAGCCGCGTGCTCACGCGCTCGTGCGACTGGGGGCAAAAAAATCCAGCAGGTAGATGATTATTAAACAGATAACAGCACGATTTAACAAAGCTGGTTTTGAGACTATAAACTCAACTGGATTTGTGTGTTACATCTTCCTTTGGAGCAGATTTAAAATGTCTCTGACATTTAATGTTATTTTACAACTTCATATCAATCAATATTACATTTGTTGCCTGTGGACACCTTTCCACATAAATCATGAAGGGATGCAATACAGGAACTGGAGATGTAAACAAACCGATTGTATGGCAGAAAATGTAGAATCAGATAAAGAATCTATTGTTTCTGAGTGTTTGTTTCTTTCTGAGTGAGAAATCGACTCATGAGACGATGGTAAGAGAAACAGTTTTGATGCTACAGTTGAATGTGTTTGAGCTGAAATCGGTTTAACGGGCCGATCAAACACAGTCAGTCTCAGTGTCATCATGGATGTAAACAAAGGTTCCAGATAAACACTCAGATCAGAACAGAATGAGAGGAGCAGAAAGTAAAGAGACCAAAATCCACCAGAAATCTCTGATGGAGTTACTGATGATAAACTGGAAACTGTTGTCAGATCTTGACGAGTGCACACGACTCCGGTTGAGCTGTGAGTATTTCTCTCTCATATTATCTCTATTTTTACGTGGCGTAATTATCATGAATTGTGTACAAACTGTGACGTTCATGATTCGTCCTAATGACAGCAGCTGGTTTGACTGACAGCTGCAGCTCATTTCAAACTCCAGTCCCTTTTAGTTTAGAACATTCATGTTTCTCAGCTCAGATAAGAGGATTTCCACGTTGTTCTTTCTGCATATTGCTCCTTTTTTCTGTGCAGTATTGGATTACAGCTCATGTTGTTGATAGAAATAATATTTGATGTTTAACTCGTGTCTCTGCTGAGTGGAAATTGGTTTAACTCGAGCTGCACAGATGAATCTTTCCAACCCACTGAGTCAGAACATCTACATTTGGTCCTCATCAAGTCTTTTAATTCTGTGTGAGTGATGTCATCATTCTCTGGGTCTGATTTAGTGAAATACATTAATAAAGCAGTGTTGCTAAAACTACATGCTACACAGCATTTCACCATTATATCAATGATAACACAAGCTCACAAACGCTTTTAATTGTTCATGTAAAATGTAAACATAGAGCTTCTTCCTGCATTTCATCACTTCCTGTTTCAAACTGAGACTGAAGTTCATAAAAACATTCTGATTTGCCTTCTAAGAGTCAAACAACAAAGTCATGCTGCTTTTAAATGTTTTATTGAGACCTGAACCAGTCAGAGAGACTATAAAAAACCTTAAACTGTAAGTGGAGAAATTAAATAAACCTTTCAGTTTCTGTTTTGAGAAGAATTTGATCAGATATATGGTGAAGATCGATTGGAGCTGAACTCTGACCTCTAGTGGGATTTTAAAGGAAACTGAGAAACACGCTGCATGAAAGAAGAAAAGAATCCAAGGTTGTGATGTATAAAAGTCCATAATTATGAAGTAAGAAGGAAACATGTTTGGAAACATTTTTGGCAAACTAAGACAGTTGATCGATTTCCAAAATGAATACGACCTAAACTGCAGGTGTGGAAAAGGGTCAGTTGAGTCATGAGAGAGGAAGTTACACACTACAGACACGTGTGTCTGAATGTAAAGACTAACACAGAAAGTAACAAGGCTGAATGAATGTTTATGGACTGATCCTCTATGTGGTTAAGGTTTGTTTTCTATCAACAGGTTTGTTCTGATACGAGTGAGATCCTCATTCTACAGCTTAATTTTAAACATAGTGACAGATTAAAGAAGCCGAAACGCTCGAGAGCAGTCGGATCGGTACCGGCAGGTTTTACCTGTTGGGCTCTCATCAAGGCAGTGCGTCGATACATGTAGTCCTCAGACTTAAAGACGTAGACCATTTTGTAGGAGTTGAGTTTGAACATGCACTCCATCTTCTCCTTTTCCAGGGATTTCTTGCCCCCTTCGCTGGCCTCCTTGTCCAGCTGCTCTCTGCCCTTATGGTACTTCCTGATTCTTCTCAGGTTTCTGGTGGAAAAAGNGGAAACATGTCATTAATTTGTAATCCACGAATCAGACATCTAAGTGTTGTATCTGATTAGTTCTGATGTAAAAAGGTGAGACTGATGACTTTACCTTGGAAGGAACACGGGCTTCTGAGCGAGGTGCTCCCTTAACTCAGGAGTGGTGGAATCTGGGTTTAAGTAGCGGCCGACGTAATCTGACCAACGCTGTAAACACAAACAAACCCCCAACGCTGTTAATCCACAGATACGGTAAACTAAAATAAATCCATCTGCACCAGTAATATCAAAGGTTTGGTACTTATTAACTCATTCAGTGCCAGAGATATTGAGCATTTTACATATTTTTGAAGGCCCACAGAATATTTTCTCCTATGACTATATGAATTCTGAAACCACCATCACAAAATTTAGTCTTTCTTCTTTCAAAAGCAAAAAAAAAGTTTCTACCTCTTCCTGTTATTTAGTAATCTGCAGTACAAAAGAGGAACTTTCATGAAAATCCACACGTTTCAGGACTAAAAGCTGAGATAAAGAGCGTTTTGTGTAAAAGAGGTTTTTCAAGCCGATCAGTGACTTTGATGTAAATATTTCATGTTTCAATGATTCATGCAACATCTGAACTATGTTTTACTACTATAAAAGTGAAAAAAACAACAGTAAAAAAGTACTTTTGATAGTTTATTTTATGTCTAAAAAGAGTCATTTATAGACAATTTCAACATTTGAATAAAATATAAGAAAAAAAGCAGCAAATTTCTGATTCAGATACTCGTGTGTGTGCACGTGTGCGTGCATGTGAAGGCGTGAGTGCTCGATTTAGTCAGTTCGTCTACCCCCCCTCCAGCCATCTGTGTATAACGTGTTCATAAATGTTTCCCTTCTCTCTGCTTCTTTGCTGTCTGTGGAACTATGTGCAGCTTATAAACTCGTGTGTGGGTTATATTAGCCTAGTAAAAAGTCATTTTATCTCCTATAATCACCGGTGCAGCTTATATTCAATATAATGTCGCCTGTTCCCAATAGAAACGAGGCAGGAGCCAGGCACAAGAACACACTCAATGACAGCGCTGCTGTCTCTCACTGATGAGTGACAGAAATGCTTGCATCAAGCCCGGCTGATGTCCCGCCCCCAGAGCCAAATACCCCACTGTGATTGGTGGGTATGTTCAGCTTTGTACATGACACCGCACAGACATTAATCGTTCTTATTAAGGTGAGGGCCACAAACTATCAGTCTGAGACCCCTGCTGTAATGAGTTCAAATTCAACGAGCAGCTGTCCCAGAATGCTTAGCGGGATTTAAGCACATAAAAGCTGTAGAGACGTCAATGGCACTGAATGAGTTAACACTCATGTTATCTGTTCTTATTTTATATGTACATAAACAACTAACTTTACCCACTTGTCTATCAAACATAATAGAATATTAATAAACAAGACTCAGACTTTTACTTCTGTTTGTATTCTGTAACTACAGCGTTGGGATTGTTTGTTTAGATCTCACCTCAGCCTCCATGGGCTCATCTGAGTTCTCCTCTTCTGTGTCCAGCAGCTCCACTGTGAGCTGCACGTGTCCTCTGTTTCTCAGAAACATCACCTGAAGAAGAGAAGAATCATCAAATGAACTAATCATACAGGTAAATAAACCAGACTGAGCCCCCCCCACCTTGTACTTGTAAAAGTGGTCAAGCAGAAAAATCAAAAATGAGTAATTTGGACCCAATATGTTGCCCTAGTTCTATTAACTAATTAATCTAGTAACTAGCCACCAGTTTCAGTCTGGTTCACACAGCAGGATGTTAACAGAGTCGTAGGAGCTTCACACCGCTCACACAGCAAAACAACGTGGTCATATTTATGTTCTGTTCGTACCGTGTGTGGTGTCTCATCATGTCATGTGGCCACACACACGGAGCGATTTCACTCGTCACATTCTCAGTATAGATGGGAATTCTAACAAAAAAAAAACTCAGAAACTTGCAAGATCTGTGACTTCTGGTTGAAATCTGTGCGCTGCTGGTTGACAAACGCCACAAAACCTCAGAAGAAGAAGAAGCCTCCCATCACCTCGATTTCTGATCAGTTCTAATCGCAACACACCAAACACGCTGTGATATCGGGCCAAGACAATCCAACATATTGGATATCCCAGATTTGTGATCGAACATCCTCGCGAGCGAACCCGATCACTCTAAACACGCCACACACGGCAGGAATATCGGTTAAGATTAGCTTACGAGTCATCCTGATAATCGGGGAAAAATCGGCATGAAAATCGTGCCGTGTGATTATGTGGGTGACTAAGTGGTCTACATCTCTATGACACGCTCCGTCAACAGATGTTGATGAAGGAAGCAGCTGACTTTAACAATGTTTATGTACTTTTTTAAAGGTAAATAACTCGTCTTCAGGAACCAAATGACCTCCAAAGGTTTTGACTTGTTCTCTTACCTTAAAGCAGTTCTCATCAGACATGAGCTGCTCGGCTTTCCGCTGGTAGATTCCTTCTGCGGAGCTTCTGGAGGTCTGCGTGGACAGCGACCCTCCGGTGGCTCCATTCGAGCTCTCTGCCAGGTAGAGGTCAGTCACCTGGACGCAGATCTCGTCGCTCACTATATGCTGGAGCTGGTGGGATGGGGGTGTGTAGCAGATGGGTTACTGACCTGTAAACAGCTGTTACAATAACAGCATGAGACAGTAGATAACTACCTGGCGGACGATGCTCTGGATGAGCTTGTCCATCGTGAAGGCGATGTAGGCGTGGATGGTGAACATTTCCCTCAGCGAGTCCTCATACTGAGAAGCTTCCATATTCCCATCCAGTAAGTTTCTAACCATCTCTAAGAAGGCGGAGTAGTAATCCTCCACTTCGATGTCCACTAGAGAGCAGAAACATTTCAATAATTAAATAAATATTTGCAAAAAACCCACAAAACTAAATAAACAGATGAACGTTGAGGGTTCGTTGTTACTCACTGGGCTCCTTGAGTCGGAGCTGAATAGCCAAATTGTCGTTCTTCTCCTTCTTCAGTCCCAGGACTTCCCTCTCCCAGTCCCGTTCTCGGACGTCCTCTTCGATCTGCCGCTCCGCCTGCTCGTATAACCGCAGCAGGCGCGAGCACAGCGTCTGATGGAGCCGCAGGAAGATGTACCAGTTGTTGTTGACGAGGAAAAGGTTGTAGGCGTCGTCACAGCCGCGCAGCTTCTGCGCGGCCGTGTTACCGAACAGCAGTTTGGACTTGGAGGGGCTCCCGCCGCCGGAGACGCCGTTGTGCTTTTTGGAAGCTCCCTCCTCCAGCTCCATCTCTTCCTCCTCCTCTTCCTCCTCCACATCAGACAGCTCACCACGCTGAGAGAAGAGCATGTCGGGGATGAAGTGGTAGATGATCTGTTTGATCTTGTATTTGTCCTCCTTATGGATGCTGGTCTGCCGCTTCACGTGGTGGATGATGAGCGCCGCCGCGTCCTCCAGGATCTGGCTGTCTTCGTAGGACAGCGTCAGGTGGGGGCCCGTCGGCGGGGTGGTGCTCTCCTCAGACGCTTGCTCCTGGCGCTGCAAAGCAAAGACACGTAAGTCTGTTGATAAACACAGACAACATCCATCTAGGTCACAGAGACACGGGAGAAATTCAGACCTCGTCGTAGATGCTCTCAATTTCATTCAGCAGGGACTTGGATCGAAGCACTTTGGTGTCATTCTGTTTGAAGTTAATGCCTTGATGGTCCAGAGATTTGAGGTAATACTTCTCGTTCTGCTCCCTCCAGATTTTGTTGAACCCTCGCTGGGCTTCCCGCCACTCTTCTTCTTTTGTTTTTAACCTGCAAAAAAAAACTCGCCAAAGTCAAATAAAACTCACAAACAGGAAAACTACAAAGAACCTGATGATGGAAGTGTTTGATTCAACCTTTTTAATACGATAGGAACAGAAACAGCTGGGTTCTTCTTCAGGCCGTCGATGATGTCGGGCGCTTTGTCTCCGTATATCCTCTGGATGGCCTTTCGGTGTATGACCTCTGAGGATCCACCCAGTGTGTTGTCCAAGCGAAACTTGGCCTGCTCCTCCGCAGACATCCGGGACAACTTCCTCTGCACCGTTTCCAGGACTCTGATGGTGGTCAGGTTGGTCTCCAGCACCACATCCAACTGTGTTAAAGGAAAAAAAAACTGTCCTAAACGGGTCCAACTGGAATGAAGCGGGCATCAACAACCTGTCGCTCACCTCGAAACGTTCGTCTTCACAGCGGTAGATGTGCTCCTCGTACTGGGTTTTCTTGGAACTGACAAACGTGGAGTCTTCAGACCAGGAAGGAAATGAGACCCAGGTGTCATTCAGGACCTGGACACAGCAGAGTAAAGCAGTTAATATGAAGGACATGTCCATGTTTGTTAGAGACCTTACAGCTCATTGAAACATGCTTTAAACTGTTACTACCATGAACACTATAATAGTTGATCAGGCCATAAAGAAAATCAAAAAATTCTCGATATTTTTAAAAAGCTGGATCTGTCGCCCGGCCCTAGTCGGTATCATCGTGCACCACAATGAACATGAACCAGAGATAAACCAGAGTTTAGTTTGAATCTTTCAGACGTAACTCTAGTGTCAAATTACATTCCTTTTTTAGGTTAAATAAATGCATGACTGTCTGTCTGTCCACTGTCCTTCATCCTGTCCTGTCTCACCTCTTTACATAGAGGAGTTCTGCCAGTGCATTTTGGCTGCTGGTAGCTTTTAGGCAGAGCTCTGTAGCTGGAGCCCAGTCTCTTACAGGAAGCGTAATCAATCTCCATGGCGATGCCCTCGGTGGCGCGTTCCTTCGGGTAAGTTTCAATGTGAGAAATTTCTCGATACCCCAGGAAGTTTTTGAACCAGTTGAACAGCTCCGGGAATTTTCTGTGAAACAGAATCAAGTGTTTATTAAAATGTATTTAAAAGCTGCAGTTTTCATTTCATGTGTTGGGACAGCAGCACTCACCCTAAAAAAGGCAGCACCAGCTGAACCAGCTCAGCTCTGGAAATCACCTCCTGGTTAAAGATGACCAGACAGCGCAAGAAGTTGTCGTAGGCCTCGGCACTTCGTAACGCTTTACGCACCTATGACACGTTTCAGGCATTAGAATAAACAAAGTGCAAAATTCTGATGGAAAACAAAGTCCATCCATCAATCCATCCATTTGCCGTACCCACTTATTCCTATGCAGGGTCGTGGGGGGCTGGTGCTTATCTCCAGCAGGGATTGGGCGAGAGGCGGGGTTACACCCTGGACAGGTCACCAGTCCATCACAGGGCCACATAAAAACACACACACTCAGGGCCAATTTAAGGTCGCCAAATAACCTAACATGCATTTTAATGGTTTGTGGGAGGAAACCGGAGTCCCTGGAGAAAACCCACATGTACAGGTAGCATACAAACACCATGCAGAAAGGCTGCAGATGAACCACGACCTTGTTGCTGCAAGGCAATCATGCTACCGACCGCACCACTGTGCAGACCTCAGAAAACAGAGTGACTACATCAACTGGCTAATATCAGAAACTCCATTACAGGATCACTAATTAATGAATCGTATGTCATCCTTTTATCAAAATAAAACCATCATGTCCCAAACTTACCTTCTCAAAGAAAAGAGACTCTGTGCCGACTCCGTGCTTGTTGGGATCAGAACCAGAAGAATCCTTTAAATTCAGTAACTTGGGCTTCTTCTGCACACACACGAGCAGGTATGACCGTTACAAACCATTAATTAAAAGATGGAAATGACAGTAAAACAGTTTCAGCAGCCTGAGTGTGTTGCGAACCTTCATGGGGGGCGTCCCTCCTGGTGTGGAGTGGCGACGGACCTGACAGCCGTTCTGATTGGGCCTCTGTCTGTTATTGAGCTGCAGCTTCTTGGTGGTGAGGCCGTGGTCATTCTTCACAGACTCTGCCTTCTCGGCTGTGGTTTTATTTAACATCTGAACAATAAAACAAAGACACCGGCTCTCAACGCAAGACGGGGAAAAACACCAGAGGGCTACAACGAGGTACTCTGAGTAAAACATCAGATTTAATGTAACATCTTACTGCTGAACTGTTGGCGTCAGGGAGAAACTGCCCAAACTCCGAGAGCAGGTCCTCTTGATTCTTAAAAAGCCGGGCCACCTGGGCGTACACTTCCTGTTCTGTCAGTGCAGGTGTGTAGTTCCCTCCAGCCTCCTTAGCGTTCCGTTGTTCCTTCTGATGTAGATGAAAACACATGTACAAGTTAACATTCAGAAAGCAGCTGGAACTAACAAAATCCTCAACCAGCAGAATCGGACAAAATATATTTACATAATAATTACCAACAAATTGAAATAATATTTTAGTTTGAAATGCATTTAACTGCAAAATATAAAAATAACTCATCCTAATCATAACCTGTAGCTCAGTTATGTTCTTGAACTTCTCTGACCTGGTACGTGTGGAGAATCTCCAGGAAAGCTTTGTAGATGTCCGGCTGGCCCTGGAAGCGGTTCTTAATCTTGTTGACGTAGTTGATGGCGTGGTTGAACTCCACGGGCTGGTTGTTCTGCATGGGTGGGCCGGCGGGGGTCCCGGTGAGGGGTGGGTGGAGCTGCACGGGCGGTGAGCGGGGAGAGGGGTAGGCGGGGATGGACGGATTGGTCTGGCTGCTTGTTGTTAAAGCCTGAGGCTGAGGTGGCTATGAGGGGGGAGATAAAAATGTGAAGTACTACAAAAGTAATTTAAAAGACACAAACATTATTCATGTCTCACCTTGCTCGTCTTGGCGGGGGTGGACTGTGTCAGAAGAGGCGGAGCTGTGGTGTTCACAGCAGTTGGGAGCTGGGGCGGATGCTGGGTGCTGGCGCCGGTGATGGGGATGTTCTGGACTGATATTCCATGAGGGGTGATGTGGTGGATCTGACCAGGTGTGGTCACATTCACCAGATCATTAGTCTGGACCTCGATCTTGTAACCCGGAGGAAGAAACGTGTTGAAGCCCATGATGAGGTCGGGGTGGCCTTTGAAGAGCTGCGACACTCTGCTGATGACTCCAGGAGTGTCAATACTAAAAACAACAGATTCATTACAACCTTTACTCTACCTGGATTCACTGACTTGATCTTGCTGTGGAATCAGAGAACTGTCTCACCTTTGGGACTTGAATTCTTTCATTATATCTAAAAAGTCATTGTAGACCTGAGGCTGATTGCCGAACTGCAGTTTCACTTGATCCAGGTAAGACAGAGCGTCTTCCACCTGAGGAAGAGGAGAAAGCTTCATCAACACACTCATTTCAAGCTGCTTCTCCCTGCTGCCTTCCTGTCTTTCACTGTCGGGGGAATAACCTAAAAAAATGTGCTACTTTCTTCATTTACTGCACCAGCCTTTAAATACAGCTGGTAAATATCTAAGCGGTCGTGATTTTCAGGTTTAAAATAATTTTAAATGTTCAAAGACTTCCTAGTGAACACGGGAAACTTATGTAAACTAACCAGAAAGTCTCCCACATCATTCCTGCAACTTCTACCGAAACACAAATGCACCATCTTCTTCAGCTCATTAAAACAAGTCATACTCGTCTTCTAAATGTGGCATCATGAACTTTAACATTTAACATGCTAGCTGAGCCCTGTATAGTCTGCACCGCAGAATGAGGGCCTTTGAATTCATGAACCCATTATAGATGGACACATTTGGCATTGTGTGTTAACACACACCTGTATGCTCCAGACCAAGTCCAGAAACGCTGGTTTTTATAGACGTGTTCAGACTTAATGCTCAGCGAATCAAGTGCATTTGGTTAGCGACATCTAGTTGCCTCTTAATTCCAAAGAAACTTTGACTTGGTTATTATGTCATGAATAATGACGTGGTTGAATTTGTTTTTTGTATATGTGAAGTTTGATTTAAATGTAATAATTTCTTGAACATGGTAACGATCTGATTATTTTTATTATGACCTGATATTTACTTCCTGGGTGTTACTAGCTTGTACTCACTCAGGACAGGGGAATGTGTCATGAAGATTCACCGGTATCTTTAGAGGAAACTAACTGACAATCTGCTCATGTTATACTGAATTTTATTGACTGTATATAAGAAACTTGAACATTTTGATAGAAATAGGACGTGTTACTTTTGTCTTTAATCAGCGCTTTATAAATAAATGAAATGGATATGTGGGTCTTTCTTTTGAATGACTGTAACTGCAAATATAATAGTTTCCCAAATGGCTCTGATAACATATATGTAATAATTTCCAGATCATGACACTGAATTAACGGGTAACTAACGATCCCTTATGTTTTAGAGAGTGATGTAACAAACCTTAAGTCTCTGGAACTGCTGGTGTCCTGGTGCAGAAGCTTGTGGAGCTGCTGCATGTCCATGCCCTGACATCACCGGTGGACCATGGGGTTGAACTGCTGGGCTGTGATGATGGGGACCCGTGTGAACCGCAGGACTCGGGGTGTGCCCATGTCCACCACTGTTCTGGGCCACAGCGGGAACCTGGGAAAGCATGGATGTGTCATGTCAGCAGTTCATTTAGAAAAAGGTCTGCTCTGGACAAACCGTGTGTCCCTTTACCTGGTATCCCTGGGGAACAGAGTACTGGACACCAGCTGTGGGTTGCATGCTGTCAGCTACAGCTTCATACACAGCTGGAGCCGGAGCAGGGGCCAGGACACGGTGCTGGAAAGCCTCCGTGTTGCCAGCAAGGCGCCGCTGCTGGGATGCAAAAACCGTTTCCTGATCCTCCAGACGGCGCTTCATTATGAACTCATACTCGTGAGAGCAGTGAGACCTAAAAATAAAGAGCAGCAATGAGTTATTAGAATCTACCACTCAATTTTACTAAGTAAGTTATTCAAAGAAACCTATGGCAACATCTCACACTTCTACCATAGATTTATAGCCTTGCGCAGCAAGACGGATTCTCGCAAGATTTGGAGTTTTCCAAACCCACGAAAATCCGTCTTGAACTGCTCCATTGACAACCGTCTATTTAGGTAAAAAAAAAAAAACGTTTGCACCAATCATGTGTTAGCATTGTGCTTTGGGGTGGATGTTCAGGTATGATTGGCAGCAAGTTCCCAGGCAGACAAAGCAAAACAAACATGGCCGCATGTGGATGTACACATAAAAACGGATATAGGACTAGAGACGATTTCTTCATTGAAAAATGAGCAAAGGTAAGAACTTTGTGCATTTCTTGGTGGTAACGATGTGTTTTTCTCCCGAATGGAGTCACAAGAGCTTGATTTACTGGCAGACACTTGCTAGCTTGTCCTCCAATCAGCTTAAAATAATATACCAGACGTCCCTCCCTTTTATAGACAGTTTCAAACAGAGCAGTTCCAGATCTATGTGTATCCCCGAATCGAGAAGAGGCGGGGCTACATGTAGATCTGGCAGAGCCAGGTTAGTAGATTTATGAAAACACAGTGCCAGTGAACCACTTTTATAGTCTGTATGAGACAGAAAGGGACACTGCTTCTAACCAAAGTTGAAGGGAGAAATCTTTAAACTACGCTAATACTCAGCTACCTGGAAGAGTATTGATTTATCAATAGCTGATAGACAGAAATGCACAATAGTTTTATTTAGAACAAAAGCTTTAAAATTCAGCACAGTCAAAAAGTTACAGTCTCAAATTGCTTCTGTAAAAACGGAATGTTTTTTTTCTAGCGTCCTGCAACAATAAACCCAAAACATTTCAACAGTGAAGTAACTGTCAGACTCAAACCTGTGGCAGATCATGCATTAAGACCCCTAAAGTGAAAACCAAAACTTAAATGTAGGAAATGGCTTGACTGAAACAAAAATTGTGAAAAATAAAAATCCCACAGAATGATACAATCTCACCTTCCCTTTCTACAGAAATTGGAAACATTTTATCACCAACAATGCCTGCACACATACGACAACTGTTCTATAAGCAATTATAACTGGATTAGTACTTCATATAGCTAAATTACGCATGAAAAGCATAACAGATCAAGATTCATAGACAAGTTTGCGCACATTTAGCTGGATCAAATCGGTAACATGGACTGAATCTCCGCAGCCAATAAAAACACAAGACGCCTACGTCACGATGCAACAAACAGGTGCTGGTGAAACGTGGGAGTCCGAGTCACAACTTCCTCCAGATACCAACAACTTCACAGAAATTCATAGTAAAAGTTAAAGGAAAGCCGCTGAGGATTAAAAAAGGTTTCGAAACATTAAGTCTGTGTGACAAAATATCAAACTGGAGCGGGTCAAATGGAGAACAGTAAAGCGCAACCGACTTGTTTGTTGTCCTCATCACTAAGATAAAAAAAACGAACGATCGCTAACGATATACCAACTTCTATCGCCGTAATAACGTTATGGTACCCTACGAGTGTTTACCGCCATGACTGCTACATGCTAATGGTCGACAACATCAGTTCACTCTCCCGTTGACGGCCTAGCAACACAAGCACCGACCCCGACGCTTCCCACACGCCCGCCATTTACAGCATGGCGTAGAAGTTCGGCGAATTACTTTACATTTCTACCAGGTAAGCAGAAAAGTAGTCTATTAGCAAACAGTGCCGTTGAATATCAAGCACACGGTGTTTATGGTATAAGTGTTTATGGTTTTGCAGATAATTTGTTTTCTTGTTGACGATTCTGAGCTGCCCGTTAGCTGCTAGCTAATGTAAACAACATGGGCAGTCCGACATGAAGCAGTTAGGGGCAAGAAGGAAAACACGTCCAGGTAACCGCTAGCGATCTGACTGTCTCACCTGGAAACAGTCTACAAATAATTAACTATCGATTTTTTTATTGCTCTTATTGTGCATATATATCCGTGAGTAATGCATGCAACGAGACGCCAATCACCGTGTGGTCCACTTTAAACGTCTGCTAACGGTAGGCAGCTAACTGGTTAGCTCCATTAGCTTGCTGAATGAATTCAGCTGAACTCACCCCTCTTCCAAATAGTAAGCCCAAGTTTACAGACGATTATTAGTTAATCTGTTATTCCTGGATTATCTGCCGCACTTCTGATCCAAAATGACAGGATTGCCGCGTAGATGTGAAACGAGCTTCTCAGTGGCGTCTGACTTAAAATAAACAATTCAACCAAAGTAAAAATCTCCCCGAGAGAGGAAAACAATCTTCGTTCGGTTAGCTGTAAAGGTGGGCGGGGTTCACAAAAGAGACCCCGCGCCAAGATGCACGCCATTGGTTGGTTCATTCAGAGGCTCTACGCGGGGGCGGGGCGTAACGTGGTGTTTTGAATTTAACCGTCAATCAAGGATTTCTTCACCGTTTAGCCCACCCCTCGGGACTTAAACCGCGAGAGCCAACATTGAATCTGGGTAGCATTATACATGGTAAATATTCAGTGTGAAAAATCTAGATGCTCAAAACTGTATATTCTTCATATATTACTTTTTATTTTAAACACAAAACAAATTCCCATTTAAAAATAATTTTACACAAGTAGTTCAGAATGTAGCTGTTAGAAAGGCCAGTAAAAACACTGAAAAGTCACTGTGCTGTAAATTTGATATTCATTGTTTGTGTATATTCATCCACAAAGAAGTAACAAATAGCTAGCTTTTAAAAAGAGCACACTTTTTCCATATATTATTATACCTTTGTTATTTCATGGGTAAACTCTAAACAATCTGGTTGCAGGTTCTGAAACGTATTTGGAAGAATGACATGTATTTTCCTAACTGACAGCTCTGTTAAATATCAGATACATGTAGATTCTGTTTGAAACAGTAATGTTCCTATCATGAGTTTGGGGAACATCAAGGAAAACAATTAATAATTTTTCATAAAGTTAGTTAATACAGGTGTGGCTGCTGTCTGTAGAGTGAATACAGGTGTGACACCTGTTTGTAGAGTGAATACAGGTGCAACAGCTGCCTGTAGAATGAATACAGGTGTGACAGCTACCTGTAGAATGAATACAAGTGTGACAGCTACCTGTAGAGTGAATACAAGTGTGACAGCTGTCTGTAGAATGAATACAGGTGTGACAGCTATCAATATAGTGAATACAGATGTGACAGCTGTTTGTAGAATGAATACAGGTGTGACAGCTATCTGTAGAGTGAATACAGGTAATACAGGTGTGATAGCTGTCTGTAGTGAGTACAGGTGTGATCCCTCAGTGTAGATCTAGAGGGGTTCAGGGTCACTGAGTGTCCTGTTCTTTTAACCTTTTATAGATGGAAATATAAATATGTGAAGCTGGTCCAACTTAAAAAAAATAAATATTGACAGTTTCAATATAAATGTGTAACAGAGAAATAAAAACTAGTGGTGATCATTTGCTGGTTACTGTGCAGCCTAGAATTGGTCATATTCAGCAGATTAACTGACTTTATTAACCAATTCCTGATTATATTTTGGTTTTGGCCTTGAAATATTAAAATGCATCCCTGTCATGTTTGTATCAGACATGGTGTGGAAGTAGGCACACACTGTTCCTGCTGATGCATCACAAATATGCTTCCCTGATTAATGTGCAAACTGGAGCTAGTTGGTGCACCACTTTGTACACCAGTGTGTAAACAGTGTGAACTCAGATCACCATCATCTATTTGCATAATAAAAATAAAAGGTGAGTGAGACTGGATTGGGGTGTTTTCTGTGATTCAGTTTTATTTATAAAGCACCTGTAAGCAAAAAGTCATTCAAGGTGCTCCACTAACTGTAGAAATTCACATTATAACTGACAGGTTGCAGCTTAGTTCTGGTGCATGCGGTTACAGATTTGCACAATTAGACTTGTGCATAATGCAGTGAGGCATTTAAAACACATTTTAAATGTTTTTTTTTTATCTATGAGAGCTGTCAGGTTTGGGTTTAAATTTTTACACTTTATTTTGACTCAGCTGCTGATACCCTAAGATTTCACCTTGAGATTTATAAAGCATTGTTTTCATCCATCCACCCAATAAGGAATGAAATGAAATCACATCCACAAAATTAGCTACTTCCTGGAGTCTAGTATGACGTAACTTTGTGGCGGCTAGGCCCCGCCCATGAAAGAACTGCAACCAATCAGTGCACGAAGCCGTCATGCCAAATCCTCCCCAAAAAGGTGGGCCTTCCAAAATAAACCATCGCCCACGACAGGCGGAGCTGCAACAGCAGTCCGGGATTCCTCCCTCCAGAGCGGGCAGTGGAATCAGCAGCGCCTGTAGGCACCAAACGCGCGCGCACATTCTCACGGTCCCGGTGGTTTCCCTTCATTGTGTGTGTACAGTTCTCAGAAACCAGAATGAATTCAGAAACACACCCGGCGACGACTCAAAACGATGAATAAAAACGCACACAGCAGTTGGTTTGTAATTCAGATCTTAAGTTTCGTGCATGCAGCAGAACCCGCAGCGGAAACACCCCCAACGCTGAGCAGCACCGCTCGGAAGATCCACCGTCCCCTTCCCGTCGGTCCACTCCGTCTGCAGCCGCCGAACAAAAGGATCCGCTGCTCCAAACCGCCCCAGAGGAGCTTCATTCTCACACCAACACCGCCGGTGTGAGGGACGGGGCCTCGACAGGGAGCTCGGAATCCGTTCTGAGTCACAGGAGCGGATCCAGTTGCCCTTACTGAACAATGCCAAAGTCAAACGAAACGGGAACTACGACACCGACACTGAACGGAACGATCGGCGCGACAGAGCCTCACCATTCTCCGTTTCTCAACGAGCAACATGGTTGTTTACCCCAAGCAGAAAGAACAACCGCGAGATATTCTTTGTTTACTTCAAATATTGGGGGGTTAAAATGTCTAACCTGTCTCACTACAACAACTCCCTCCCCCCTTACCGATCCATTCGCGAACAAGCATTACGGTCACTCTGAAACGCTGCAGAGAAAATGTTTGGACTTGCAAACAGCGGGACGCCTCAGATGGTCACCCACAGCTTCGGAAAGATTGTTTACTAAACGACATGTTGACTCGCTGCAGGTCTGGTCATGCACCACGTTATGTTTGCTGGACGAACATAAAAACCCCGTTACAAATCATTTACAACCATAAAAGGCGTGACTGACGATAAAACACACCTTTCACATTCTTAATAAGCACCACTCTTTTGCTTTAGCAGCAACAGTCTTAAGAATATTTAGTTTAAACAGCTGTTACATACCCTGGAAAAAAGACTCCTTTACTCCGGAATTGTGTTTGTAACGAAATATTTGGAGACGCCCCCCTCCGCTGGCATTGGCGCGGACCTCCGTACACGTCACTTTGTTTTGAATATAACCCGCTAAAAGCGAGGTAGCAACAGCAGCATCCTCTGCAGCCCCGCTCAAACAGCTCACGTTCTAATGTAACAGGCAAAAACAACACAACTAACAATTCTACTGTTTTGGGTACAAATACTCGTATTCAAGTAGATACTGAAATTCACTTTTGGCCAAATCTATGTAAGAAGGGGGGTTTATACATTTTCAGATGTTTTGCCTATGTTTCAGTGGAGAGGTTGTTGATAATATCTGATGTAGATAGCTCTTCAGATTACCTCAGTTTGGAGAAACAGATTGGTTCTGAAAAGATTTAGAGCTAAATTATTGTGTTTCTACATCCAAATAGGACTACTGTCACGTCCAGTCCCAAATTTTTAAAATGGTTTATGCAAATGTTTTTAAAAACCTTCACACTCTACCTGTCTGTAGCACTTCTGACTTGGCATGTAACGCTAGAAACATGAATGCTGCTACACTTGGTGGCAGCTAGTTGGATAAGCTCTGTCCTTCCCAATAACAAACCCTGGATCACAAGTGACCTGAAAAACTATTTAAAAAGACAAAAATTGTTTTCAGGTAGAGAGACAGGGAGTATTGAAAAGTGTACACAAATAACTTTAAATCAAGATTAGAAGCAACAAGGAGGTGTATAGGGGAAAAAAACTAGAGAACAAGCTCTAGTAAGACAATGTAAGAGATGTGTAGTCAGGGATGAAGAAGATCACAGAAGGTGGATCCGTTAGATGGAAGTCTGGATAAAGCCACTGAACTGAAAGTGTTCTTCAGTAGGTTCAGTTTAGAGACAAGCCCAACATGTTCCTCTCCATCTTCCCCAAACCAAACAGACCTCCCACCTTGCTTCATGCTCTTTGATTTCTGCAGTGTATTTAACACAATTCAGCTGTTTCTCTGTGAAAAAAAAAAAACTCCAGAAGACACAGGTGGATGCCTCCACAATCACCTGGATTAAGGACTAAATGGTCTGGATTTGTATAGTGCTTTTCTAGTCATTCAGATCACTCAAAGCGCTTTTACACTACAAGTTTTACATTCACCCATCCCAATACGTAAACCAGGGGGAGAGGGGAGGGGCTGACATTCATACAACCCAATATGCAAATCTGGGGGCTACATGGGGTTCAGTGTCTTGCTCAAGGGCACTTCGACATGTGGTGATGAAAGCCAGGATTGATCCACCAACCTTCTGATTGGAAGACGATCGCTCTACCCACTGAGCCACAGCTGCCCCGCAACCTACCTCACATACAGACCACAGTTTGTGAGACTGAAGAGTTGTTTTCAGATCTGTCAGTTACACACCTCACTTCTCTGGTGTAGTAGTGAACCCCATCAGTCTTTCTAAATTCACTAGTGGCAGGGTATATGGAACAGTTTAGAAGAAGCAGAGCCACCAGTGTATTTTAAGAGCTAATTAGCGCTTTTAGACACCAGCTGTCAGCTGAAGTGACAGGTAATCATTACTTATAGCTGGATAAGAGCAGAGTTATGTTTGAAATCACTGTAAATGTAGGGTTTTATGATGTGCAGTATTTCTAAGCAGCCAAGTGTTACTTTTCCTCTGTGTTTTTACAGAAAGAAAGTAAAAAGAGTCACTCACAGTTAAAAAAGGACATTTTTGGCCAGTTTAAAACTGATAAATAACAAATGTGTCCACCGTTACTCTTATCACCTGTTATGAACCTTATGTGTATACATACAGTATATATAGGCATCCTTTAGAACTTCTCTCCTGCAGCGTCAGAGACAGACCCTCTTACTCACTGAAGATAATTTCAACCATAGGAGCATACAGGTGTGTCTCAACACCAAGAAGGGAATACATCATTAATTAGTTTAGAGCTGCTGCTCTTCCATATAGGAAGGGTTAAAGTTCATTTCAAAACAAAATGGAGTCCATGATTCTGTGGAGAGAAAGATTAATTTCAAGTGGTAAAATATTTGAATGTCTCAAAGTTCCCCTTGAAATCAGACTGTAACGCCCAATCAAAGAGCTACATCTCAGACTGTATAAACCTCACTTAGCAGGTTAAAGGTCAACATTAATCACAGTATAGTTATAGTACAGTTTTGTCTGGTTTGTTTGGAAGCTTCTCTTAAACAAGAATGCGGCAGCACGACTAGGTTTAGGTTGTAGAGATGCATCAGAATGACTGAATAAAAGGACAAGACTTCTGTGGTAGATGGGCTGAGGTAGACTTGTTTAGCAGCCATTGGACCTGAGCAACTTGAAGTCATCGAGTTGACCATGAACTCCCATCAGGATTCAAAACAATATATGCTATCACCTGTCATGCATATTTGTGGTCTGTGGGAGGAAGCCAGGGTTTCCAGAAAACCCTGCGCATGCACAGGGAGAACATGCAAACTCCATGCAGAAAGGTCCCAGCCTGGTTTCAAGCCTGTACTTTCCAGCTGTGAGGCAACATGCTACTAACTGCACCACCGTGCAGCCGTCTACAATAATGTGAGAGACTGAAAGTCAACCAGACAAAAACCCTAAAACTTCAAATTATTGCTGCTGAAGGTTGACATATCATGAGGTTTATTTAGTTCGTCACACACTTCTCCTTTTTGGGTTCGTTTTGTTTAAAATGGCATCTTGGAATTTGCATAATATTTGTAGACTTAAGAGCTTAGATTGGAACAAATTGTAGAACCTTGGAAAGATCGGATCATTTTTAGACACATAAAACGCTCGAGTTAAAAGAGGATGGACTTCTATTTTCCCATGACTGTAACTGAGCCAGTAATCATCTCTTATATTGAGGAAACCTGAAATGTGGGTTCATCTCACCCGTGACACGACTGACAAGCAATTTATCTTAAACCTGTAAAAAACACAAATTAACGAAGCTTTAAGGTTATCCCATGTGGCGGAAAATCTAGTTTTTGCATTTTAGTGACGTCAATTAGTATGTCTTCTGCTCAATAAATGTAATTTTATTTAGTGGGGTGAATTTCATAAAGTTTAGCTGGAAAAAGTTTTCAAATTTTACATGTCACATAAACAACAAAAACGTTTGTCAACCAAATCTTCCTATTTTCAACAAACTGATTTACAAAAATAATAAATATTTCCAGTGAAATTGCAGGTAATAATTTACAAAACAATGAGAGAACAAGAACAGAAAACACATGATGGCATAATTTGTATTTATTACAGTATAGCTTGAATCAATAGTTACACAAATGATAACATGGAACAAAATTAAAATTAATGTTTAACTGTATAAACGGTTGCTGAATATAATAGAAAAATAAAATAGAGCATATTTTGCATCTATCAACAGGAGAACTAATTCTAAAATCAGGGCTCATGAGGTTGGTTGACTTAAAAAAGCTTCACTGCCAGCAAATTCAATATGAATTCTGCAGTAAAGAACACGACACGTTACAACACATGACACATAGACAGAGCTGCTTTTTTCACATGTACTAAAATAATGGCAAGAAACTGGGACAGAATGAAAACAATGACTACGACCACACCCTGCAGAACTGAAAAATTACGGTAATGTTGTGACGTTACCGTCTAATATATTAATTGTTAAAGACGGACGGTTTGTAGATTTTGTTATCAGTTTCTGGGTTTTATGACAGTAAATATCTCTACACTTTTTTATGGTTGTGCATTGTGCTAAATTTATGACAACAAGCATGTTCTCCAGACGCACAGAATGACGGTTACATTTACATTTATCCTCCTGTCATAACCACTGATCTCAATACAACGCTGCAAAAATGTTTTTCTTCTTCAAAGTGCTTTTATGTAATTTATTTATGTGTGTGAAGTATTGCACTACTAAGAAGGTCTTAACTTCGAATCCTACACAGATGCACACTTCAGATATACAGTCACTGCTTTAAACAAGTGTGTGGTGCTTTGCGATACATCTCCACTTAGCTAAGGCAGTCAGGCTTTTAATGTTCAAGCAGGATGGGAACAACTTCTAGGTTTTACTGTTCTCATTTAAAAGGAGGAAGAACAACCTGGAAATCAAATGAACAATTTGGGCTGATAATTCTGATTGTGCTTTTATTAAATTAATTACTTGGAGAACAGGAGCTTCTTTATTGGTCACATTTCAGACAAAATGATGGTGCCGTGTCCACTGTGGCTTTACTGAGATTATGCAGACCTTGTATGTACCATCATGTAGTATTTATTTATTATGATTCAAAAATGCTTTGTGCTTGTATTTGCTAAAGTCAGTGGAGGTAAAAATGACCATATTGTTGTTGCATAATCCTAAAACTCTGGAGTTTGATTTTATTTATATTTTTAAAGGAATATTTCCCTCAAAATTTGATAATAAAGTTCCATCACAGTTTTTGTATATAATTAACACAAGTGGCTTTTTTTGGCTCCAAATTCACTGATAATTCTACTGCAGTTGTTCCGCCTGTATCTCACTGGGCTGCGACTGTTGGAATTCATAGTTTCCAAAATGCCAAGGAACATTTATAAAGGCTCTCAATTTTCCTTACTTGAATTGTACGACCTTGCTTGTACGTTACTGGAATTCCTAACATTTTCATAAAATTCACAAGACAATCATTCTCTCCAAATAGTCACTGAGTTGTCTCAGGTGTCAGATCTGTATGAGTTAGAACATGTGAGAAATGTGAGACAACTTTGGTAAAGGGAATGAAAATAAGTTGTGATTCTTTAGAGATTAAAAAAAAGAGAATCTGACATTCCAAGTGCAAAAAAGGCCAAAAAAGTAAGGATAAATTGTAAAATATTAAGACACTTTGTGACTAAATTGTAAAAAGAAAATAGCATGACATGCATAGATGTCCAAATTTAATAGCAGTTTTGACGTAGGAAAAAACTGTTGTAAATACCAATTCAGTGTGATTTCCAACTAAAAATATTTCCTTATAATTTTATGTCTCAAACTAGTTACTAGTAGAAGTTAGAAACTGACTTTAAAGGAAATAATAAAGCCATTCTAGTTCAGCTAGGTTCATGTTAGGAATATAAGATACTGTATTTAAGAACAATGATTAGATATTTGGCAGACAAATTTACTTTGGTGGGAACTAACCCTTTATAGCCCTATCAATAAGAAAGTATTACATTTTGTGTTGAAATGACCTCATGTTACCCTACGGGCCTGACTACAGATCACATACCTGCTACAGAACCTGCATGGTTTGATCTCTCTGCTGTGTATTTTCAAAGAGATATTCAGCAAAAACAAAATGTCACAAATGTGTTGGCAGCCACCGTATCATCGAAGTCAGTCAGGGTATTTACTATGAGTGTTTTTATGGTTTACCAGTTTAGAATAGGCATGTTTGAAAGCTCAGCTGGAGTGAAGAGGTCCCACTGTCAGACTCCAGGGTGATACTCTGACTGCAGTAATATGGGGACATCAGACTTGGTTCACTGATTGGATGAGAGCAGGCCCTGTCTCTGAGCATGCTCCAAAATGGCATTGTAGCAGAAGTAGTATTGGTCCGGGGTTTGGATGCTGAAGGCCCTCTGTGTTCTCATGCGTCGCACAGTCTGAAGCACATTGAGTGAGCCAACGTCTTGGAGTTGGGACAGGCAAATGTCCAGGGCACAGAATGTACCTGATAACAGTAGAAACAGTTAGAAGAGACTGGAACTGGAACGTGACTGCTACAGGTCATTACAGCCTCATTACCTGTTCTCCCAATCCCTGCACTGCAATGGACCACCATTGGAGGGCCTAGAGGATGGCTCGTCCACTGAGAGCCCAAAGCCTTCACCATCTTTTTCTGCTGTTTCTTTACAGCTCCTAGGAAATCAATGAGAGTCACCGCTGAAGTGGGGACCCCGTAGTCAGGCCAGCTGAGGTACTGGAAATGACTCACGTGCCTCTGTTCACACGTCTAAACACAGAAAAACAAACAATAAAAGGCTTTTCCAACAGCAACAAAATAATCAGATATGCTTGCGAAGTAAAGATGAACAATGCTTTTCAAAAGAAAAGGTTGATTTAAGAAAGGTGTCTAAACTTGGCATTTAATAAATTTAATACACGTTACAACGCTTCTTATCAGGTGCCTGAATGGCATCTGATTGTCTGCACCTGTGAGCATGGATGGACCCTACTAAAGCAGCCATTTGGTATCCAGTCCAAGTTGTTTGAATGATCTGGGTAAGTCCCAAGGCAACTTCAGTTCCACAAAATCAAGTAGGAGAATTACTTAGAGTCCTAGTACCAATCCCCAAACAGAAGGACAAGTTCCATGTAAAGGGGAATCTCAGAGACAGGTCTCTATAATGAGACCACTAAAAGACCATTTCCTCACCCTGTCAGCACTTAGGAGCTGTAGACTTTTACTGATTTACAGTCAGTGTTTGCAGGATGAGCTGGCTGACAGCTCTATTCCCAGACAATGCAGAACATTATGTTCAGCGATGGGTTCCAGGTTCTGTATACAACAGTTAGATCAAAGACACTGAGAACACTAATGATTGCTGCACCGATGGGGTTGCAGCTTTTGGTGGAGACAGTGTGACAGTGGAAAAAAAAAGGCTTGTCATCACTGGAGGCCATTGAGATTCTTCAACCTGTGACAATCCCAATTCTCTACAGAAATGGACCCCCCCCCCCNACACACACACAGACAAGTTTATCAGTGACTACCTCCACAGTTTGAAGGGGGTGAACAGGTCTTGACCTCATCACATGCTGTTTGTGCCAGAAGAACCGACAAAACCACACTGACTGACTCCCACATCAGTGTGACCAAGCTGGTGACCAGCGTGAGGAGGTACCAGACTATCGTAGCAGTATGTGGTTCTTCCACATGCTATTGAAGCAATTATTTGTTAAATGAATAGACTGTTAAATTACCAATACATCTTATTTCTTTAGACTTTAGTCATTCAATCCAATAAACACCACCAAAACAATGATCTGTAGTGGAAAAAGCTGTTTGGCATTGACGGAGGAGATTTGGCAAGTTTCTCATGGGTGCAACTCCCACACTCAACTTTACTGCTCAACTCAACAGCTGTATTTTCCTTATAAATATAGCACCATCTAACAGTAGAATATTTATTACCAAGAAGCACTGCTATGATAAAGTAGACCATCACAACTTTCCTTACTCTTTTTGCTAAATGTATTTTCTTTGACAAGATTTAATAGAAATAAAATGTTCATGTTGCAGCAAATTATTTACAAAAATGATGGGTTAGTACTCCATCTCCTCTTTGTATTCTAACTCTTCTTATTCCCACAGAATTGACATTTCTTATATAATATCTACATTTAAATGTAGAAATTTTTGTCTTCTTTCACACTTTTAATTCTATAGGACCAGAGGGCAAAGTGTAGCTGAGTTCACAATTTTCTTTTTCAAAAGTAGTGGAGAAGGATATTTTTAACTTATATAGCCACAAAAACCCCATAGAAACACAAAAAATGATGTTTATTTGGCTTTAGTGAACAAAGCTGATGCATGTCTGAGTTATGAGAAGGTGCAATGGGACAATTTTCTTTGTTTTACTGCAATATCCTGTCATATTGTTTTTGTTATAATTGTGAGGCTGATGCACTGTATTCTGTGATTAACTAAGTTTTAAGAAAAATAAATACTTAACACTGAAATGTGTAAAATACAATAATTTAGTATTCAATGGAAATGGATGAAACTATAAGCAAAGAGTGAAGCCTGATGAGCCCGAGATCCTATTACCCAGTTAACCTTTATTAACCAGTTACTAGTGTTTTTAGAACTTTTTAAATGTCCAAAAAAATCCCAAACAAGCGTATCCGTCCCTGCATTTGAGCTTGTTGTTTCTCTGTGTTGATTATTTCAGTGGTATTTGGAGCAAGAAGTTAAGCTGGCAATTGTAACATTTCAATTAAGTATAAATTATAATATGAAAATGGAATTCATGCTGTTTACTCTTGTGTAAAGAAGAAATAATATTTTAGCTGCATTATGTTATTTGGCTAAAATTAACTGTATTATTTATTTAAATATCATTACAATATATTTTTCTCCCTGCACCTTGATTTAAGTACAAACTTTCTGACATGCTCAAAGTCTCAATAAAACACTGGAAACATTACAACTGTTTAACGAAACATGGTGGAAATTTGTGTTGTTTGATATTTGTACAGCAAATATAAATATTTTTATGAGCTTCAGTCTCAATTTTGAAACCAAAGTGATGAAATGCAGGGAGCAGCTCTTTGTTTACATCTTACATGGACATTGAAAAGTATTTCTGAGCTCATGTGGTAGCAGGTGGTTTCAGCAACACTACGGCACTAAATCAGATCCAGAGAATGATGAAATCACTCACACAGAAATAAAAGACTTTATGAGGACCAAATGTAGATGTTCTGACTCAGTGGGTTGGAATTTGATCCATGATTCATCTGTTCAGCCATGCGCATGTCAAACCCATTTTCACACAGCAGAGTGACAAGTCAAACATTAAATACCATTTCCATGAACAACACGACTTGTAATCAAATACTGGACTGGAGTTTGAAATGAGCTGCAGCTGTTAGGTCAACAGAATCACTCTGTGCACTCTGAAACGAACTGCTGTCATGAGGATGCATCATGAATGTTACTTTTTCACAGCTCTCACTACACAAACATAACACACATTTGTGCATGGCTGTAATCTGACTTAGCCATAATATTTACAGCCCGGAAAAACAGATAATCAGAGAGAGTCGCTGCACATCACAATCTGAAAACACTCACACCACGAAAGATTTACTTCCTCTTTCTCTCCTTCTTCTACTCTGATCTGACTGCTTATCTGTAACGTTCATTTACATCCACGATGACACTGAGACTGACTGTGTTTAATCAGCAGAACTTGAAGCCTGTGGAACTGATTTAATCTCAAACACATTCGGCTTTGAGCATCAAAACTGGTTCTCATTGTCTCCTGAGTCAATTTCTCAGTCAGAAAGAGACAAACACTCAGAAACAACAAATTCTTGATCTTTTTGATCTAATTCTGCATTTTCTGCCATGGTTTGGAATCGCTGTGTTTCTGTATCACTTACAGTAACTGCGCACGTGCATAGGACTGGCTGCTGTTTCTCAAAATTGTGCAGCAAGACTCCATGAATATGCACATTTGAGACTTTATTACGGGAAATCTGCACATCCTGATTTATGTGAAACCTTTTAAAAGCAAATTTATGGGTACGCCGAAATCCAAAAAGAGACCCTTGCACAACTCCCCACTCCTCCCACACACACTTTGAAAAGCTGTACCTCTGTGTTGTGTAGTTCCAGAGTGGTGTGGTTGTAGTGGGTGTGGTGCTCCACTCTCTGGTTGACTACTGCTATATGTCCATAGACCTCCTGTCCACCTTCCTCGAGGGGCCAGTACTGTCCACACTTCTTCCGGCTACCCTCATCTGTCCTGCAGCATGGGGACGAGAAAACACTGAGGTTAATCAAGTCTGACTGAAAAGAAGAAATATGAATTTTATTTTGACTTGCTCATTAAAACTAGAATAGAATAGAATAGAATAGCCTTTATTGTCCTTGTACAGTGTACAACAAAATTTGAGCGCTTCTCACTTGGTGCAAAAATGTAAAACCATCAAAACAATCAAAAACAATCAAGTATAAGTAAAAACAACAAAGGGTACTAATAAATGACAATATATACACTTTATTGCACGTTGATCAATATGATCAGTAATGTGTGAAATTTTGTGGGCTGATTTTATCTGTTTTTTTTGTTATTGTTCACTACAGAGATAGCTTTTGGACTACCGGGTTGTCATGACGATAACAAGGACGTTTTGTTCCCAAACCATTCTCCAGAAATCACCATAGGTCCTTTCCAGTGGTCCTACAGAATAAATGAGCCACAGAAAGAGAGCTAATGAATAATTAGAGTTTGATTGAATCTAAAAAAAATCACAGCGGTTTTACATTCATTCAAAGTTTTCTATATAAGATAATAAAAATCTGACACGGCTCTTACCTTGAGTACCAATGTATGCATTCTTCTGTTTGTAGCCATCCATGAAGCTTGCATTGATATAATCAGATCTCTGGTGAAAATAAATACATAGATTATTTTAAATAAGTGAAGCACAACATGTTCAAATGTAAGAAATCCTCAAATCAGTTAAAGATTTCTACTATACAGGCTGATGAAACAATGAAGCGCTTCAAAGCTTCAGAGAATTACACCAACAACTAAAGCAGAGTTGTGACGTACTTCAGTTCGACTCGAGCTCATCAAGTCTCAGAGCTGCCACGTGGCAGCCTTTGAAAAATGTTTGAAAAACGTTGAAGCTTTTTATTTTTAAATGTAATTTCTCTGCAACTAAATGTGACCATGAATGAATCTGTCAGTCTTTTCTTTTCACACACATCGTATTCACACATTTTACCTCGTTTCTCCTGAGTTTCAACCGAACTCTCGTTTGATCAAGGCACAACACGTCTCCATAGCGATTCCTGTCCTGATTGTATGATGCTCTGTGGGTGAAAAAAATCAAGGCTAAACACGGACCACCGCTGAGCAATACACTAGATTAAAAATGTTGGTGACATAAAAATGGGACCTATTAACTGCAGCAGAAATGAGGAGTCTTGTAAGCAGAATGTATTCGTTATTTGTAATTATGCATATAATGCCTGATTAGATGCTTGTTTATTGGCCATTATTGCTGACATCACCAGAACTTTGTTGCTGCACAGTATCACAGGAAGTCAGTCCAACCAATGATCGTCTAACCGTTACGCGTCATCAGTGTAAAACATCCAGAACTTCACACTTATGTACAAATAAAATGGCAAAATATTATAAAAATAAACTCTACACTAGAACAGCGCTGTCAGACTGCAGCAGGTGGTGAAAGTGAGGACTGAGTGCACATCTGTTACTCACTGTGCACAGTGGAAAGTTCCAGGTAGCACCTCTTTACGCAGCTCCTCATACTCCTGATGGATGCCCGAGCGTTGCAGCCTGCCTAGATGCACCAGCAGCTCCTGTGGGCGCATGGACTCAGGTCCAGGCACGTGGATGGATGAATCTTCCATGGGGATTCCCACCAGCTCATCTAGGGGGTCTACTCTACCGTTCTGACCGGCCAGAAGCTGCTGGTTCCAGCTGAACGTGTCCAGAGGCAGCAGGCCACCGAGGTGCTGGGGGAGGCAATCTCTGGGAAGGTGCTGACGCAGGTCGGTCATCTTTACCATCTGAACCTGTAGATGGAATCAAGTGAAAAATTAATCTCATGCTCGATTTGGCCGTGTTAGAAAAAAAAATATTTGAGAGAAAGCAGCTTTACAATCACCTAAAACTTACTGAAAGCTGCTATCATGAACAAGGTGTGAAAAGTTTCAGACAAATAAGCATTTACCCTCTCTCTAAGTTTCTCTTTGAGAAGCAGGCTGAGCAGATTGTAGGGAACCCGAAACCAAACAGGGGCCCCAACAATCAGCACTTTCTTCAGCCTGGCAGGGAACGCCCCCTGGTGGACAGAGAAAACATGTCAACACACACACTTTTCAGTAAATCCAGAAATATTTTCCCGACACAGTACAGCTTTGTTCTTCTATCAGCTGATCATCTTGAGGAGGGAAAAAATAAAACAAAACAATAAAACAGCTTTTTTCCTCTTTGTTGTCCTACATTTAAAGAATTAAGGAAAACATTTCAACAACTTGAATCAGTTTTCAGCAGAAGTAGTTTTTGAAGTGTTCAGTTAGTTCTCTGTCTCAGATGTTCCACCTCTCATCGCTCTAAAAGCTCTAACTCAAGTTCAGTTCAGTCAGTTTCATTGTTTGTTTGTGGAACTGAAAGCTACAGCTGATAAGGATTAAAACACAAGAGCTCATTAATGTGGGGAGAATCTGGTTCTATCCATCAACCTTTAAAGAGGCCATTTCATACAAATTTCAGGACTTTGTGGTTATTTCTTAAGTATTAACCTGTAATATGAAACATTTTATATCTAAAAAACGTCAGGAAACACTGATTAACAGACCTTTCAATCTGTCTGCATTAAAATTCGGCTGGTTCCGTCAGGCTTCGTCAGCAGCTCGTTCATATTCATTATTTGAATTAGCTGGACTCTGATTGGCTAACAAACTAGCCTATGAGAGCAAGTTATACTGTTTCCTGCCCCGCTGCGCATGGCAACGTCAGACGTCGTGTCTTCCTGTTTGCTACGTCTTATGCTACAGCTTTTAGCCAGCAGCATGCTAGGCGTGGTTTCAACTGCAGGAGCTGATGAATACTAACAAACAAAGGAGTTGTGACGAAACAGATACAGGCCGTTCAAACTCGGGAGAACTCGGGTTTTATCACCACCTGCGTAGTTTGAGAGATTAAAACTGAAAGAGAAGTTGTTGACCTGTTTTCACACCCACTATGAAGGTAAGAACACCTGTGGAGCTAAAATATTCAACAGAAACCTCAGAAAAACAGTTTTTAATGGAAGGACCTCTTTAAACAAACATCTAGACTTCAGAACAGAACCCAGAAGTTAAAGTTGTCCACAGCTGGCTGCAGTCCTAGTTCAGCTCATTCTCACATAAACAAAGGAAACTTTGTCTTGAAAGATATTAAATACGCCTCAGATCTTTTTTTCTCTGACGCATATAGATTCACATAGTTCATGTCTAGCTGGAGGATGATCATTTTATTTGTTTAATTATTTAATGCTATATAAATAACACCATTATGGTGTGCTGGAGAGTGGGCGGGACTTCCCTGACTCTAATCTGCAGAACAGGGGTTCAAACAATACAACATGGCAGCACCTACACTACAAGTCAATCACTGAGCCTCATTCAACTGAATGAGAACATGTGTCTGGTAGCATGTATACAACATCTGGATGGTTTTTTAAAGATGATAAGTTTTGCCTAAAAAAGTCATTAAGTTACACACAATAAAAACCTTGACATTAAATAAGAGAATATCTATACAGGGGCATGACAAGGTCTGCACTCAAATGACTTAATGTAAGTCTGCAAAAAGAGTTTATAACCCATAAAGTGAATGTTCTCAGAGTTATGAGTCCCACTTCTGCTGCCCTGGTTTGTAAATAATAATAATAATAAATGCCTGTGTACAACAGCATGATTTAAACCTTGAGCAAGTTGAGAATCTTCTTGCTGAGGTCCAGTTCAAAGTTTGTGTAGTTGGAACCTGCCATGTCGTAAATGAACACCAAGCCATTCCTCTGGGTCTCGAAGCTGCGGAACAAACAGTGATCTTTATATTTACATACAACTAAATGGACATAATGGATTCACTTATTAGTTTGGTAAATAAAAGGTTACAGATTTTGTTTTAAAAAAGATCTAATATTTCTAATGATTCTTTTTAACCAAAACCAGTTTGTGGTCATGTGGTCACCTTTCTACTGCTCGATCCAGCAGATAGAAGAGGGCCTGAAGCACTACATGGTTTCCGGTCTTGTTGGGATGATGAAGTTTGGCTGTGTACAAAGCAATGGAGGCTCCTGAAGGGTCCCGCACACTCTGAAATACACATAACAGCTTGTTTTCACTAACGTTCACTGGTGTTAATGCTCCATTCCTCTTTCCTAAATTCCTTCATTGTGACACACACGAGTCACCACAGAACAGTTGGTTTTAAACAATATTAAATTTATCAGGTATAAGAATCACGTCATGTCTTGAAATGCAACAATAAAGAAGCTGCTTGATGTTCAGATGAAAACTGCAAAAGCTGAAGGATGAGGAGTGACCACATGGGGGCACTACAGTTCAGTCACCCCTTTCTGAAGAGCTCCTGATAAAAAAGGGTCATGAACAATTCAGCATGAGGAGCAATCATTGTTAATAAAGATGCTGCAGGTAGTAGAGTTCCTTTAGAACTCTCCAGAAACAACTTTTTTTTTTCTATGACTAAACTGAACATATAGAAAAAACTGAGCAAAGACTCGCTGCAGTAGTCTTTTGTAAGTAAATAAGCCCATCTGTATTCTCTGGCACGAGGGCTAAAAATACATCAGACAGGATATAAGCCTTGTGCTGAGGCTGGAGGACTCCGACGTCAGACAAGAGGATGTGCAGCATCAATGCCACTGTGGCACATCAGGGGGGTGGGGGGTGGGAAGGAAGAAAGGAAAACACAGGAAAGTAGGAGTGTGTATTTTTGAGTGTGTGTATGAATGTGCAATGGTAGGGTAATTTTTTTTTATGGTAGTAATTTGGCTGACTAAATTTATCTGGAACAGAAAACACCCAGCAGACGAGCGACACCAAATCTGAGCATTCAACACATCACTGAGCGCTTGCTATGGAAGTTTATACTCAAACACAGTTTCTGCTTATTAAATAAAGTTAGTCAGAGAAAAGTTATAGTATTATAATCCCCAAAAAAACAAGAGTAAAATAATCCTGTGAGATTGTTTTCTATGTCACCTTAAAGAAAATATAAATAAAAAGTCCCAGTATGTGAAGAATCTTCTTTTATTGTCTGTTATTCTATTGTTGCATTTCTCAGGGATATTTTAGAAAAACCAGCCAAAAATATGTTTAGCTAGTTTTCTACTAAAAAGTAAAAGCTGCAAAAGTAGGTGAAGTTTTAAAATGAAGATGAGCAAAAATTGTTGAATAAACATTTTTAAAAATCATCATTTATCACCTACTGCAGACTCATGAGACAAAGAGAATTTCTGGATACAAATTAGACTCTGATATTTAGGACATATCAGAACTGCCTGATGTGGTTTTTTTCCTCTTAAACACGTTTCTTTAATAATATTCTAATAAATTGTCCTTTAACATTGTAAAAGTGGAGCACTGATTTCAGACACTTCTTACCAACACTGTAAACTTTCCACTGAGCAGCTCCGAGCGCAGAGGCTCCTCGTGAGGCTGAAGTCTGACGATTCCTTCTTTAAGACGTGTTTCCTGAAGAAAACAGATCACAGCAGGTGAGGTCGGGCTGCCACTCTGAGTCCAACTCCTCAATGTGAGTTTCCACTCATTTCTCACTTCTCTTCTTTAAGCTGAGTTTCACACTTTCTCTCAATAGTGCTCAGAAAAGGTCCTTTACATCCATCTTTGATTTTCATGTCCCTTAAAGAGCAACTCACACCCAAAACAGTTTTTTTCTGCTTATAAACTGTATTAGTGGGTCTTTCCCAGTGCAACCTTTTATTTTTTTGGGAATATTTTGACATTTTCATGTAAACTTGTTATATTCTACACTTTTTTGTCTAAAAACATCTTAGTGCTGCCCTCTTAGGGTTGAACTGTGGAATTTGAAATTTGTGATTGGCTGGAAGCAACAAATCTTTTCTCATGTCTACGTAACAGTCGTCTCTTAGACACACCTTGTGATGTACTTTTTAAAAAAAATTACTGCCGTGGTTGTGATGGTGTGGATGTGATTTCTAGACATTACATTCTCATCATGCTTGGGTTACCTCTCTGCAACACGGCAGAGTCACACTGGAGCTAATCTAAACTTAGCTTTAGCACTCTGGCTATCAACCATTTACCACTAAAAGAAGTGCGACATGTCAATCACAGCCCAGCCCGCCAGGTCCTAAGTGACGCCTACTTTCCAGCATTTTTTGAAACGGCGGCTGTAAGCAGGAAGATAATTTAGAGAGGGTGAGTTGCTCTTTAAATCCAGAAACAATAAAAGATTCACCTGGAATCTTCCTATAACATATGTGTTACTACATCACTGTAAACAACTAAATCCATTATTACACACCTGAAAAATGTCATGACTATTACCAAAAAAACTAAAAAATCCAGATGGAATTTCATCCAAACCAGAATGAAGCATAAACCCATGATACAGAAAGACATTTTAATGTATTTAAAAACCGAGTTTAAAGGTTCGAATGTTTAATCTACATTAAAAGCATCAACCAACATGTGCTGCTTCAAACAAATCCTTATCCCTAACACATGGTAAAGTCCAACACATGAAGAGCTCAGCACCATTTCCTGTTTGTGTGGTTCTGCTCTTCAACCTCCCTGGAGAGAATCAAGATGTCACACACTTCAGATCTGTAGCCATAATAACTACATCTAAATAACTCTGTTAGTTTCATGAACTGATAGTTAAACTTTTTTCTTTTTGTATGATTTAACAACTTGTGTAATGATTTACAGCTTTAATGGCCTGTCAATGTACAACATATCAAACAGTTTGGGTTTAAACAGAGTCATGGACTGTAGTCACCTAGTACAAAACCAGAAATGAACTAGTTGTTAGTATGATCCACCTCTGTGTTTAAGCTCCGCCCCAAACAGCTTAAACACTGCAAAGTTTTACTTTAGCTTGTTCTGAAAAATGCTAATCGACTTGTCTCTGATGACAGTTAAAGCTCGTCTCTGTCTGGGTCGGGCAATTACACAAAATTACATAAAAACATGTTTCAGCTGGAGTCTCTTTAAATTGGTATTTACTACAATTTTTTATATGTCAAGACTGTAAACAAATAATAGCATTCTTATGATTATCATGTCTCCAGTCAGTCACATCTTATTTCTATCTGAAGAAAAGTGAAACATTGTTATTTTTGACACAAAAGTATAAAATAATGCAATGAAATAACTTTGATTACTTTTTCACGGAGTGGATATTAATGGGTTAAAGTCAGAAAAACTGAAAGAAACCTACTGAAAAGTTTGTTGATACCTCCAATTAAACTGAAAATCAGCAAATCCAAATTAAGACACTGGTTTAAAAAATAATAAAAGAAAACACACACACAAAAGACTGGTCTGGACAAAAGGGATGGAACCTTTAAGGTCAGTCAGTCTTTATCTTCACCTTCTTATTAATATTCAGGGTCATGGAGAACCAGTGTGTCTCTCCAGCTGTCATTGGGTGAGGGGCGGGGTCACACCTGGACAGGTCACCTGTCCATCACAGGGCTACACATAGACAGGCAACAATTCACACACACACACCGAGGGACAATTTAGATTTGACAATTAACCTCAAGCCTATTTTTGGTCTGTGGGAGGAAGTTGGAGTCCCCGGAGAAAACTCAAGCATGAAAGGGAAGAACATGCAAACTACAAGCACAAAGGTCATGACCTGGTTTAGAACCCAGGACCTTCTCGCTGCAGGGCAACAATGATACCAACTAAAACTAAAGTAGGACGAGGGTCGACTGCAGCGTATCATCTGCTCTACTGAGAAGGTGATTGGCTGCATCCTTCTTTCCCTCCAGGACCTGTACACTTCCAGGACCCGTACACTTCCAGGACCTGTACGCTTCCAGCACCTGTACGTTTCCTGGACCTGTACACTTCCTGGACCTGTACACTTCCAGGACCTGTACATTTCCAGGACCTGTACACTTCCAGGACCTGTACATTTCCAGGACCTGTACACTTCCTGGACCTGTACACTTCCAGGACCTGTACATTTCCAGGACCTGTACGCTTCCAGGACCTGTACGCTTCCAGGACCTGTACACTTCCAGGACCTGTACACTTCCAGGACCTGTACGTTTCCTGGACCTGTACACTTCCTGGACCTGTACACTTCCAGGACCTGTACATTTCCAGGACCTGTACACTTCCAGGACCCGTACATTTCCAGGACCCGTACGCTTCCAGGACCCGTACGCTTCCAGGACCCGTACGCTTCCAGGACCCGTACACTTCCAGGACCTGTACGCTTCCAGCACCTGTACGTTTCCTGGACCTGTACACTTCCTGGACCTGTACGCTTCCAGGACCCGTACGCTTCCAGGACCCGTACGCTTCCAGGACCCGTACGCTTCCAGGACCCGTACGCTTCCAGGACCCGTACGCTTCCAGGACCCGTACACTTCCAGGACCCGTACACTTCCAGGACCCGTACACTTCCAGGACCTGTACATTTCCAGGACCTGTACACTTCCAGGACCTGTACATTTCCAGGACCTGTACACTTCCTGGACCTGTACACTTCCAGGACCTGTACATTTCCAGGACCTGTACGCTTCCAGGACCTGTACGGGTCTTCCAGGACCCCAGGACCCGTACACTTCCAGGACCCGTACACTTCCAGGACCCGTACACTTCCAGGACCCGTACATTTCCAGGACCCGTACACTTCCAGGACCTGTACATTTCCAGGACCTGTACACTTCCTGGACCTGTACGCTTCCAGGACCTGTACATTTCCAGGACCTGTACGCTTCCAGGACCTGTACGCTTCCAGGACCTGTACGCTTCCAGCACCTGTACGTTTCCTGGACCTGTACACTTCCTGGACCTGTACACTTCCAGGACCTGTACACTTCCAGGACCTGTACACTTCCAGGACCTGTACACTTCCAGGACCTGTACGTTTCCAGGACCTGTACGCTTCCAGGACCTGTACGTTTCCAGGACCTGTACGCTTCCAGGACCTGTACGCTTCCAGGACCTGTACGCTTCCTGGACCTGTACGCTTCCTGGACCTGTACGCTTCCAGGACCTGTACGCTTCCAGGACCTGTACGCTTCCAGGACCTGTACACTTCCAGGACCTGTACATTTCCAGGACCTGTACACTTCCAGGACCTGTACACTTCCAGGACCTGTACATTTCCAGGACCTGTACACTTCCAGGACCTGTACACTTCCAGGACCTGTACACTTCCAGGACCTGTACATTCCAGAACCTGTACCCTTCCAGGACCTGTACACTTCCAGGACCTGTACATTTCCAGGACCTGTACACTTCCAGGACCTGTACATTTCCAGGACCTGTACACTTCCAGGACCCGTACATTTCCAGGACCCGTACGCTTCCAGGACCCGTACGCTTCCAGGACCTGTACACTTCCAGGACCTGTACATTTCCAGGACCTGTACACTTCCAGGACCTGTACATTTCCAGGACCTGTACACTTCCAGGACCTGTACACTTCCAGGACCTGTACATTTCCAGGACCTGTACACTTCCAGGACCTGTACACTTCCAGGACCTGTACACTTCCAGGACCTGTACACTTCCAGGACCTGTACACTTCCAGGACCTGTACACTTCCAGGACCTGTACATTTCCAGGACCTGTACACTTCCAGGACCTGTACACTTCCAGGACCTGTACATTTCCAGGACCTGTACACTTCCAGGACCTGTACACTTCCAGGACCTGTACACCTCCAGGATTCTGAAGCCAGCAGGACAGATCGTGGCTGATTCTTCTCAACCTGGACATAAAATCTTTCACACTCTGTAAGAAGACTTCAGTCCATCAGGACCAGAACCTCCTGAACAGTTTCTTCGTCTCTGCTACTGGCCTATTGAATAAGATCCAGTAGAACTCACTATATGAGTTATATAAACTATCACATGCCAATCCCCCCGCCCCCCATTGCTGGTTCTTCTGTTTGTTATTCAATTTTATTTTCTGCACCTTCAACCAACACAAATTCCTTGTTTAATGCAAATAAAACTTGACAATAAATCGATTCTGAAGATGCATACAATGATAAAAACTACACAAGAATCTGTTTGTTCCCTTTAAACTGACTGAAAGGTTGATGAAAAGCTTGAAGATACCTGCGATACTAATAACAGGACATTAGTTGAACATGTCTGTATGGTCAACTTATTTCTAGTCTTTTCAAGGAGTACTATCATTTTTCCCAGATCAGTTTGTTTTTTTTAAAATAATGATTCTGTTGAGCTACATGTCAAAAGAAGTGTCTGTTTTTCATTAACTGACCTCAGGAAATCTAATTATCATCGCTTTGGTCCATTTCAGGTTATTTCAGTGTCTTTAACAGAAGGAAACAAACAAATGTGTCTCTTTATGTTCAAAAGGTTTCACAAAAAAAAAATCTTGAACCCCCACCCCGCCCCCAAGAGAGAGAGTCTGTCCCTTGGTGAATGTGTCTGCTTTTTCTCAGGACAATAAAAATGGTTGACAGTTAAAATGAGATTTTTCAGCAGAAATAAATTTGTGTCTTCTCAAGTTTGCGTCATTTTAAGAACTGATTAACTGATTAAAGTCAATGCTTTGACTCTTACTCAACATTAGCTAAATGCAATAATAGCTATAATTTAATCAAATTTAACAGGTATTTACATGTTTCATATCATCTTTGCCCAAAGCTTTGCCTCTAAGTGATGAAATAAAACCAGATTGTCTGCTCACTCTGTAACTGTGGAACAACTCAATAGCACGAAGGACGTCAAACTTGCGAGCCATGAGGAACTTGACGGCCAAATCCTTGGACAGCGGTGAAACTCCATGCCGACTGGTCCACTTGGTGATTTCCTCTAGAAACTGCCTGGTTGCCTGAAACAGAAAAGAGGTGTTGTCACGTACTTTGTACTCGCAAAGCTGAAGGGTCAAGAGGGTCAGGAAGTGGAACTGTATACACAGGGAGGCACAAAAGAACATATGGAAACTGTGTTTACAAAAAAAATGGAACAGATGGACGTGAAGTTGCAACTCACAAAAGGATGCTGGCAACAAATTTGCTTCAATGTAATCCAGGAAAGCAGTTTGTATCTGCTTAATATGTTAATATGTAAAACTATTCAAATTAAAAAAGGAGATTTCTCTAAAACAAAAAGACAAACTGGGTTATATGACCAAGAGGAAGATAAATAATCGGCCATCATAGTAAATTTGGCACATTTCAGGTGAAAACCAGAAACCAACAAAAAGAACATGAGAAAAAACAGACAGGACCTCAAGATCAGAAGGAATCACAAGGTACCTGATGATATAACATACAGGATATATAAAGTCTGATAAACTGCAACATTTTGGGAAGACTGGGGCTGAAAAGGCAGCTGCAAATTAAGTATTCCAAATACTCTCTCAGAATGCCAAACCTAATTAGCCTGACCAATCAGATCCTCCTGCATTATGTTCAAATGCAGAAGGGTCTGACACCGGAGCCGCACCCGATCCTTTCCGCGTCAAATTTTATGACGGACCAATTACATATCACCTTTGTTGTGCGTCATCCTGAAAACACGGAACTAGCGTTTTCCACCCAGAGCACAACATTCAACATGGCGGACTCGGAAGTGTTTACTTCTGCGCTTTATTCGGTTTTGCAAAAACAGGAAAGTATAGATTCTCTAAAACCAGAGAAAGTAACAGCACGGAAGGCCTTTACGGCTCCACTCGCTAAATCTCTTGTTTTCGTTCCGCCTCGTGTGTATCCGCTTTAGCGTCACATATGTGGCGTCACTTCCGGGTTTCTGTGATTGGTTCTCTCTCAACTGGCTAAGCCCGCCTTCGAAATTGAGAGACAGTGGTTCAGCTCCAGGCCCTCACGTCTTTGTAAAGTATTCTGTCAAAGACGTGAGGGCCTGGTTGATCAGGTAAAAATTTAATTCAAGATCTCTATTACAAAAAGCAACAAAACTAAAAGTTTTATCATGTTTGCTAGATTAGACAACTAGAGAATGGATTTATATCTTTTAAATATTTTGAGTTTCTTGTCACTAATATCTAGTCAAGTCAAGTCAACTTTATTTATATAGCGCTTTAAGAACAGCGGCAGCTGATACAAAGCGCTGAACAAAGTTAAACAGATAAAAACACCACAAAAGAATGTGAAACATTAAACATATATGAACAATAAAAACAAAGACATAAAATAACAAGACAAAGATAGAAAGGCTCAAGATGGGGGGAAAGCCAAGGCAAACAAGTAGGTTTTAAGTAGAGACTTAAAGACAGTCAGAGACGAGGCTTGTCGAATCTGTAGCGGTAGCAGGTTCCACAACCTCGGACCCGCCACAGAAAATGCTCTGTCCCCCCACATCCTCCGGCGAGGCCGTGGCACCTTCAGCAGCACCATCTCAGCCGACCGAAGGGGGCGAGCTGGAGCATGGAGCTGGAGAAGCTCCGAAAGATCGGAGGGGGCCAGAGCATTTAAAGATTTAAAAACATATAAAAGAATCTTAAAATGTACGCGGTAAGTTACGGGCAACCAATGCAGAGAGGCCAGGATGGGGGAAATGTGATCTCGTTTTTTGGTGTTTGTCAAAAGCCGTGCTGCAGCGTTCTGGACCAATTGAAGGCGTGAAAGATGTTTTTGAGGTATGCCAAATAAAAGTGCATTACAGTAATCTAGTCTGCTGGTGATGAAAGCGTGGATTACTGTTTCCAGGTCACACCGGGTTAAAAAATGTTTAGCCTTTGCGAAACGCCTGAGATGGAAAAAGCTGGCCTTCACAGTGGCACTTATCTGTCTGTCCAGGTTCAGCATGCTGTCCAACTGGACACCAAGACTAGTGACCACCGATTTTGTCTGTTTGGACAGAGGACCAAGATCAGGAGCTAAAGGCTGATGAGTGGGGGGGTTAAAAACTATAATTTCTGTTTTGGTGTCAATTAAGTGTAAAGTGTAATTAGACCTTGTCATCAAATCTGAGTGCTGCAGTTTGTTTCTCTTGCATTTGTTCAATTTTTGGGAATGTCTGAAGGTCTATTTGTTCAGTGTTGAGTTTTCCTAAGTGGGTTTGAACGCCCCATCACATGCAGCTCGGCTGCTCAGTTGGAAGGATGTGGTGGTTTCTTACTTTTTGCTGTTGGTTGTTGTGGAATTACAGCTGCTTGTGTTGAAGACTTGGCAGCCTTGCAGACTCACATGTGATTCGTTATAGAACCAGGAAGTCTGGACGTGTAAATAATGATTCTGACCCGTAGCAGCGTTTTTAAAATGACCGAAACTAGCGACCACCCAGTCAGCTGAGATCGAGATCTGGTAGAATGTGACTTTATTTTCAACATCGGTGGAACATTAAACTGTTGTGTGAGTATTTACCTGTAAAATTCTTACATATTGTATCTTTAAATTTAATTCAAAGCTTTTAAACTTCAGTCATCTTGTTAATTTTACTACAAACGGAGGTTTCTCAACTGGGATTGTACAAATGAAGAGTCAACCCAACTCTTTACTACTTGGCATTTTAAAAATTCACTGAACCGGTCATAATATAATTGTACTGGACTGTTTGTGTACGATCAGCATCAGATCTGAACCTGCTGATGTGAACTGGCCTTGCTTTTTCTGCACAGTGCTTTGAGATGATGTTCTGTTATGAACTGGTGCTGCATAAATAAACTGATTAAACTGGTATGTCACAGCTCAGTGTGTTTTTACTACCTTCCCCGTCTTTACCCAAAACACTCTGTGGCATTTGTTGGCAAAATACTTGCAAGAACTTCACTGATTTGTTTGATATTCAAATCATTTTACAACGATAAATCTGAATCCATCGTCTAAGGGAGTCCACAGAAAACCAGACGATTAACCCAATTTAGAGAGAGAGGAAAAAAAGGACAGTCAATGAAGCTTTGTCTAACTTAATAACGATCTACTATCTGTAGGAAAAAGATGATATTTTAGTTGAATCCATACAGTTTGTGTAAACTTTTGGATGCAGCAGTGAGGTGTGAGTCTCAGAACACTGAAAACATTGAATACAACCTGATGGGACACGAGCAAGACGGGACTTCTTTTTGTTAATACTTATTCTTTATCTGATGCATCTTTGTTGTGTATTTGGCATCATGTTCTAACTCTAACTCACACAGTGTTGGTCTGCACAGTCAGCATGGTCATCTGTAGAGGAACAGATGTACAGTCGTGTTCACATCATCAGTACAGGAATTTAGTTTGTGTTGAACAACTGAAGTCATGACTTTACCATGAACAGAACAAAGTTCCACCACATACACAAACTGGTACTTGGCAAACTAGAATAAAACTCGTTTGCAGTGCAACACACATTTGATTAACACTGTTTTAATGCCCAGCAAGAAGGTTATTGTTCTACGTACTGTTCTAGGGGCGGCTGTGGCTTAGTGGTTAGAGTGGTCGTCCTCCAATTTGAAGGTTGGTGGATCGATCTCGGCTTCCACCACCACATGTCGAAGTGTCCTTGGGCAAGACACTGAACCCCATGTTGCCCCCAGATCTGCGTATCGGGTTGTGTGAGTGTTAGCCCCTACCCTCTACCCCCAGTTTACATATCAGGTTGTGTGAATGGGTGAATGCAAAACCCTGTAGTGTGAAAGCGCTTTGAGTGGTCTGAATGACTAGAAAAGTGCTATACAAATACAGGACATTTACGTGTAGTGTGCATGTTCTCCTTGTCCAGGAGTTTTCTATGGGTACTCTGATACTCACAGACCAAAAACACGTACGTTGGATTTACTGGCAACTTTAAATTGACCTTAAGTACATGTGTGAATTGTTAGCACCTGGCAGGGTCTGTGTTCTCCTTCAGTCCAGCTCTTTCTAGCCATCGGTAAGTTTTCTTGAGATCGGCCACTTCATTGATGCTTCGGTGGTACATCCCATGTAGGGGCCTGTCCTCCCATGATGGTCCCTCCACTACCTCATCCTCTGTTCCCCATTCACTGAGCACGTTATCAGTTGGGGCCTTGGATGTTTCATCCTGGATAGTGACTCTCATGCTCACTAGTCCTCAGCCTCCTTTACCCCATAACATCCACCTCTTTAGAGCTTGTATACAAAAGTTTCCATACCTAAATTGCTGCCAGCTGTAGCTCTTAAGTTTTTAGGGTGACTGGTTGGCATAAAAATTATGTTTTGGACGTTTTTATTGAGAAGAAATGCTTTCCAACGATGTATAACTTGCCGGTATTGATGTAAAATTGACGCTCCCTATCGGTTGTATGCAAATGAATGACAAATCGGCCCGAGTCCGGTACAGTGGCAAGCATCGGGTTAACGGCTAGTATACAGTCTCAGGGTGCTGGATTTGGGATGGAACCCCCTGTGCAGGGTTAAAAGCTTTCGAGTCTTAACATCTGTGGTCTATATCCCTTCCTTTGGCCAACTTATTATTCCTGCAGTGTATCTGATCACTGGCAGAATGTAGCTGTTTATTGCCATTGAGCCGAATCCTCAGGACTTAGATCGATTGATTCTATATGTCTATTTATAAACACACAAACACACATGTATATACACTGAATTGAACTGGACACTCAAAATCTAGGGTTAGTTAAAACATCAGTAACAACTGGAAAGGGATTGAACATTTTTTAAGTATGAAGTGATACCCTACCTACGTTTTACTGCCTTCTTTCACTTTTTTGTCAATAAAGAAAACGTTCTCGTCTTCAGAAGCTTAACTGTTTCTATCATCCCTCTTAAAGAAACTGTGGATTTTAGACGCTGGCAGCATAGAAATCTGTTTAGAACACTTCATTTTCTTACATATCCATTCTTGTTCTGATGTATTGGTTTTCCTATTGCTTATAGAATATTCCAACATTTTGTTTTCTTATTATTGTAACCCACTCCTCATCTTGATGAGTACTGACTGTATGGTCTTAATGTCAACATTCAGATTTAATAACATATTCTGGTAGTTTAACTGTTCAAGTGATTTATTACCTGTGAAAATGTGCATTTATTTGTACGTTTAACACTGTGATGGCTCAAATACATTTGATGATAAAGACCAACCACCCATGTCATGAATAAACTGTGTCTTTAGCTAAAAGTCATTTAGGTTCTTCCTCCTACTCTAATAGATGCTCTCACTCAGGCCCCGTGTAATCAGCACCTAGTGAATCCTCACCAGGCTGCAGAGCTGAACACTAAACACAGGCTTCTGCTTCTTTAGTCTGACACAGCAGCAGCCGGGCTTAAACTGGAGACAGGAAGTCAGGTTCTGGGAATCCACGGCTCTTTAGGAGCACAAAACGCTCACTGATGAGTGCAGAGCCTGAAGACAAGATGCCACTGTCTCTCCTTGGGAGAGCCGGTGCCTTCAAAAACAACAGGGGCCCTACAGCTTGCTGCGCTGCTCAGATGCCTTGGCATGCAAAGGATGAGGGATGACTGCACCTGACAGGACCGAGGCTGGTTAATATCAGATGTGCAGTAAAGGTTTTCTGAACTTTGAGCCTTTTCATGAACCTTGCAACATGGAAACTAATATCTTTGTGTAGCAGTAAATATTCCAGACCTTACTACTGAAAAAATATTAGCCTGAGCGTCTTACTATAACAACTTGTTGCACTGCAGTGACAGAAAAGATACAAAACACATCAATTTCAGTTATTTAGAAATCGCAGATAAGGACTATGAGAATTAGGGACTCCCACAGTCTAGATTAACTACTGAGACCAAAGCGTACGGCTGTAAAAACAAACCAGCCCGTCATATCCTGATAAAAGAATGTAAGTAATTCAGAAATAACATCTTATCAAATAGTAAAAGATATTTTATTTCTGAGCCGGCCTTCACAAAACCCTCCTCTCTCTAATTCTATTAACCTCATTTCTTTTTCATGAAAATAGTACATAGTGCATGTTGCCACACCACACTAACTTTAAAGGATGTTTTATCAGGATGTCCATGGATTCTATTGAATCCAGGTTCTTCATCAAAGCCCTGAGTAGCTTTATTGTTGATGGCAGGGAGACTTGGGTTTTCTACATGTCAGTGATCTTGAAGTTTCACCTGACCTTTAAATAACCACTTGCCAACTCCACAAGAATGACCCTCCATTTATGTAGAGACCAGTTTTGGTTTGGTATTTTTGCAGTTGGTCCTGGTTTACACGACAGCACATGAAACCGTGGTGGAAGCCTCACGCAGGTGCATTCAGTTCCCAGAGGAAACCATAAATATTTTCCTGACTTGTTCCAGTTGTGATTTAGCTGGAAATCCATTTTCCCTTGAACTTCTTGATTATTCATTTAAAAGAACAACACAGAGTTCCAGCTCACAGCATTAGCTGACGTTAATGTAAAATAGCCTGAGAGGTTTCAATGTGGTCACAAGTCATTCTGAATGGCGAGTGAAGCATTCTAGGCCTTCCAACACACACAAACCACATTATATAATCCTGCTTGTTCATTAGTTGTATAGTAATTACTGCTAATAACTAATGGATTAGATTTACTGTGAAACCAACCTGATTTACTTTAGATTAGTGAATGAATTTTTTTGGGGGGAGGGACTCAAAACGTGATTTCTACCCTAAATATCCAGTTATTAAAGCAGTACTAAATAACTTTTCCACAGCCGTGTCTCAGACAGCTGTTGCGGGAACCAGTGTTCTGTAGAAATATGCTACTTCTGCACATGTGCCGTTCTACAGCCTTGACTTCAATAAACAGATTTATTGTTTATTTTTTGTTTCTATATTTTTCCATAAATACATTTTACTTATCACATAAATTCTCCCAGGACAGAAACACTAAATATGATGTTATTTGTACTTTTTTTTGCATTGTCAGAGCGACAGGCAAATGTTTGGACACACCCAGAGGAGAAGGACCCAACAATGACCGATAAGGACCCAGAGGGCTTTTATATAGAAAATATCAGGATCATAAAAATCTGTTTAAATAATTAACAAGACACACTCACCATAAACAAGAATACTGTATAAACTTCGACTGACATTTCATTATGAAATAAGTTGTCATTTCGTACTATGGAGGCATTTTTCTTCAGGGCAGCATAAATCATCAGAACACCACTTCCTGCTGAGACCTGAATTACTGAAGTTATTTAGTCTATTTTAAGCATCGGAGGTGCACAGAGTGTCAAATATGAAGCTGAGCATGTTTTTCGGTGAGTATTCACTAAGACAAGTTTCAAAACTGTAGCTTAAAGTTGTAAAAGTTATTTAGAACTGTTTTAATAGTTGTTATTAAAGAGAAGATATCCGCGTACAGCAGGAAGGTGTTTTAAGAGACTCGGTTAGCAGAAGGCTGCTCATCTTGGCTCTGCTGGAGGTTTCTTACTGTAAAGAGTCATTTCTTTCCACTGTCACCAGTTTGTGGTGCTCAGGATGGGGGTTGTGTTTAAAAGAGTCAGTGGAATCTGCTGGTTTCCTTTAAAAACGGAAACTTTTTGCTAATGAATATTTTATAATCAACTAAAAATGATCATATTACAATTAGGTTGAATTGACTGACTTTGAATCTGGACCTATTGGTGTAACCCAGACTTGTATTTGGGTTATAAAAAGAATCTGAACTGAGTTGAGCATGTTGTATAACATTAAACAGAGTAAGAGTGAAACCAGCTTAATATTTTAAACATGTAACACACTTTTTTTTTTTTTTAATTGTTGTTGGTCTCTTTAAGCCCCCGGATACGGACAAAAACACGTGTTTCCTCTGGCCCAGCAAAGAGTTGGTGCTGAAATAGTGGTGATATTCAGTACTAGGGTACTTTTGGAAGTGGAAACAGCAAAAAACTGTATACTAAGCGAGCTCTGGTTCCAGTTTAGAATGGGGGCCTTCTGAAGGCAAATGCTCCTCTAGACCCAATGAAACCCAAAAACCGAACTAAAACTAAAGTTTACTTTAAAGTACATTTAAACCAAACAGAAACAAAGTTAACCTTCAAAATCAGAGGCTAAACCTAAATACTAAAAACACATGTAAAGAATCAGGTGTAAGTATATTAACCTCTGAGTGTTTATGCCATTTTTGTATAAAACGCTTTAATTAAACATACCAGTTTTAAAATTGAAGCTGTTCTTGAACCATTTGGAGTAGAAATATGGTTAAGACCTCTATGGAAATAAAACACTCTGACGTTTTATCCATGATAGTCAGAATCAGTGTGAGTGTTACTGAATACACAGAAAGAAAATATTTTTCTTTTATGGCTGCCTGGCTGGTTATCTTTTTTAAATATGTCCTCTGAAAATGAATTTAGCATGGTGTGGTGGACTGGTAAATAAAATGATTTATGAGTCATACATGGACATTAACTGTAAGATAGATTATTCTTTTTAAATCAAGTGGTTTGACAAAAACGCTCATTGTGTCTAAAGTTTTGATTATATCCTTTATTGGCATACATTATTGGACTTTTAGCTTTCAAATGATGTATAACATGTTTAGATCCTCTGGACGTCTGACGATGTTACACTACAAAGAAAAAAAAAAAAAACAGCGCGACCCGCCCGCGGGTCAAGTATCGCGAAGGGTTTAAGTAGGTTTACGTGGTGGACAAAGCTGATAACAAAACTATGATAACTACTAAGATAACATCAACTATTGAACTTATTTATGATAAAACATTTGAGAATACTAGTGACACTAACCCTAGAAAATCAGTGGGTTACGTCAGAGCCGGCTCTTGGCATAGGCAGGTTAGGCAGGCTAGGGTACCACTGCAGGCCCATAAAAATATGTATATATATATATCTCAGTTTACTGATCAACCTGGTGTCCTTTCATTGTGCTGATCTGAATATAAAATAAATAAATGCAGGAAGTAATGACACCTGTAATTCCCCATTTATTTACCCAACCCTGAATGTGTCCTGCAGCAGCGTGCTCCGTGGAGGGGGACGTGAATTAGTGGCGTGCAGGTACATTTAAGCCTCTTTCCCACTAGGGTTGGTACGGTACGGAACGAGTCAGGTCAGCACGGCAACACGCAGTGTTTCTATTACCGTCTCGGGAATGTGGATGTGGGTGGGGACATGGGCGTGGTCAGCTTAGCAAGTGGTGCAAAAGGTCTGTATAGTCATTCGTAATCAACACAAGAGTAGTAAACAACAATGGAGGACGTCGAGGTATTTTTGTACTTGGACTGTTGCTCTTTCTGAAAAAAAAAAAAAAAAAAAATACTGTGCATGACATGTGAGAAGATGTCACCAAACAAGGTTTATTTGAGGTCGATCAGGCATGATTCTGTGACATCACATCACATGCACACCACCAGGCCAATCAGTGGCTCCCACTATGTAGGTAGGCGTGTGACTGACATCACTTTACTGGACCAATCAGTCCATAGGCGGCATTTTGGGGCACTTCGGTACGTTTCCAACTGAGGCAGGGTGGTCTGAAACGACCTGACCCTAGTAGAAAAGGGGCATTAGTTCAACCTCTTTTATAATGCAGAATATAAAATACTATTATTATGTAATATTATTGTGTCTGAATGAATTTATAATTCTTATCTGTAGTTTGCAGTGAATTTCTTTGTGTGAGATAAACAACGACAGTTTTTGAAGACGGATGTCATGTTTTGCATGGAGGGGGTGGGGGGGGGGTGGGGTTGAGAAGCAGCAAAAACTAATCTTACTTAGGGCACCAGGAACACCAGAGCCGGCTCTGGGTTACGTGGGAGTTTATTCTGTGTTCTCAAAATATCACCTTGAACATGTTTTTACCACCTACAGCCCTGATGCTCGAGTGTACCATCTTATACTCACAGCACACTTACACACAGCACTTAAACTGCTGATGCTAGCATCTAGCTACACTTCTTCTGTTGCTTTATGGTGCTTCACATGCTGTAATTAGAAACATTGTGCTAATACTACAAAAGATATGTACTAAAATAAACACTGGCTTGAGGTTTTGTTCTGCTGTTCATTTCTACTTTACTACAACAGGTTCAGCTATCGTGGATATTCAATTTATCTGTGTCCAAGGTGAATTTTGTCAAATAAAACATTTTAAATCAATATTTTAAGTTCCCAGATCTATTAAATTGAAAACAACTGATGGTAAGTTGTGAAAAATGAAACCCAATTAAAGCCTGACGACTTACATCATGAATGTATATTCAGGGAAGCCACCGTTTTGGGTAACTTTTCCAAACTTATTTTGCTAAAAAACAATTTACATGTATCAAATAATACTGTTGCCAATTATTTTTCTGTATGTTGACACAATTTGCAGATCTATTAAATCAGAACAACTGAATGAAAGCGAGCATTAATGAAGTTTAGTACCATTAGATACTTTTTAAAAGTAACTAATTCTTTACCAAAGAAATTAAAATAGTACAGAGGTTTAAAAACCAGCTTAATATAAAAAAAACAGTTGGATGGAACATTAAACTTACTCTTTGCAACTCATCCTCACCAAGCTTCGGAATAACTGCTAATAAACCAGTTTTACAGAATCTTATTACTTCTGTACAGAGGTCAAAGGTAATTATTGAAAACATAAGATAAGTGAAAATCCATTTTACGAACCTCAGCAGGGACTGAGTCTACTCTGATACCTGAACCCGTGTCCTTCTTTAAAAAGGCCCTTCCATTAAAAACAGTTTTTTCTGAGGTTTCTGTTGAATATTTTAGCTCCATAGGTGTTCTTACCTTCACAGTGGGTGTGAAAACAGGTCAACAACTTCTTTTTCAGTTTTTATCTCTCAAACTATGCAGGTGGCGATAACACCCGAGTTCTCCCGAGTTCAAACGGCCTGTATCTGTTTCATCACAACTCCTTTGTTCGTTAGTATTCATCAACTCCTGCAGTTAAAACCATGCCTAGCATGCTGCTGGCTAAAAGCTGTTAGCATAACACGTAGCAAACAGGAAGCGACGACGTCTGACGTTACCATGCACAGCGGGGCAGGAAACGGTATACCTTGCTCTGATAAGCTAGTTTGTTAGCCAATCTGAGTCCAGCAAATTCGAACAATGAATATGAACGAGCTCCTGCTCGAAGCCCGATGGAACGAGCCGAATTTTAATGTAGACAGATTGAAAGGTCTGTTAATAAGTGTTTCCTGACGTTTTTTAGATATAAAATGTTTCATTTTATATTCATAATATCAGTTTTTATCTTTCAAACTACGCAGGTGGCGAAAAAACCCGAGTTCTTCCGAGTTCAAACGGCCTGTATCTGTTTCGTCACAACTCCTTTGTTCGTTAGTATTCATCAACTCCCGCAGTTGAAACCACGCCTAGCATGCTGCTGGCTAAAAGCTGTAGTATAAGACGTAACAAACAGGAAGACATGACGACTGATGTTGCCATGTGCAGCGAGGCAGGAAACAGTATACCTTGCTCTGATAGGCTAGTTTGTTAGCCAATCTGGGTCCAGCAAATTCGAACAATGAATATGAACGAGCTGCTGCTCGAAGCCCGACGAAACGAGCCGAATTTTAATGAAGACAGATTGAAAGGTCTGTTAATAAGTGTTTCCTGACTTTTTTTAGATATAAAATGTTTCATATTACTGGTTAATACTTAAAGGGACTTAAGGCAAGATTTGTGAAAAACTACACATGCATTTCCAGTTTATTCAATGCTAATGGGTCATGAAGCATTAAAAACCCAAAATAACGAGGCCATCCGCATATATGTCTGTTGCCTTGGAAACGCTGTGTGCTACATAATGCGCTGCAGTTCGACGTCCAAATTTCCCGCGCAGTTGTAGGGATGTGACGTAAATTGACGCTGCATGCGCGTTGCCGACAGCTCTTGAACAGGAAGTACATGTCCGCCGTGGACTTGGATTCAAACACTGAAGGTATACTTATGGATGTTTCTGCAGCCATCAAACGACCTGCATCCACTCTCACCCCCCAAAAAAGTGGCACCACAAAGAAAAAAAAGACTTTATCAGCGGCATCTCGTGAGTCTAAAAAAAAATATGACCGAAGCCAGGCAGGCACCCGCATAAATATTGGATATGCGTTCGGTTCATGGAGGGAACTTCAGCTGCATTTGGGAGTGAAAACGGATGCTGACATGGCTCATTTCCTTGTGACCAGGTGAGAAAACATTATAGGTCGTGTTTAGAGCCTGATACAGTATGAAAATGATGAGATCAAATCAAATAACAGAGTGGAGAGACCTGACGTGAAGTATGTTAGCCTCCCCGGTGCAGTGCTGTGAAGACGAACAGTCTGTAAAGTGTCTGTGCGCGCTCCCGTGCCGGCTTGGCTGGTGGCTGCAGTTAGCCACAGCGCCTGTCACGGCAGCACTGAGTCAGATTTTGTAAAGCTGCCTTAAGTTCCTTTAAGAAATAACCACAAAGTCATGAAATGTGTATAAAATGGCCTCTTTAAAGTTCTGGCACAAATTCTCTCCTTCTGCCTTTACAGCAGTGTATTTTTCTTAATGTTGATGTTCAGTGAGTGGAGCAACATCCTCTACATGTCCCACATTTTTTACTTGTTTCTCTTTAGTGGTTCAGTTGTTGAATGGGATTTTCCAGAAGCCCGTTAATCACCTATTAATTCAGATCAGGTGTGTTGGTGTAGAGGAACATGTTGGAACCTGGAGGAACAGGACTGGACTCTGCTGGGTTCACTTTCTTTTGAAGCATATGGAAAAGCTATGAACAGTTAGTTTGACCTCTTTGGATAAACTCAGTCAGAGGAAACAGAAATTAGCTTTCACAAGCTAACAGCTAGTCACAGCGGGGCCAGTTATAGTGGATTAATCCCAAATATTAAAAATACAGGGAATGTTTCATCTGGAGTTGGGAAAGTGCATGTGCAGCGTTCCTGCTGTCACGGTTACACCTTGCTGCTCCAGATGAGACTCATGTCCTTCTTTTATTACATTTTGAAAGGATTTATGGCTGCCCTTCACATCGTCTCTCAACAATTTATTTGATTACAGATGCCACGATAATCTATTTACAAATGTAGGATGGCTGCTGCCAAGCTGCTTCACTTCGCTTCACTGAGTCCCATTTGGCACGAGTCAATACCAAAACAGGAAGCCAATAACGTCACCATCTCCCTATTCCCCACTTTCACTCACTTTGCTGCTTCCTGGGAGTAGACTCAACACACACACACATACATACACACACATTCCCTGAAGTGCATGATGGACACACTCTGCTACTCAAGAACTCCTCCCTTCCCCCCATGTCTAGTGGAAACACTTTTAACAGCTGCATTCAGAGTGAAGTTCTACTACAGCTGTGTACCGTCTCAGGGGAACCGTGCAGCTACACACAATCAGCTCAAACACCTCCTCGCCACCATCACCCCGCCTTCCTCCTTCCACTTCGTGGCTGTAGATATAACGAGGGCGTCCGGCAACCTAGCAGGGGCCCCGGCTCACACAGGAAATGGAGCAGGCAGATAAGGAGCGTTCTGCTGAGCTGATGATGGGGAGTCAGCAGGAAGAAGAGGTACGAGCAAGACCAATACAGAAGAGAAGAAATCAGCCATCAAGCCGGCGAGAAACACTCGTTATTCCCCCACAGAGGCCACGTTTGGTTCAGATTGATAAAACTGCACACGGTTATTAGTCTGGTTGTAATAAGTCTAATTGTTGGTGTCAAGTTGGCAGTTTATGAGATACGAATGCAGTTTTTTCATTATTGGTGATGAACGTGTTCAGTATGTTTCAGAGGGAATCCTTCATGACATTAAATTCTACCAAAAATTCTTATTTTAAAACATAAAAGGTTCTGTAATTGTCTTTAAATGACCAAAATTTTGCATATCTGTACTACTAGTTGAATTATCAAACACCTCGAGCCCTTGATCCTAGTTTTCTTACTTCCCCTGTCAAAAACAAATATTTGGAATTTCATGTTTATAGAGTAAAAACCCCCAAAACTGAAATAGTCACAGTTCTATTAAAAAACAAACACAAATAGATCAATAACATCTCTGACAAGATTCATGGAATCCCTGCAGCATCATCCTTCAACATTTACCTCTGAATTAGCGGTGCAGCGTGTTCTAGTTGTTCTAGCAACAACACATACTTCAAATACTGGATTTAGTTAAAAATCTGCTTTAAATTTAATGTTTCAAATCACTGAACACAAAACTCCACTAATATTCCCACTATGCCGTTTCAGTTTCCTTGTATTTCTATGCAAATCTGGAAGTTTTTGCTCTAAATTTGCAGATGCTGGAGAACAAAAGTAGAGGAAAAGTGGATCTGCTGTTCTTAATGTGTGGATTCTTAAAGTTCCTACATTCAATTTACTTTAATTTTAATGGTTCCAGTTTATAAAATAAGATCCAGAAGAAGGGTCCAGTTCAGTGTGCTTTTTAATCCAGTTTAATCAGTCAGTTAGACCCAGCTGTAATCCAGTTCAGTCTTACTTACATGTAAATCCTGTCTAGTTTAATTCAGAGTTAATTAGTTCTAGTTGAAAACAGGATCAGATTCTGGTTTATTTGAAGTATGTTACACACAATGAATGTGCTTCTGGTTTGTTCTTGAACTTCTAGACATCTGATCTGATCAGCATCAGATCCGCTGAGCTGAAGTCAGATTCCGACCTCTCACGTGGGCCTAATGACGCTGAAGCCTCAGCCAAGTTTCTACAAACATCTTAGATTAGGAACAGGAATCGTTTCTTTCCTCAGGAACATGGAACCCATGTGTCACGAGCGGGCCCGTGTTTCTGCGCTTCATGTGCAGCTCTGCACAGGAACTGACGGTGACGCAACCAGGGAAATTATGCGCCAGAAATCGATACAATGTTTCCGCTTTGCAATCCATTTCGCAACAAAGCCACTACTGCGCACTGCCGCCGTGCACGTGCACGTGCGCGCGCACCGGACCAAAATACCTCCAGGTGGAACCGAGAGGTTCACGATATCCCTCAGAAAGTAAGAAGTGTGAGCAGAAAGGCGCTCAGGGCCTACCTGTTCCTCTTCCGCAGATAAAGCAGCTGCCATGATGTTGATTCAATGTCCTTCTCATAAAGTGGGAGATGTCCGCGCGTCTGTCCCTCTTGTAAAGAAGGAAAAAATGAAAAGAGGAAAGAAAAAGAGAGAGAGGAGACTATGGGATGTTGGTGTCTCTCCAAAGTGCAGACATGTGAAACGCTGCGTGTTGCTGGATGGTTCTTCTCTCCGGTAGATCCAGTTCTCAGCACCAGTCTGCCATCTAAACTCCAGCGAAAAGCCGCTGATGTTGTGTCGGATTTCACTGAGGAGGAGGAAAAAATAAGGCAGGAAAAGAGAGAGAGAAGGAGTCGAGCAGCTTGACGAGGCTTTGCTTCAGCTCGATGAGAGTTCGGACTGGATTCAGAGCCGGTTCTGCGGCTCATCCACCGAACCTGACACAGATCAGAGAGCAGCAGCTGCCCGCTGACTCCTCCATACAACGAAGCGCAAGTTTTCAGCGCTGAACGTCGTCTTTATGCTGCCTGCGAGGGTAACACACACACACACACACACATACACACACAGCTGTGAACAATGAAAGAGACTGTTGCCTTTTCTTTCTGCGTGGTGCTGAACCCCCTGGTGGTTAAGACCAGAACATGTCAACAGATGACTGACCTCCGCCTTCATTCATAAAAATAGGAACCAAACTGAGGAATAAAAGTCGGCACGTGGACTCAGAGCAGATACAGGTGAGATCTGCTGTGCAGATCCAGACCTGGACCTGCTTTAGATCTCAGGGAGGCAGATGGAAAGTTGATTTTTAGAAGTTGTAAAAGTTTCTTTGTTCGCACTACACATACACTCAAATATACACTGAGGTGAAACAATCAAGTACAAACAGAACCAGGGTGGGTTTTTCATTCCAGTGTTGTTATATTCAGCATGAAGCTGCTTGAATATGATATTTGCCTGTAACATGGAGATCTTGACCTTCAATGTGGACTGGGACGGTCCGTGGCTCTGTAACATCTGAGGTCATGGTTCTCACCCAGAAAAAAGTGGAATGTTCCTTCAGGTTGTCAGTGAGTCTTTGCCTCATATGGAGGAGTTTAAGTATGTGGACATCTTGTTCATGATGCAGGATGGAGCAGGAGATGGACCGACGGATTGGGGCTTTAACCTCAGTGATGAAGGTGCTGCTTCAGTCTCTTGTAGCCTGTTCAGTCTGAAAGACTCTTGGTTTACTGGTCTGTCTATGTTCTGACCCTCACCTGGTTATGAGATCCTGACTGAAAGACCAAGATCCCAGATCCAAGTGACTGAAATGAGCTTCCTCTGTAGGGGGCCAGGTTCAGCCTCAGAGATCAGGTGGAGCTCCATCATCTGCAGGATGTTTCCGGCTCCTTCCATCAGGCTGCTTAGTCAGCAGCTCATTCATATTCATTATTCGAATTTGCTGGACTCAGATTGGCTAACAAACTAGCCTATCAGAGCAAGGTATACTGTTTCCTGCCCTGCTGCACATGGCAACGTCAGACGTCGTGTCTTCCTGTTTGCTACGTCTTATGCTAACAGCTTTTAGCTAGCAGCATGCTAGGCGTGGTTTCAACTGCGGGAGCTGCCGAATACAAATGAACAAAGGAGTTGTGATGAAACAAATACAGGCCGTTCGGACTCAGGAGAACTCGGGTGTTATCGCCACCTGCGTAGTTTGAGAGATTAAAACTGAAAGAGAAGTTGTTGACCTGTAGTCACACCCACTATGAAGGTAAGAACACCTGTGGAGCTAAAATATTCAACAGAAACCTCAGAAAAACTGTTTTTAATGGAAGGGTCTCTTTAAAATATCACTCAGTGATTTGCTTTTGAGTTTTAAAGATAACTTTTTCAACAATTTCAAGTTATTTCAGGAACCCGTGGGTTTTTCTTCCTTTAACAGGAAGTTACCAACAGATGTATCTACATCTGTAAATGTCAGTAGTAATACCTGCTAACTGTTGACTGTATACAGAAGATGATATTTAGTAATACACAGATTACTCGGTGAACCGCGAGGAGATGCTGATCGTTACTTTTGGGTTTCAGTCCTCGTGCTGAGTTAAACACAACCAATGCAAATATGACAGTTTTGATCTAAACTTAGATTATTTATTTTCCACGATTCCGGTTATCTTTTGAAATATAAAATATTTGTACATTCAGAAGATTCTGAAAATTGAGAAAAGTTTTGTTTTATGTCTGTTTTTGGCAGAAACCCAGTTTTGGAAAACTGGACTCATTTGTAGGTCTTAAATAAGGTCAATCTTTTTATTTCTAATGAATTATTTATCTGCCGATGTGCATATCTTCATGCTGCTTTAAGTCTACATCACAATATCTCTCCAGAAACTATAACTCATTACATTACTAATGCATGAAACACTGGGATAGGAAACGTCCTGTTATTTGAGTCAGCCTTTCCGTAATCGTCTCATGCAGCAACATCAATTTAATTAGTGAATTTCTCAGCTCACTACATCCCAAAGGCTGTTAAAATCTCCGACATTTTACAGGAATTAGATGATATAAGTTGGAGAAAATGCCCCACAGTAAAATAAAGTCTGTAGATGCACTGCAGGTCTTTGTTGGACGATTACAGTGGACATGTTGTATTTCATCAGGAGGGTTAGTTCAAGTGCAGTCAGGAGATTTCGGTTATGGGAAGGTGATTATTGGTCCCATTTTACACTGAGATGGTTTTAATGAGGTGGTAAAAGAAGCAGATTTCTGGAAGTCGTGTTCCACCTCGGCATGTAGGTGGAGACCGACGGCGACATACATTCATTCAGTATGTTTATTTTTCTTTTACGGAGAAAAAAAAACTGAAACCGAGCTCCAACAATACAGTAAATAAGGAGTCGTGAGAAAGTCTGGTTTAAAAAACAAACAGAAGGGAAAAGGGAGGGGACAACAATAGACTTCCTGTCAACGCAGCTGATGTCATGTCTTTCAGGATAGGTAAACCTAGGGACAAAAATGTAAACATTGAGGAAAGAAAGGCCTATTTTAGTTAGCTGTATCAGTCAATGCAGAAGATTTAACTCTTAACCCCGCCTAATCGTCACTTACGCCTCAGAAATGAAGTGAAATCCAAATTTTTACTTGAACAAGTAACAGAATGAACCCAGAAGCGTCGGAGGAAACGAGGTGTGTTTGTGACCCCACACAGCTTGTCTTTGATTATATTTCCAGATATTCACATCCTGTTTTGACAGGTACCAGAGAACTGCAAGGTATCTTTTTGATGACGTTGTCATAGAGAACAGACAGACCTCAAACGTGTGTGTGGCAGAAGATGGAGCGTGCTCTCAGAAGAGGCTGTGAATTAACAGGTGCTGAGTTCCTGGAAAGTGCTGCTGAGTCATAGCTGAAGTGTTGCAGTTGCTCTCCAGCTGCACTCGACGTTTATCTGTTTTCTCTGAATTACAACAAGAACTTGAAGCTTTTGCATAAATCTGTAAATGTGTCACATCCTTTTTTTTTTCCACTCAAATGAGCAATTCAGACGTGTTTTTAGTTGTGAGGTAACAGTAAACATGATGTGTGACGTCTCGTTGGGTACATGACTTATCGCAGGATGAGATCATGTCATTGGGCAACATTGAATTTTCTTTAGCCGAGTTGTGCATCTTTTGAGCTTCATAAGGAGAGTTGGAACATGTTCCGTGTAGGTGGTGAGAGCAGTGATGCTACCAGAGGAGCAAAACAACAGCAGAAAGGCTGGATTTAATTTTTTTTTCCAGTGTAGAACTTGCGTTGGCACAAACACAAGATGCTTCATGTTATATTGGTCTGTTGTGGTTGCAAGTGTTGCAGATAGCTGTGACCTGATTACAGCTTTCTATCTGTCAGATGCTTCTCGTGACTCCGGGCTGCTCGGTGGAAGCTTATTTAAACATCTAAATGATTTGATGTGTTTTTCTCAAATGTAATCTAGTCTTTTAATAAGCAGCTGGAAAAACAAAAATAAACCAATATTCCAAAGGTTAAAAGATGAAATTAGGACAAACATGAAGCCAATATATAAAATTTAATAAGCTAGATTCCTGTATTTTGATAATTAGCAGAAAAGAGGAAGCAGAAGCAAAAAAAGAAAGTTTTACACTGAACAGACAGGCGAGTAAAAAGTTGATTATAGTTTAACTTTTAGATTCTGTATCTTTAAAAAAAAAAAAGATTTTATCTGAGCAAAATCACACAAACCCACAAGATAACGATTCTTTTTTTTATTTTTTGTTATGTTTTCTAACTGTATGGCCTAAATTCAATCAATATAAAGTTTTTCTAGTAGGGATGCAACGATACCATTTTTTTTTTCAAACCGATACAATACCGATACTTGGATCAGAGTACTTACCGATACCGAGTACCAATGCCGATACTTCTATCACACAAAAAAATGCAATGGATTGGAAGACTGGTTTTATTTTCTTCTCTGCTTGTTACAACAAATGATGGTGAATTTGATAAAAGTAAAATATTAATAAAAAACTAAAATTTAAATGTTAAAAATGATCATTTTCTGTGGAATTATTGCAGAGTTTTCACATTTTAAGTATCGGTTAATGGTTTCGGTAAACTTTAACCGATACAAGTACATTAGACTGTATTGGGGCCGATACCAGTATTGTTATCGGTGCATTTCTAGAGACTTTACTTTTAGATTGGGCAGCATTTTGGTTATTTATATATTTTCTGAATTGTTGTGAAGCTGTAAAAGATTCAACTTCTTAATTTACAAAAATATATAAAGAATATTATAGTTTTAAAACTATTAAAAACAGCTAAACTATTATAATCTGATAATGGATGGTAATCTTTTCATGTTCTTCTGTCACAGATTCTGAAAATCAAGCTCACAACCCGGCTCACAGTTTCAGGTCTTTTCCTGTAGATGAAGTTCCACCTGAAATCTTCAGCTATAAAACTGCCATTTCAATAGAGAGAAAAGAGGCTCGTTAATCAATCAAATCAAATCAAAAATACTTTATTAATCCCCGAAGGGAAATTCAAGTGTTGTTGTAGCTCAGTTATTCTTCAGGGAGCCATAGAGGGTTCTAGCTGTGGACAGGAAGGATCTCCTGTAGCGGTCTGTGCTGCAGCCCATTATGAAGAATCTTCTGACTGAAGACACTCTGTTGTTGAGTTACTGTTTTATGAAGAGGATGATGAGGGTTTTCCATCATGTTCTTCATCCTCCTTTGGACAATCAACTCAAGAGACTCCAGTTCAGTCTCCAGGACAGAATCAGTCCTCCATATCTATCTGTTCAGCCTCCTCGTGTCACATACTCTGATGCTCCGCCCCCAACAGGTAACTGCAGATGTGATCAGCTGACAAACTCCTCTTCTTTTTTCGCTCCTCTTCAAATCTCTGTCTGTCCGTATTGTTTGAAAGCCAGACAGAGACACACTGGAATCCAGGATATGTCCCTTTAGCCATGTCTCAGTGAAACACATGATGCTGCATTTCAACAGAGTTTCAAGTTCATCCATCTTGTTAGCAAAGAGATCTCACATTTGTCAATATGACTGATGGAAGTGAAGGTTTAAACTTCCTCTTTCTCTCTCTTCACTGTGCTCCTGCTCTGCATCCATGTCTTCTTCTTTGAGCTCATCAGGGATCCAGAGTTTCAATTTGAGGATTATTTCAGCCTTAGAAATGTCAGTTAGCTGCTCTTACTTGTAAACAAGTCTCTTGTTGCCATGGTTACGCATCATAACAAGTGGCAAAAAAGTGACAAATCCAGCAAAAAACTCAATCAGCACAGCACCCAAATCAGAAGGAAAGTATTTAGAAAATATTTCCAGAAGAAAAAACTAGCAAGAAATACTCAAAAAGAATAAAAAAATGCTAGCAAATGCTAGCTAAGTCACAGAGCTACTCCAACAAGCTGCCACCAGTTATAGCGCTATTCCGGAATAATTAATTCAGCCAGTGTCACGTTCTACCGTACACGGGAACATCAGGATGAAACCACTTTATCTTATATTTAAACCTTAAAGAGGCCCTTCCATTAAAAACAGTTTTTCTGAGGTTTCTGTTGAATATTTTAGCTCCACAGGTGTTCTTACCTTCATAGTGGGTGTGAAAACAGGTCAACAACTTCTCTATCAGTTTTAATTTCTCAAACTACGCAGGTGGCGATAAAACCAGAGTTCTCCTGAGTTTGAACGGCCTGTATCTGTTTCATCACAACTCCTTTGCTTGTTAGTATTCGGCAGTTGAAACCACACCTAGCATGCTGCTAGCTAAAAGCTGTAGCATAAGACGTAGCAAACAGGAAGACACGACATCTGACGTTGCCATGTGCAGCGGGGCAGGAAACAGTATACCTTGCTCTCATAGGCTAGTTTGTTAGCCAATCAGAGTCCAGCAAATTTGAATAATGAATATGAACGAGTTGCTGCCGAAGCAGCTTGATGGAAGGAGCTGGAACCACCCGAATTTTAACGCAGACAGATTAAAAGGTCTGTTAATCAGTGTTTCCTGACGTTTTTTAGATATAAAATGTTTCATATTACTGGTTAATAACCACAAAGTCCTGAAATTTGTATGAAATGGCCTCTTAAAAGCTTTTCCTCAATGAAAATGAAGATTTCCTTTTGTTGCAAAACCAAATTATTTATAACATTACTTTGGTGTGTGTGTGTGTGTCTATATATATATATATATATATAGACACACACACACACACACAGTGTGTGATGATTGGCTGAAAAAAATGGTAGATTTGATGGAAAACATAATGAAAGTTTAGGGGTAATAAAAAATGTTTATTTAGAAACGTACACGTTAAAAGTCACATTAACTTGTAAAAGTTCATGAGATCAGATGGTTATGCTCAAACTACTGATCAGTTAAAACTAGAAGCTGCTTTCTGCAACATCCTCCATCATGAAAATGCAGCGCAGCAAGAAGTTCCTTGACCTCAATCTTGACACTGCTGCATTTTGTGTCTGATGTTTGACTCTCATCCTGTTTTTTCTTGTTTTCTCACCTCTGGTGAGAAACGGCTCTAAATTAAAATAATAATTATAATATGTAATTAGTTCTCAGAAGCCAGATGTTTCCACAGCCTGCAGACTGAAGGTATCGATGTTAGCATGCTGCGTAGCCTCGGTTAATCTGCTCAGTAAGGCAGCGCTAGATTAAACTCAGCTATGCAGAATAAACAGCAATACGCTTCCTTTAGACTTCCATGTTCGCTTCCCTTATTGGCTTCTGATTCAGGAAGTTGGGCGTGTCCTCACCGTTCTCTCTTGGAGTGGACAGGTATTCCAACTCGTAGCCACCGCTGTTGTTAGCGGGACGGACTTCGTGAGATGTTTTTTTGTGTTCCAGGATCTGCTGCAGCTGGTGGGCTGCGTACTCTGGCTTGGTGGTGAGGGGTCCCACAGGAACCTCTATACCCAAAATGTCTGAGACCATGTAGGGGCGAAGCCAGCCAACCAGAGGGGTGCTGCCGGGGGTGTAATGGGTCTGTCGGTGGTAAAACAGAAGTCCATCCACCTGCAGCCAGGAAGTGGAACACAGCCAAAACAGTTTAATGTCCATTTCCATCATTTAAAGGGAACAACTTAATGTTAAAATGTGTCTTACACTGAAGCTGTAATCTGTTGCCAGGGTTCTCTGAATCGACTCTGCTGTGCAGTCTGTGCTCTGAAGACCCACGAACCGGAACTGTTGGACCAAACAAAACCAGAACACCATGTTTTAGCTTTAAACAGTTTGCCTCCAGATCCACCAGTTTCTAACACTGAGCCTGATTTCAGTCCTGCTGGACTGGATCCACGTGAGTCTCTGAGGTCACTCAGACTTTTGCATAATCTCTAAAGATTTTTATGTAATAATCACTTCAGTTTGCCTATATTATTAATATTATTATATTACTACGGTGAAGAGAACCGGCAACTGGAATAGTTTGATTGGTTTAGTAAGAAAGGTCACTGCAGGTCAACCCAGATTGTTCTGAATGATCAATTAACTAAATATTTAATACCTGTAGCTCACTGGACTGTGACTAGTTGAGAGACAAAATAGAGCGAAAATATCTAAATTTTCAGTTGGAATCGCACTGAATCAGGACTTTAATTGTGTTCATGTCAAAAGTGCAAAGAAATTGTGTCATTAAGTTGACATTCAGGTAAATATCACGCACATTTTCTTTGTAATTAATGCTTATTTTAGTCACAACTGTGTCGCACTTGGAATATCAGATTTTTAATGTATTTTTTTAAATCTTCAGTCAGTCCTAACTTAGTTTCATAAGCCTCCTGAAGTCGTCTCACATTTCTTTCCCTTTCTGATTCTCAGAAAATAAAATGAGAACCGATCCAGACCTGAAACCGCTCTGGGAGAAAATCAGCAAAACTCTGCGACTCGTGAGGAAAGAGAAAACTTCCAAACACTGAAAACAGCGGTCGCATCCCAGAGAGATACGAGTTTAAACAAAGTGATCCTGTCAGTCTGTACTGAGGGATCACTGAATGATTTGATGTGTGAAACTGATCTGGGCAGAAAACAATTGCTTAGACCAAATATGGCGGATGACGTGCGAGACAACAGTCTCCACCGCCATGGATAAATGTGTTGTGAACATGTTTTTTCTCTTCAACATGGTACTAACATGCTTCATGAGGTGTTTCAGTAAAACTAGAAATGAAACACGGAACATGGTTTCAGTAACGATACCCACAGGGTTACGCTTGGCGATCTCTGATAGGCCGTCCGTCTCCTGAACTTTAGACTGGAGCCAGTAGAAACGAAACTCAGTCTGTTGATGACAAACAAGTGCTGTAAACAAAACACTCCTTTACATGGTGGACTGATGAGACCAGTATCTGTAGAAACTGGTCTTACTGGGCAGTCGTAGACCGGGTGACCTCTCCAACACATGACGTCCAGGATGTAGTAGGTTCTGTCAACCTCACTATAAATACAGTCCAGGATTGTGTAGTCTGCATGCAAAACACAGTTTACTGACATGAACGTACAGGATTCATTTAAATCTTATCAACATCAGCTGATTCTGGTCCTGAAAAAATACAATAAAGTAAAATCAGAAATAAAGTTAAAGATATCGACCTTTTCCCATAGCAGAGTTGTGTCTGTTCCCACCGGGCAGCAAGGAGGGGAAACGGTTCACACAGTAACCACTTTTAGTGTACGCTGCAGTGGAACCCTTCAAAAGAAGCACACATATAATATTTATGTTCTCCACAAAGATTTTATTTACATTTTTTTTTTAAGATATTTTGTTCCCTTCTGATTGACATCATGATCACATGACCACACCTTCATGGTACGTCTGCTTTGGAAATTTACCTGCAGTAACAGTGTTACTATAAAATGAGCACTTTAACATACAGCATGACAGCTGACTAAAGTGCTGTACAGCAAATCAGGAGATAAAGCAAAATAGAAAATATAAACAAACAAAGAGTAGTTCTAGTAGGACCAAAGTGGTGCACGAGTCTATTAAAGAGTCCCTTCCATTAAAAACAGTTTTTCTGAGGTTTCTGTTGAATATTTTAGCTCCACAGGTGTTCTTACCTTCATAGTGGGTGAAAACAGATCAACAACTTCTCTTTCAGTTTTTATCTCTAAAACTACGCAGGTGGTGATAACACCCGAGTTCTCCCGAGTCCGAACGGCCTGTATCTGTTTCGTCACAACTCCTTAGTTCATTAGTATTCATCAGCTCCCGCAGTTGAAACCACGCCAAGCATGCTGCTGGCTAAAAGCTGTTAGCATAAGACGTAGCAAACAGGAAGAGAGAACATCTGGTGTTGCCATGCGCAGCGGGGCAGGAAACGGTATACCTTGCTCTCATAAGCTAGTTTGTTAGCCAATCTGAGCCCAGCAAATTCGAATAATGAATATGAACTTAATACTTAAGAAATAACCACAAAGTCCTGAAATTTGTATGAAATGGCCTCTTTAAACTGGCAGCATGAAGTCATCTGAACACATTGACTGGGTTCAACTCCATGTGACACACATCAGTTCACTGTGGTTACACACAGACGTAAGTGGGGTTTATGTTGCATAAGTGCTTTGCAGCGTTGCACATCAGAAATACACGTTAAAGAGCGACTCTATAGGAACAGCTGGATATTTGTTACGGTTCAAACGGTGCATCTCACATTCTGTGGGACCAAAAGGGTTTAAACTCTACTTCAGCTTCACTCTGGTTCACCAACCGATCAGGGTTCCCAAGGTCCACGTTCTTCATGATCACCTCATCATGTTCACAAGTTCTGCTAAAGTCTGCTAACTCTTCCGGGTCTGAAGTCACAGAACTACAATAAGTCTTTACCTATAACTAGTAGGTTGTTTCTACCCACCTCAACCAGATGGTAGTTATGTATGAGGTCTGTCTAGTACGTCGGGTAGAGAGACCTAACTGATCCATGAGGAGAGAGAGAAGTGGACTCGTTTGTTTAGGAATAAAAAAAGAGACTAAAATATAATCTGTGTCACCTGGACATGCAGGTACCTACAGAAATGGTTTCAAGTAAAAGTTCTATAATGTACATTTACAGTATCACTTCATTGCTTAGTGTTGTTACGCTGTAGCCTTATGAAAATGCAGGATGGTGGATCTTGAGGAACGAGGAAATCAGTGGACCCCCCTCTCCAAAAAAAAAAAAAAAAAAATCAGCAGCATTTTAAAATCTCCATTTAAACGCTCATCTTTATTTACTGTTTTGTGTTCTTCACGCAACCAGAGTTTGGGACCCGAGTAGATCAGATGTTTTTATGTCTCTGTATTGTGTTTACTTGAGAAAGACATTTGACAGCATTTAAAAAGGGAGCAACATAACATCCACAGAAGGTTTCCTTCTGACCCAGAACTGTACTTTGGGGTTATTTTGTCTTTTTTCCTTGCTATAATAAAACCTCAGAAACTTAACGTTTAACAGAAAAACAATTTATATGTATATTAAAGCAGAACTAAGTAAGTTTGTTCACCTCAATAAATGTTTTCTAGAGTCCCTGTGGGGGTAAACAAGGACTTGGCGGGGTGATTCGTGGGTCCCTCCAGTCCCTCCGGGGTCTGTGTCCTGAAAGCAGCACTTGCAACTTTCAGTGGATCGGACCCGACTAATCTCACGAGAACAAACCTGCTTTACGGCACTCACACTCACGTACATAAATACAAGCATGAAGCCCTTGCCGTTGTTAGCAACGCCACCCTTAGGAGCGCAAAGATGACAATAATACTCACCTGTCGAGACATTTTCTTGGTTTTGTTTTTCTTTCTTCTTGCAAAAGCGTTCTCTGCGTGTTGTTGTTGGGGGGGCGGCGGCGGGGTGGAGGGGGTGGGGGGGTCTGCGGCGGCGGCGGGGGAACGTTACGACAGTGAGCTTTCACAGGGGACCAGTAGGGGGAGAGCGAGAGCAAAACTTAATTAGTTCTGCTTTAAACATACAAAATGTTTGAATAACTCAAAAAGTAAAAAAATATTTATCTTTCTGCACCAGTTTATTAGAAAAATTAGGCTCCATGCTGCTGATACTGAAACACACTTTATCAAATATTTCACGGGTGATGAAGCTCAACACTCGCAGCCTGAAACACCGAGGAGAAACTCCCCGACCTGCGAGCCGAGTCGCTGCAGCAGACACACGTCTGTCCATTCGCATAAAGAACAAGATAAAGTGAGATACCATACCATACCATACCATACCATACCATACTATTTATAGAGCACTTTAAAAACGACAGCTGACCAAAGTGCTGTACAATACAGGGACACCACACAAGTTAAAAACAGAGCAGATATAAAACACACAAGGGAAATAAAAGACATTAAGACACAGATGGCAACTCATTACTGATTAAAAGCCAAAGAGTAAAAATGTGTTTTTAACCGGGTTTTAAAAACAGCAAGAGAGGGAGCCTGTCTAACATTTAGAGGGAGCTCATTCCAAATTTTCGGACCTAAAACTGAAAAGGCTCTGTCTCCTCTGGACTTATAAAATGTCTTCGGGACGGTTAAAAGCAGCTGATCAGCTGATCAAAGAGCACGAGAAGGCGTGTACGGACAGAGCAGCTCAGACAGGTAAAAAGGGGCAAGACCGTTAAGAGACTTAAAAATGAATAAAAGAACCTTAAAATGGATCCGCAAATGAACGGGAAGCCAGTGAAGGGACGATAAAACCGGAGTTATGTGCTCTCGTTTCCTTGTGCCAGTTAAAAATCGTGCAGCAGCGTTTTGTACGAGCTGCAGGCGTGACAGAGAGGCCTAGCTAATGCCAGTTAAAAGAGAGTTACAGTAATCCAGGCGGGATGTAATAAAAGCATGAATTACTGTCTCTAGATGGGGCCGAGACAGGAAAGGCTTCATTTTTGAAAGCCGCCTCAAATGAAAGAAGCAAGACTTTACCACACTGTTTACTTGTGAGTCAAGTTTCAAGGTTGCGTCCATTTTCACACCTAGATTTGTGACACAGGACTTAACTTGGGGAGCCAGGGAGGAAAAATCAAAAGTGGGAGTAAAGCTGCCGCCGCCAGATTTAAAAAGAATGACCTCTGTCTTATTATTATTAAAATGAAGAAAGTTAAGTGCCAACCATCCCTTAATGTCACTGATACAGTCAAGAGGCGGCTGAACAGAACCATCACTTCTTAAAGGAAAATACACTTGACAATCATCTGCATACAGGTGGAAAGGCACACAGTGTTTCCTAAAAAATAGTTCCAAGTGGTAGCAGATAAATAATAAATAAAAGAGGACCAAGAATTGAGCCCTGTGGGACTCCACAAGGAAGGGCAGCAGAGGCAGAAATAAAATCTTCTAACATGACACAGAAACTCCTGTCAGAGAGGTAGGACCTGAACCATTGCGAAGCTGAACCAGTGATGCCTACCCACTGCTCCAGCCTGGAGAGAAGAATATTATGGTCCACTGTGTCAAAGGCAGCCGTTAAATCTAAAAGCACAAGTAAAACACAGTTTCCAGAGTCCAAAGCTAAGAATAAATCATTAAAAACCTTTAAAAGAGTTGATTCAGTGCTGTGATGCGCTTTGAAACCAGACTGGAACACTTCCAGAATATTGTGCTCATCCAAGAAGTCTTTTAGCTGGGTATAAACAATCTTTTCCAAAAGTTTGGATAAGAAAGGCAGCTTAGAAATCGGTCTAAAATTTGACAGCTCGGAGGGACTGAGGCCAGATTTCTTCAACAAAGGTTGAACCACAGCATGTTTAAAGATCAAAGACAGACACTTCAGAAGAGTTTCACATCATATCTGCAGAAAAAAAATCCACAACAAACTTCTCTTGAATCATAAAACAGCTGATTTTTGTGGAAGTTACTGCTCAGCGAGTCTTTAGAGACCAAACCGCACGCGGGAGGAAGAACCCTGAACGTTCCTGGCAGATACAAAATCCTCTCACATCCCTATTTTGATTTATCTGACTGTATTTTTTTTTGCTTCTTTTGAAAACTTACTGTCAGCTGATTAAAAAAAAAAAGCTTTTATTTTGCATTTTTGTTTTGTTATGCAATCCTGTGTCACATGATAAGTTTTTCTAACCCACTCTCATTTGAATGATGTTTGAGGTAAAATGTAAAATGGTGATCAGGGTAATGGGACCAAACAGATTAGGTTGGATTTAGTGTTGAATATCACCAGGAAGGCCACGCCCACCCAACTGCACAGCCACAGCAGAACGAACGAACATGAACGTTAACCAGAGAATAAAAACTGTCCCTGTTCAGTTTTCCACAGACATCAGAAACTTCAGTTGTTTTGATCTTATCTGTTGAATCTTCACTTCTGTGTTTGTGCAGTGCTGCTTGACAGATTAGTTGTCAATGAGGTCAGACCTTCGACTAATGAATGAGGAACCAGATGGCTGCAGGTGGAACTCATTATATTAAACATGACCGCAGCAGGAGGCTAAATAAAACTAATCTGTAGCATTTTCAAGCTTTTTAATCACATTTAAACCACTAAATCATCAGTTTAAAGAAGTTTTACATTAAAAATCTGATTCTGATCAAGTTCTATATTTACTGTTTATGATGTAAACATACATTGTACATTAAAGGCTTTTACAAATGAACTAGTAAGAAAGTTGTTTATGAGACAGTAATGGACAGTGATTTGAAGTTCTACAGATTTCTGTACAGACTGTTCGTCTGGAAGATGATCTGACTGACAGATTTCTCAGAAATCAACCTGCAGACTCAGCTGTTTCTGATCTGGGTCATCATCATTCAAACTATTTTAATTTTTCACTTTCAACAACTCAACACATTTCCCACCATGAGAACAAGTGATGTTAAGTTCATCTCAACAATCAATCAGACTGAATACCAGATAATAGAATGCTCATGATAACTCTAACCCATTTTATTGGCCTTATGCAGCTTTGTTTAAAGCGGCCATTTCATACAAACTTCAGAACTTCGTGGTTATTTCTTAAGTATTCGTCAGGAAACACTGATTAACAGACCTTTCAATCTGTCTGCGTTGAAATTCCGCTGGTTCCGGCTCCTTCCGTCAGGCTGCTTAGTCAGCAGCTCGTTCATATTCATTATTCGAATTTGCTGGACTCAGATTGGCTAACAAACTAGCCTATCAGAGCAAGGTATACTGTTTTCTGCCCCGCTGTGCATGGCAACATCAGACGTCGTGTCTTCCTGTTTGCTACGTCTTATGCTACAGCTTTTAGCCAGCAGCATGCTAGGCGTGGTTTCAACTGCGGGAACTGCCGAATACAAACGAACAAAGGAGTTGTGATGAAACAGATACAGGCCGTTCGGACTCAGGAGAACACGGGTTTTATCTCCACCTGCGTAGTTTGAGAGATAAAAACTGAAAGAGAAGTTGTTGACCTGTTTTCACACCCACTATGAAGGTAAGAACACCTGTGGAGCTAAAATATTCAACAGAAACCTCAGAAAAAACGTTTTTAATGGAAGGGCCTCTTTGAAATTATTTTGTACCTACAATGTGCAGACACGTATGTTCTGACTGTAGTAAGTAGTTGTGCATCTCTGTGCTGTAGTTGGTTTGATATGTATCTTATACAGTTGGTACCTCGTTTAGCGCCGGACTTGCATTCCAAAAATAACCTGCAATAGGCGAAATTCGCTTAGTAGTCAGCTTTAATTTTTACAGTTATAGATATTTTAAGTAACACCCCTCACTACACACTTTAAAGAGGCCCTCAAACTACGCAGGTGGTGATAAAACCCGAATTCTCCCAAGTTCGAACGGCCTGTATTTGTTTCGTCACAACTCCTTTGTTCGTGAGTATTCGGCAGCTCCCGCAGTTGAAACCACACCTAGCATGCTGCTGGCTAAAAGCTGTAGCATAAGACGTAGCAAACAGGAAGAGAGAACGTCTGACGTTGCCATGTTCAGTAGGGCAGGAAACAGTATTCTTTGCTCTCATAGGCTAGTTTGTTAGCCAATCAGAGTCCAGCAAATTCGAATAATGAATATGAACGAGCTGCTGCCTGAAGCCTGACGGAACCAGATGAATTTTGATGCAGACAGATTGAAAGGTCTGTTAATCAGTGTTTCCTGACATTTTTTAGATATAAAATGTTTCATATTACTGGTTAATACTTAAGAAATAACCACAAAGTCCTGAAATTTGTATGAAATGGCCTCTTTAAGTCACACCCCCTCAGTACCAGGAAAGCAGTTCCAAAGTTACAGGCAAATGGTGCAAAGTACAAAAATCCTCTCAAAATATTAACTCAGCCCCGGTCTGATTCACTTGGTTACAAACTGACTTTTGATCACAGCTGGAGGAAAAGCAGCTTTTTAATAGTGTCTTTGAAGCGATAAATAGAAATAAACAGGAAATAATTAAAAATAAGTAACAGGTACTTTACCTTTGAGGCAACGACAAGAGATCTTTTCCCAACAGGACAAACCACCATCAGCCAGTCTGAATCAAGTTCTGATGGTACATCCACCAGCCATTCTGACAGCATGAGCTGTGGAGCAGAAACACTCGTTTAACTCAGTGTTTTCCTGCATAAAGAGTCTGAAACATTTTTCTTAAGACAACAATGACATTTTTAAAGATTTGAATCTACAAGCATTAAGCTCAAGCGCCCCCTGCTGGTCAGGATGTAAAACAGCAGAAACAATCACATTCCAAATGACCTGGTTTGCATAATGCTTCGGCAGCTTCCGCTTCTCGATCTCCATCCCCTCCTCTTCTGCACCGTCATCGGGTTGTCGTTCACCCTCCTCCTGTTTCTCCATGTCTTCCCCCTCATCGCTGTCTGGCCCTGTCCAGTCGCCATCAGCCAAGCGCCGTGCATGGTTGACATAATTTAACCGTTTACTGTGATTTTCACAGAAAAAAAGATGCATAAAGATACTTTTGCTCAGTTTTCAATGTTTATTTAATTCACAGTGTATTTATTTTTAGAATTAAAAGTAATTTCCTTATATGTATAGCAGTGAGCCTCCACTGGTTAACATTTACTAACACTGCAAATATGCAGGTGATGCATTATTATTTTGTTTTACACCTAAACTAAATAATAAAACAATATTTCAAGTAATTAATGAGCATTTCACTTCATCAGCATTAAAGATGCAATATTTGCATGAAACAAACACTTAATTTGGAATGTTTTTACCTTTTCTGCAGGTCAAGAAAGCGCCGCCGCCTCTCACTCTGCTCCAGTACGCTGTACTTACTCTTGTACTGAGCCAGCCGAGGGTGCGGGGCAGCCGTGCTGTTGGGCTCCTTGGACACGGCAAAGCTGGCCGAGAGGGCTTGGGTCAGGTCATCCATGGCGACACTGTAATTACAGAGGTTAGATGCTTTCAGATTATAAAGAACATGTTAAACAATGTCTGGATGAGGAATTTTTAGTTAAACAAATTTAGATAGTTTAAAAAATGTGGATAAATTTGAAGAAAATCAACTTTTTTTTTTTTTTTTACATTTTCAGAAATAAATAGTCTTTATCTAAACATGCCTATTCCTATTCAGGGAGCTGGTGTCTGTCTCCAGCAGTCATTGGGTGGAAGGCGGGGTCACACCTGGACAGGTCGGGGCAAACCATCACAGGGCCACACAGACAAACACACACACCTACAAAGAACTGGTCTGTGGGAGGAAGCTGGAGTCACACATGCACAAGAAGAACATGCAAAGTCCATGCAGAAAGACCCTAGATGGTTTCAAACCCTGAACCTTCTCGCTGAAAGGCAACAGCTACCAACTGTATCACCGTGCAGTCTCAGAACTAAGCATCTTTCCAAAATCTAAACATCTAAGAAGATTCCAGAACAATAAAATCTGTGAAAGATGTTCAGAGAAGCTTCATCTCACAAATAAAACCATCCTGCATCAGTTTTACAGGACGATCAAGCCAATTAATCCAATTAAAATGTTCATGGAGATTTAAATCAAACATTATTCAAATACATTTTTATAAATGAAGGGGTCGCATGACCTGCATGTAAGAATGGTTAAGATTGTCCATTAAAGATACTAATCTTTCTTTGTAAACTGTGGGAAATTTTTAAAAATAAGTTAATATTAAACAATAACATTTAGGTCACAATACTGTGATGTTTAATTGTAGCTGCTGTCAACGTTATAGTATTAAACTATTTGTGCGTCCGAAAATTGAGTCCAAGAATGTTAAAAGACATTTTATGAGTGTGTACTAAATAAATAAAAATTATTCAAAAGTAAGAAACACAGAAAAAAAGGTAAAAACTTCCTGTAAAATCACAGAGCTACTTCAACAAGCTGCCACCATGTGCAGCGCTGTTCTAGAAAGTTATTCCAGCTTCCTGATGACGTTCAGGTCCTTCAACACTATCAGCAACATGTTGAAGATCTTCTATAAGTCTGTTGTGGAGAGCGAAATTAAATCTGCAGTCAACTGTTGGAGGAGCAGCATCAGAGCAAGTGCCTCTTGGATTGATGAAGAACATGATGGAAACCCTCATCATCCTCTTCACAACACACTACTCTACAACAGTTTCTTCAGATCTGTTATAACACGAACCACTACAGGAGATCCTTCCTGTCCACAGCTAGAACATCTACACTGACTCTCTCAAGAAACACTGAGTTACTACAACTAATTTCACTTCTTGGATCAATCATGTTTGAATTGAACTGATAAGAATAAAATCGTAAGAATCTTCTTGTTTGGTGTCAAGATTATCTGAAGATTCTTTCTGACTCACCATAGTGAAATATTGCTAGTTCTTATGTTTATGTTTGTTATTCTACTTTGATTTATTATCTGAGCTCCTTCACCCAAGATAAATTCCTTATATTGTGCAAATAATACTTGTCTCATTCTGATTATTAACAACATTGGGACGTACCTGCTAGCTCGGTAAGCTAGTTAGCAAGTACTAGTCTGGAGTGTAAAGCTACTACTTTAACTTTCCACAAGCTACACAAATGTCGATTAAAACAGGAAATTCATATGTTTTATCATATCCGTACACACAGCTAACAGAATCAGTTACCTGGGTATTCAGGGAGTTAGCTGCTGCTGCTGTTGCTACTGTCACGCCGCTGCCATATTTCCAACCAGTGGGATGATGGGAAGTGCGAACTTTTAGTTGGCCGACCAAAAACCCAAAACTATTCCGGAGTTCTACCGTTTCTCCACCCCATCAACATCTGTTTACCTGAAATAGTGAGGTCTAAATAACCTTTGTAGCAGTTAATTATATATGCTGAATTTAAAAACATATCTCAAAAATGGTAGAAAAACGTGCAGATGTTAAGTAAAACTTAAATAAACTTTAAAAAAAAACTTTAAACAACTGCATAACTTATTTATTTATTGTTTTCTTAATTATTTAGGAGATTTACTTGTCAGAGTTTAATAGGTTCTCTTAATAACAAATTAAATAATTTTTACACACCCTTTATAATGTATTAAGAGTAGTAATACAGTTAGAAAAATTATGTTGGTAGTTTTTCCACCCTTTCGATTCGTTTCGTAAGAAGTCCCTCCTGCTGTGTGCTGTACTCCGTGTCGCCTGATGGGGGCGCTGTTGATCATGTTTCTCACACAACAGAAAGGATGAAAAAAGACGAACTTGCTTTCAATTGTCTGAGTCTCACGTCATGGAAAGAGCTACTTTGTTGCAGCGCGTTGAGAAATTCTCTTAAGGAAATAATAATATTAGATGTCTGTTAGAGTAAAGTGTTTGCGTCCAGTTTTCTTAGGGAATCGACTGAAGATGCGCAGGAACCTGTTTACAAGGAAACAGCAGCAAGTTTCAGTCCGAGTCTGAAAATGCACTGGGATACCATTACTCAACCGTCTGTTTTTCTCCTCGCCGGGTGTCTCTGTCTTGGAAATATGTTGATCACGGATTGTTAAATTCTTCGATGAGAAACCAGAGTCTGATAAGTGAACATCAATAACTAACAGCGCATTTTAAGAGGATTATACAACGACCGTCTTTGGTTTGGAGGAACATTTTGGTGAAAGCAGTTTGGTTTTGAACCTGTTGTTTTTTGGACGAAGAGCACAATATGATTTACCTTAAAGAAAGTGACACAACATCTAGTACAATGCAGTAGAACAGTAGCATTATTTGGCTGTTAAAAATATTTTAGGTTGATAGTCTTTAACTTTTTTTTTTCTTTAGAACATTAAACTTAGTCAGGCATAGTGTGTTGTTACACTTGTGATCTAATATCTACAACTGTCTCCATTCAGCATGTCATCATCATAATCAACTCTTCATGTGCATGTAGAAGTTTATATTTTAGAACCCATTTTAGTCTCAAGATGTCAGTAAACGCTGTAGCCATTTACACTTTTATAAGTGAAAACAAAGAGGAGATAAGCATCCAGGAGAACGAGGAGGTGATTATCTTTGATGAGAACTCAGTGGATGGTTGGCTTCGAGGGGAGAACAGTCGAGGGGAGAGGGGTCTTTTTCCTGCATCTTACGTGAAAATAATTCGCACTCGTTCAAACTCCAACGTGACAGACTGCTCTATAAGCCCCGCTGGCTCTTTAGGAAATGACTCCTCTTATTTGCCATCCACCCCAAACACATCACAGATTTGTGATGAAGATGACTGGGATGACTGGGACGACTGGGACGACAGATCCACAGTTGTGGAGGATGCTGATAACAACAGAGGTCCTGGAGCCAACGGGCATGCCTATCAATCCCCACGGTCCAACAATCCCAATGTGCACTACAGGAGCAAGTCGGTAGGACAAGACAGCATTTCCAGCTCCAGGAAGGGCAGCATGGTGGGCAGAAACTTGAACAGGTTCTCCAGTTTTGTTCGATCTGGAGTAGAGGCATTTGTGCTGGGTGATGTCCCCATGATGGCAAAGATTGCAGAATCATATACCATTGAGATGGGTCCCTTGGGGCCACGGTGGAAGGACAACCCACAGCCTTTCACTTGCTCCATCGAAGACCCTACCAAGCAGACCAAGTTCAAGGGTATCAAGACCTACATATCATACCGGGTCACACCGAGTCACACTGGGCTTCCTGTCTACAGACGTTACAAACACTTTGACTGGCTTTACAACCGTTTACTGCACAAGTTCACTGTGATTTCCGTTCCTCACCTCCCAGAGAAGCAGGCCACAGGCCGATTTGAGGAAGACTTCATCGAGAAGCGTAAAAGACGATTAATACTGTGGATGAACCACATGACAAGTCACCCAGTCCTCTCCCAGTATGAAGGTTTTGAGCATTTTCTGATGTGTACTGATGATAAGCAGTGGAAACTGGGTAAGAGGCGGGCAGAGAAGGATGAGATGGTAGGGGCCCATTTCATGCTGACCCTCCAAATCCCCACTGAGCACCAGGACCTTCAGGATGTTGAGGAAAGGGTTGACAATTTCAAGACTTTTGCCAAGAAAATGGATGACAGTGTGATGCAGCTCACGCACGTTGCTTCAGAGCTGGTTCGCAAACACCTAGGTGGATTCAGGAAGGAATTCCAACGTCTAGGAAATGCCTTCCAGTCCATCAGCCAAGCATTCATGCTGGATCCACCCTACAAGTCAGATACACTCAACAACGCCATTACCCATACTGGCCGCACCTATGAAAACATTGGAGAGATGTTTGCAGAGCAACCAAAGTATGACCTCTTCCAAATGCTGGATAAGCTGTCGCTCTATCAAGGCCTGCTTGCGAACTTTCCTGACATCATTCATCTCCAGAAAGGTAATGATCCTGAGTGCTTTCAATGAGAGAGTGTTCAGTGTTCATATGTTTTCAAACCCTGTTAGGAACTAGTTGATTGCATTCATTGATATTTGATCCCATCTTGAGTTTTCTAGGTTTTTTTTATTACCAAAGCTTTTCTGAATGTTAGATTTAAATATAGTTCTATCTAAGGTGTCCAAATAGTTACTCAGTCTATGGGACTCATATGCCCTGAAGGTCTATTTGTTTAGCTTTGAGTTTTCCTAATGCCCCTTTTCCACTGACAAATCGGCACGGCGCGCTTGAGAGCGGTACAGTATAGCGCGGATCAACTCGCTTGAGGCGGTGGAAACATAAAGCGGACGTAAGTGAGGATATGGGCGTGCCCATCTGGCAATGAAAAGTGGCGCGCAAAAGTCTTTGTCCGCGACGTCACAGCAACAACAACAATGGCGGATATACGTGTGTTTTGTACTTTGCACTCTGTCTGTGGTTCATTTTGGTTGGTTTGATTTTTGGTTCTTGTGGAGGAAGTCACCATTGTCCAAAGTCAATTGTATTTTAAAAGAAAATATTTGTATGGTTGCTGGGAGTTTTTTTAAAGCCTTTTGCGGGAGCGCTTCTATATCACACCACGTGAACGCCACACACAGCCGGGCCAATCAGGGGCTACCACTACGTAGTAGTCGTGTCACTGGTAGCAGTTTACTGGACCAGTCAGTAGACAGGGGGGGGCGTGTGGGCCCGCTTTGGGCCGCTTCGGACCACAGAGGAGGTGGTCTGAAAAAAGAGGCCGGGTTGGCGCGGAATGATGCGGTTAAGACCCGAGAAAGGCGGTGGAAAAGGGTCCGCAGGGGGCTAAAGTGAACCGAGCCGCACCGTGTTCTGTCGGTGGAAAAGCGGCAATACTGAGCTTTGTGCTACCTTGGTCCTCAATCGCCCATGAGGACCATAATTGAGGACCACTTTTTAAGCAGATTATGGTTTCCATCAGCCTTAAATCCCATAATTTAGAAAGAACTTTGATTCTACAAACATCCTACAGAAACGAGATAGTTTTGGCCTTAGTTACAGAAAATGATCCAGTTATTTACTTTTTAATAACAGAGACTAAATTAAAGATTTGTTTTTTGCGTTTGGCCATTTTTTAAAACAGAAATCACTTTGAGTTCTTATATTTTTTGTATGTATCACATAGTTTTTGTTCAAGATGTCGTCTCATATCAGCACAGGTGAGTTTAATAATTCATTTTATTAAGCTGAAATCATAAATATACCATTTTCTTGTGATGGGAACATTTTGTATGTCCATCGCCTCATAAACAGTTAACACATCAGCTGATCAGAGCCAACTGAAGATGAAGGAAGCCTCGGCTACCACTGTTGGTATCAAACAGCTGCCTTTCATTATCACTTGGGCCATTTCACATTGTTCAACAATATATTAGAACAGAAAAGCTATCTGAGTCAGATGAGAGGGTCAGTCTACACAAACAATCCCAAAATTCACCCAAAACTTTCCACCCTGGTTGTGTTGGATTGTTTTATCCATCCAGTTTTACACAAAGAGAGACTTTCCAGTCCCTTGAATCTCAATATTTACAAACCACCAGTGCACAAATGGCAGAATTACAAAACTACCAGAAACATAAATCAGCACAGTTGATGACAACAATGCATCATAAGTAGCCACTGCAAGTTAGACAGCCAAACTTCTCCTTGCAAAAAGAAGATTTGTCTTTATAGGATCATCTCACCACATCAGGATGATGCACTTTCGACACAAAAGGTCAAAAACCTTTGACATTATAGGGCTCAATATATCAGAAATGTATCACCATTGCTAAATCAAACAGAGTTGCTAACCATACTCCGCTCTCCATCTGTGTGTTGACTTACTAGCAATGATTTTATATCAGCTGTGAAGTCCTACAGCTGCCGTAAAACTTTGTGATACCAACTCGTCTGCAGGATGGTTGTATTTTACAGTCAAAACTGCTAGCAATTACTTAGCATTTTGCAATGTTTGCATCTCATGCATCTCTCATTGCAGTAGGAAAAGCGCTACATTCAATTCCACCAGTTTAATGAGAAATTTAAAATTCCAATACTTGGCAGGGTACGCTGCATTCAACCAGCAGAATGTTACAGTTAGCATGACTTAGCTAAACATTAATGAGGAAACTCTAAAAGGAAGAGGCAAGTTTCCCTGGGACAGCGAAAAGGATTCATGAACCAAAAAGACTTTTACTTTGTTTAAATTCTTGTCATTTGTGGAGGTGAAACAAAAAATGACCCAGCATATTGTTGATAAAAAGAAAATGAAATATTAACACCAACACGGGTTGTCTTTACTGTGATGTAGAGTTTTAGGGGCTGTAATTATAATGACTTTACTGTATTTATGGTATGTTGTCTGCAAATTCATACTGATCCAGAAATACTGGTGACCTTAATTACTTATTTTACAAATCTTTTTGCTAAAGATAGACAAATATGATAACTAAGAGGCTTTAAGTTAACTCAAATAGTATAGTATATTGTTTAGAAGTATTTTCAGACAGATGAAGATGTTGTGCAGCAGTGGTATTAGTCAGACAGAGGAGATTTTTCTTTTTGTTGAACTTTCCCTTCCAGTCCAGATAACTCCCCTTGATGTGGATTGTGTTCTTGATGAACCAGATACAGCTGTGGCAACACTCAGAACACACAAAACTGAAGTCAACAGTTTCCGGTATAATCCACCTCCTTCCTTTTATCCTTTTATCTCTGTATTACTTTCCCCCCCTCCAGCCTGATTTCATTGAGCTGGAGCTGGTCTCTGGCTGTGGTCCTTTTGAAAATGTTAGGTACACTGATGGTTTAGGGATATTGTTGTAGGCAGAAACTGCACATTTCTTTGATAGCAAAAGTCCAAAAAGGAAAAGAGGTAATTATGAAGAATATATCAAGAAGTGTTCCATCTATTTTTTTCACCTTTTGCTTCCATCTTTTTCACAAACATCCTCCTCTGGACTGTCTGAATTCGCTGTGGTTTCAGTAACTGAGCATATAAAGCACAGGCTTGAATTCCTCTAACAGTGTACTGCAATACTCTGCAGCTAATTCCAGGGTTTGATCCTGATCTCATTTGAATACAATTGAAAGTCTTTTCTGAGGGTTTAATAATGTTGCGTTGTTACAGAATAAAAGGCCCTTTTGCTTTTGTGTGAGGAGCAGATGTGAGAATTGCAACCAGAGAGCCAGTTACACTGACTTCTTAGTATTCCTACTTTCTGAACTTTGCTTGCACTTTTTTTGATAATTGCACATGGCTCCATAATATTGTATTGTACTCTGGTGGTCTGATCTGTCAGATCTGAATAAGTAGGTGTGTGTTCTTAGTAACTGGGATACAGCAAATGAAACTGTAGAAACTGTATTATGTAACATGTATCATGATCTATAGATTTTACTCTTTTTAGCACTAATGAGATTAAAAACAGCTACTGAAATCAAATCAGCCTCACAGTGCAGATATCAGTCTATTCAGATCTTATCACATGTTGCGCAGACTGTATTTATATGATTAGGCAAACAAACGGGGGGGGGGGGGTTACCATCTGACCCTGTTGTGATAACACACCCCACAATACAGTAATGAGAGAAGTAATGCCGCTTTTACACCGACAGAACACGGTGCGGCTCGGTTCACTTTAGCCCCCTGCGGACCCTTTTCCACCGCCTTTCTCGGGTCTTAACCGCGTCATTCCGCGCCAACCCGGCCTCTTTTTTCAGACCACCTCCTCGGTGGTCCGAAGCGGCCCAAAGCGGGCCCACACACACCCACCTGTCTACTGATTGGTCCAGTAAACTGCTACCAGTGACACGAGTACCTACGTAGTGGTAGCCCCTGATTGGCCCGGCTGTGTGTGGCGTTCATGTGGTGTGATATAGAAGCGCTCCCGCAAAAGGCTTTAAAAAAAAACTCCTAGCAACCATACAAATATTTTATTTTAAAATACAATTGACTTTGGACAATGGCGACTTCCTCCACAAGAACCAAAAATCAAATCAACCAAAATGAACAACAGACAGAGTGCAAAGTACAAAAACACACGTATATCCGCCATTGTTGTTGTTGTTTCATGCGCTGTGACGTCGCGGACAAACTTTTCATAGCCAGATGGGCACGCCCATATCCCCACTTACGTCCGCTTTATGTCTCCACCGCCTCAAGCGAGTTGATCCGCCCTATACTGTACCGCTCTCAAGCGCGCCGTGACGATTTGTCGGTGGAAAAGGGGCATAACAAACTGTAAACAGAGAAGCCCGGCTTGGATTTCACTGGCACTGGTCTGATTATGCCACCATCAAAAACTGCATGTCGGGTTTGGTTGAGTATGTCCACTATGGAGAGCAAATGTTTTCTCACTCTCCTGCCTGACTACTCATAAATCTTAACAAACGTTATGCTCTCGTCTTAACACGCTGCCCATCCACATGCCTCTGCATTCCTGTTAGTGTTGGCCCAGTGAAGTGTTGTTTTCCCACTGACACAGTTCTCTGAGTTCTCTTGTCTTCATCTGCACTGCCTTCATTCTTCTCCTAAAGAACCTCAATCTTTTGTGGCTTTTGACTGAAAAAAATAATTGGAGTAAAGTAATTGCTTAGAAAGCCATTAGCTCAAATTACAAATAAACCAGCAGTTTGGTTATGTGTCTGAAAGTAGGCAAAACATTAGCAACAGGATTTACTTTGAATTGAACATTGTACGTAAACCTAATCAACAGTTAGAATACTTGAACTTAAGTAGTAAAGACTTTATCTTACTGATTAATGCTCTTGTTGATGTTAGAGGTTAATGATGGCCCCCAAGCAGCCAGGATTTTTGGAAATCAGTTACTCTGGGAGACTTTTGAAATGAAAGAACCAGCTATGAGCCATTTCAGAGTGGATTTAGTTGAGGATCTTTTGGGTCCAAAAAGGATTCTCACTCAGTGATGAGGATCTGTTTGTGAACCTAAAGAACCATCTCCTTCTGGTGAGTTCAACCAAATTATCCAGATCCTAGAAAAGAGCCATACTTCATCCTTTTACCAGTTCTAAATCAAAGCTGTTTCTAAACCAACAGAAAGTTCTTTTAAAGGTACAGAATGTAAGAATTAGACTTTGTCGTCAAATCCGAATCCCGCAGTTCAAGTAGAAAAAAAAAATAATGTTAAAAAAAAAAACATCCGCTCTTAGCCACTCACCCCCTCCCCTCCCTGATTTTTCTGTTGGGTTGCCAGTTCTAATGTTGATCCATTTTTTGTTTCTCTTGTATTTGTTCAATTTTGGGGAATGTCTGAAGGTCTATTTGTTAAGCTTTGAGTTTTCCTAATGCCCCTTTTCCACCAACAAATCGGCACGGCGTGCTTGAGAGCGGTACAGTATAGCGCGGATCAACTCGCTTGAGGCGGTGGAAACATAAAGCGGACGTAAGTGGGGATATGGGCGTGCCCATCTGGCTATGAAAAGTGATGCATAAAAGTCTTTGTCCGCGACGTCACAGCGCATGAAACAACAACAACAATGGCGGATATACATGTGCTTTTGTACTTTGCACTCTGTGGTTCATTTTGGTTGGTTTGATTTTTGGTTCTTGTGGAGGAAGTCGCCATTGTCCAAAGTCAATTGTATTTTAAAAGAAAATATTTGTATGATTGCTGGGAGTTTTTTTTAAAGCCTTTTGCGGGAGCGCTTCTATATAACACCACGTGGACACCACACACAGCCGGGCAAATCAGGGGCTACCACTACGTAGGTAGTCGTGTCACTGGTAGCAGTTTACTGGACCAATCAGTAAACAGGTGGGCGTGTGGGCCCGCTTTGGACCGCTTCAGACCACCGAGCAGGTGGTCTGAAAAAAGAGGCGGTTAAGACTCGAGAAAGGCGGTGGAAAAGGGTCAGCAGGGGGCTAAAGTGAACCGAGCCACACCGTGTTCTGTCGGTGGAAAAGCGGCATAAGTGTGTTTGAACGCCCCATCACATGCAGCTCGGCTGTTTAGTTGGAAGGATGTGGTGGTTTCTTACTTTGTGACTTTATTTTCAACATCGGTGGGAAATTAAACTGTTGTGTGAGTATTTCAATGTAAAATTCCTACAAAATGTACTTTTAAACTAATAAGGAAAACTCCACATTCTTTGCATCATGACCAGTACTGTGGTTGTTTGCTGTCCTTATAATTAGGTTTATTGCTCAGGTGTTTTCTTGGTACTCTTAAATGATGTAAGCGAACATGACTGGTCTCTACATAGAGGTACACTGATTGGCCAAGCAAAACGGACCATCTTTGAGTACCCACACGAAGGTTGCAACACTGTGAGTGTGGCTCTGTTTGAGATCATCAGTTCTTATAACCCTCAGAGAGTCCTTTATAACTGGTTGGTCCAAAAGCACCTGTGTGCAGGATTTTAATTTCAGAGCAAAGTATTGCTTACAGCAACTGTATTTTAAAAAAACCCAAATCAAATGAGGGATCAGGCTTCCTGTCTAGCAATGGCTTGTTTTTAGTTTGCTGAATGGATCTGCTTGAACCACAGAACTAATTAGTGAAGTGATGCATTTGGAATGTAGCATTATATCTACACTTTCTTCAGTGAGTCAGTTTGTCCTTGCATGGATGTGTTTCAGTCCTTCAAGCTACTGATTTTTTAATCAAAACTCTCAGATGTCTTTATGTAAGAACCAAACTTGTTGCGTTTATTGAAGCTCCTCTTTGACTACAAATGTGGAATTGTTCCATATAGTCATAAAATGACTTTGTCTCGTAACTCACAAGAACTGAAGAGATTCTCCTTTTATTAACTGTCGCAGCTTTAGTACGTGATAATTTCTTGTTTACCTTTAAGTGACCTGAGGGCACTCTTTGGATCAATTCCCCTCATGGCTTATCTAGTGCAAGTCATTGGAAGGGTCAGAGTGACTCGCTGTTTGCATATTTGGCATGTGACCTCTGATCCTTTGTCAGACATCTGAGCTTTCCCTGCTGTGAGATGTAGACAACTCACAAATTCAGCCATATTTATTGGCTTTGGCAATAACTTTATGTCTCTGTCAGGTGTGTACTGGGTGTGTGATGAGGCTTTTAGAGCTTGTGTAAACAGATAGACTGTATTTCATTTGTTCTGTATTACCAAATTTCCTTTAGAGTGTGTAAATTCAATTTCTAATACTTGTGTATAATACTTTAGACAACTTTATGGCATTGGTCAATTACTTCTTTGGGTATCATATATCCAACTCAAGATTGGCCAAATGGCAAAGTCAAGGTTGCTTAATCATCCTCTACAAACAGGATTGGGTATGACCTTTTTGCGTGTGCCTTTTATGCCTTACGATCATATTATAGTTCTCTTTTGAGGTATTTAAACTATGCTGTGTCTCTTTTCTTCAGATTATTGTAGGTAGATATTAAAGAATCTTGTTTCCTGAGGATTGAAGATGCTATTACACATTAAAGTTTGTCTTGCTTTACTGGAGAGATACAGTACCTTCTTCCTGAGGTCAATAGGTCATCATATGGGAGAACAGTATGTAACACATTGAGCTTTGATGTCTTTATTCCTGCCTGCATCTACGGTCCGCATAGTGCTGCTGTACCTGCCTACGGTTGTTGTTAATGGTCCAGTTGAGATAGAGGTAGCTTAGTTTCTGATGTTTCCTCACTGACTTCTTTGTCTTCTTGTTTAGCTCAGAGTTCTTCTACAGATGCCATTGCATCAGAGTTTCAGCTTTACTGTGCAAAAGGATGTTAGCTCATCCAACTGGTTTACCGAGTCAGAGATACTGGTATGAAGCCAGGTTTCAGTCAAAACAAAATTCTGAACTTTTCTTACAGAAGATAAATTGAAGGACTTTTTTAAAATACCTTTTCAAAGAGGCCATTTCATACAAATTTCAGGACTTTGTGGTTATTTCTTAAGTATTAACCAGTAATATGAAACATTTTATATTAAAAAATGTAAGGAAACACAGACCTTTCAATCTGACTGCATCAAAATTTGGCTGGTTCCGTCAGGCTGCTTCGGCAGCAGCTTGTTTATATTCATAATTCAAATTTGCTGGACTCAGATTGGCTAACAGACTAGCCTATCAGAGCAAGGTATACTGTTTTCTTGCCCCGCTGCGCATGGTAACATCAGGCGTTCTCTCTTCCTGTTTGCTACGTCTTATGCTACAGCTTTTAGCCAGCAGCATGCTAGGCATGGTTTCAACTGCGGGAACTGATGAATACTAACGAACAAAGGAGTTGTGACGAAACAGATACAGGCCATTCAAACTCGGGTTTTATCACCACCTGCGAAGTTTGAGAGATTAACACTGAAAGAGAAGTTTTTGATCTGTTTTCACACCCACTATGAAGGTAAGAACACCTGTGGAGCTAAAATATTCAACAGAAACCTCAGAAAAACCGTTTTTAATTGAAGGGCCGCTTTAAGTCTCTACTGTGCAGGATCTATAACTCCAAAAATCCAACATGGCAACTCCTCTAAAAGAGATATCATGTCTTCACTTTTCAGCAACCAGAGTAACAGTATCTGCCACATCTTTGTGTGCTGCCATTTTCAAACTCCCGTCCTAACAGCTGAATTATTTATATCAGCATTTCACTAAGTGACAGTGTTAAAAACATTTTTTAGACATACCATTAGCCTCTCCAGCTACTGTTAATTGCATGTGAAGATCAGTTAATCCTTCACATACGTGTTACATTAAAATGCAGATTATAACACGACTGATTTTACAGTATATAATAAATAAAAACTCTAGGTATTTGCCAGCTGAAGGCATCTTCCTGGTAAAGCACAACCTGTTGCCTTGGAGACAGTGTCCCTTTGAATAAATTGTGCAATTTTTACTTCTTGAGCGTTTTACAAAGCAAAGACACATTGATTTGACCCGGCCTTGGAAGAAAAATACCACTTGGATTGGCCAAACATCTTCCATCAGAGGAGCATCTCACACTTTTTTTTTGCCCTACTTTTTCTGGCCGTTGCGACACTTCACACTAGAAGGGAAAGAAGCCTGTCTGTTCAAAAACAAAGGAGATGATGTAATGCTGCAGTTAAAACACAACAGATCTCATTATTTTTTTAAGGATATTTTCTTTTGTTGGGCATCATAAAAAGATTGAGAACAAATATAGCGGAACTATTTAGTTTTTCTGAAAATGGTCGTTTCTTTAACCAGATGTGTGCAAATCAAAAAAATACTTTTACAGCAAAAACGTTTGGATGTAATTCTGAAATGTAGTTATCCTTTTTTTTATTTTAACTCACTGAAACAACAGATGCTTTTCTTTATTCCCCACAAATGTTGAATAGATAAGCTGAAGGGGGATGAAACAAATCTCACTGCGGAAGAACACAGTTAGATAAACGCAGAGGTTATTAGCAATGATGAATCAGACTTCCCTCCCAAAAAACATATGCGTGCATATTCCTATCAGTGTATATCATGACAGCACAGATGCCTGGCATGTGTGTGGATTTATGTCACGGTACATGTAAAAGCACACTGTTCAAAAGTTTAAGATCAGATGGTTGCTACACATTAAACAGAGCAACATCTGTCGAACATTTCAAAGCATGGCATCAATTAAGAGTTTTGATTTTGGACGCTCTTCGTATTTTCTTAATACTGTAGGCATAGTTAGAAAACTTGGAGATGAGCAAAACGTTATATTGATTGCACAGAGGAACTTAAAAAGTAACTGATAAAATATTTTTGGGGAACTGGGACTTCCACTTCAGATTAGTTGTTCAGTTTTCCAACACTTCTCCTTCTCAAATCGTAAAAAAAAAGCAAAACATCAAAGTATGCAGGTGTTTGTTTCAGTAATGTTTTGGGAAAAATAGCTTCAAATTAAAATATGTCATCTTAGTAAAATTTCATGTGGGTGCCCAAACTCCAGCCAACTAACTAATTGGTTGCTGCAAATGCTATTTTTGCGAGCTGACTCAGCAGATTTCTTTCTTTCTTTTCATCCTCAAGGGGTTTTCGAGCCAGACCTACACTCTGGCAGATATCACAGAGTTCTTTTGACCCCACTTACATTCTTGAAACCAGTTTTTTTCCCTTCCCTCCTCAAGTGTTCTTGCTGTCTCCGTTTTCAGCTCCTCTGTACATGTTGTTCTCTTCCTCTCCATGTCTTTGTTTTCTCTCTGTTGCTTTTATTTCCTCTGTCACATTTAAACATCTTTATTTGTCATAGTCTAGGTTGTTTTTTAGACAACAACATTGTTACACTCATTAGAAACTGTATATTTATGTCAGGCAAATCCTGATAAATAAGACTGTGCAGTATATCCAACATTTATTAATATTGTATTACCAACAAACACCCAATACAGTACAAAACAAAGACTTCCAATAAACTGCAGGCATAAACTGCATGACAAAAAACAGAAATATGGCTGTCAAGTGGACATTATTATTCCTTTAAATGCCCACAGCCAGAGTATGAAAAGTTTTATGAGTAAATATAGGTTTATCTTCACTGGAACAAAAATAACTTATCCCCCCAGGGATAAAAAATAAAGGACCAGAGGGGGGACATCAAAAGCAGAGGGGGGTAAACCCCCCCCCCCCAATCCCCCTCACCAAATTGCACCCTGGTAGTATAGTGCAAATTATCTGTGTGCGTAAAGCAACATATAATAGGAAACAACTTCTAATTTGACATTGATATTGAGACCACCATAGAAAACTAGTTTGCTTTCTCTTAAAGAGGTCCTTCCATTAAAAACGGTTTTTCTGAGGTTTCTGTTGAAGATTTTAGCTCCACAGGTGTTCTTACCTTCATAGTGGGTGTGAAAACAGGTCAACAACTTCTCTTTCAGTTTTAATCTCTCAAACTACGCAGGTGGCGATATCACCCGAGTTCTCCCGAGTCCAAACGACCTGTATCTGTTTCATCACAACTCCTTTGTTCGTTAGTATTCATCAGCTCCCGCAGTTGAAACCACGCCTAGCATGCTGCTGGCTAAAAGCTGTAGCATAAGACGTAACAAACAGGAAGACACGATATCTGATGTTGCCATGTGCAGCGAGGCAGGAAACAGTATACCTTGCTCTGATAGGCTAGTTTGTTAGCCAATCTGAATCCAGCAAATTCGAATAATGAATATGAACGAGCTGCTGCTCGAAGCCCGACGGAACGAGCCAAATTTTAATGCAGACAGATTGAAAGGTCTGTTAATAAGTGTTTCCTGACGTTTTTTAGATATAAAATGTTTCATATTACTGGTTAATACTTAAGAAATAACCACAAAGTCCTGAAATTTGTATGAAATGGCCTCTTTAACGTTGCAATATGCAAGAATTTTACAGTAAAATACTCAAACAGTTTACTGTCCCACCGATGTCGAAAGTAAAGTTACATTGTAATCAATTTAGATTTCAGTCGGCAGGGTGGTCGCCAGTTTTTGTCACTTTAAAAACACTGTTTACAATAAGAATTCCGCATCCAGACTTCCTGCTTCCATACCGAATCACATGTTAGCCTGCAAGTTTGCCAAGTCTTCAACACAAGCAGTTGCAATTCCACAACGACCAGCTGTAAAGAGTAAAAGAAGCAGCCCTGAGGTAAACCTAAGAAACCACAACATCCTTCCCAACAACTGAACAAATACAGGAGAAATAAAATGAGGCTCAACATTGAAACTGGCAACCCAACAGAAAAATCAGGAAGGGGAGGGGATGAGGGGCTGAGAGAGGACAGTTTTGTTTTGTTACATGAATGATTTAACAACAAGGTCTAATTCTTACATATTGTATATTTAATCCCTGATCATTGTTTGTCAGGCACCAGATTTTTTAGTCCATATCAAACGCCAACAAATTCAATACTGATTATTGGGATGTATTTACAGATGGTGCATTTGAATCATTTGCCTTCAAAAATGAAGGTACCAAAGACATTAGCAACAAAAATGATGTTAATTTGTTTAGCTAACTAGCGGTTGCCAGACAGTCTGTCACTACTCAGTACTGTGGTGTTACATACTTCTGTCTGTACAATAGCATGCAGCCATATGTTATATAAAATATTTCAAAGGTCCATGTGTGTGAATGCTTGTTGAGCGTAACACATCAGAGGCTCTGAATTTCAGCCAAAAGGAAAACAAAATTTATAAAAGGAGGATGGAGTCGCTTTGTAGAAGATCGCCAAATACAAACTAAACAACAGAGCAAACAAGTCCCCTCATTTGGAACCAAAGAGTGTGCACTGGGGATAAAAGCCCTGCCTACTCACTTGCACACACAGAATGGTGAGTTTTAAGCTTCACTTAACTAATTACTACTAAACGTTTTAGTAAAGTGAATAATTGAACATGCAGCAGGAATTTGAGAACTACATGAATCAAAGGGCGGCTGTTTTGTTGTAGCTTCAACTTCTGTGCTGCGTTCATGTTTCCAGTTATTTTATTTGCCAGTGGTTATAAATCAGCACTGAGAAACATTTCACGTCCTGTTAAACTGATAACACTGGAGAGAAAAGAAAATACGGGAAGCCTAAAGGGTCATAATTTGTGTATACATGGAAAATAATTTGCATCCTTCGAAATACTCCCTGGTATCAGTGAAACGTTGTTTGGTCTGCTACCATGTACATCTGTGTATAAACAGCTCCGACCAACAAGCTAGGTGCAAGTGTTGGACATTTGGGGTATTTTCAATTTTTATTCTGGCAGATGGGCTGCACGGTGGTGCAGTTGGTCGAGCTGTTGCCTTGCAGCGAGAAGGTTTCTGGGTTCGAATCTAAGCTGGGGCCTTTATGCATGGAGTTTGCATGTTCTTCCTGTGCATGCGTGGGTTTTCTCCAGGGACTCCGGCTTCCTCTCACAGTCCAAAAACATGCAAGAGGTTAATTGGTGACTCTAAATTGTCCCTAGGTGTGAGTGTGCGTGTGAATGGTTGTTTGTCTATGTGTGGCCCTGATATGGACTGGAGTGTCCAGGGTGTCCCCCGCCTCTCACCCAAAGACCGCTGGAGATCAGCACCAGCTCCCTGCGACCCTGAACAGGAAGAAGCAGGTTTAGAAAATGCAGATGTCTTAAATCTGAGTTTCCTTTTATTTTTAGTCTTCTGTTAAATTGATAGAAACAGTCACTTGTTGAGGTTTTTTGTTGAATGTTGTAGAAGATGGGTTTGTTTTTTAAAGATTATTTGCTGAACAAAAGAGATACTTGTCCGCTTTTGGTTTGTTTTATGTCTCTGCTTTTGGGAGGGTAATAGTTTCAGATAAGTAGAGGAAAAACTGAAGCATTTGACACCTTGGATTTTTCCCATTGTACTAAACCTGTCTTGAACAATAATGCTATCAGTTCACAGCTGTGCTCGACACAGACGTCAGCCCCCGCTCACACACACATGCACACACCCAGAGCTCATTACCAAGGGTCAGCAGCTTTTGTGTTTCAACAAGCCTCATTTGTCCTCACTTACAAATGTTTACTCATCTGTCCAACATGAATAATAGTCACTGATCTTTCTTGGTTACATTAAACCTTTCTGTGTTTGAAACCAGTTCCCAGATCAGTTTATTTGACAATACACCAATGAGTCATTCTTATCATACAGATTTAAAATTCATCATTATACACTGAACTGGTGTTTTATGCAGTCTATTCTATAAAGCATTTGACTGTTTTGTTCAGTTGGTTCACAAACCACTCAGTGTTTTTATTTATCAGTTTTAGATGATAAATGGATGATAATGTTTTTGTTTCATCTCTTTCTATGTGTGTGTTTACTGTTCTTGAGATATTTTGCTAACAGATAAACAGATTTTCATGAACCTCTCAGAAAATAATCCCTGGATGTACATCTACAAGTAATTAAAGCAGTACTAAATAACTTTTCTACAGCCGTGTCTCAGACAGCCGTTGCTGGAACCGGTGTTCTGCAGAAATATGCTACCTGTTGAGATGTGCTCCCGATTCCTTCTGCACATGTGCCATTCTACAGTCTTGACTTCAATAAACAGATTTATTGTTTATTTATTTGTTTCTATATTTTTCCATAAATATATTTTACCTATCAAATAAATTCTCCCAGGACAGAAACACTAAATATGATGTTATTTTACTTTCTTTGCATTGTCAGAGCGACAGGCAAATGTTTGGACACACCCAGAGGAGAAGGACCCAACAATGGCTGATAAGGACCCAGAGGGCTTTTATATAGAAGATATCAGGGAAGGATCATAAAAATATGTGTCAATAATTAACAGGAGCATAAATTGTCAGAACACCGCTTACTGAAGCTATTAAGTGTAATATTGGAGGACCAGAGGCGTCCAGAATGTCTAATATGAAGCCGAACATGTGTTTCAGTGAGTATCCACTTAGACAAGCTTAAAGTTGTACATTTATTTTGTACTACTTTAACGTTTGGCGTCAACCCTGAAGGGCCTTGGACTGACTTTGGATTGAACTGGTGCTATAGAAATAAAATAAGAATTGAACCCCACTCACAATTCCTTCACCTCAACAATCCCAAAAAGGTTTCAATCAGCCAGTTTTACAGATATTGAGCTCATTTTTGATGTAGTTGTGGTTGAGATTTGTTCCTCACACAGTTTCCACCATCACGAGTCTTAAGAGATTGCGAGAGATCTTAAAACATTGTGTAAGATTGCACACCTTTTCAAGATTTGAGCAAAAATAACTATAATTCCATCATTTTGTGACATGAGATTATCTTAGTTTAAATTGCTGGTGTGATGCTTGGCCTTGAATTTGATTTCTGATTTTGGGAAAGAGAAATGTTGCAGAGTTAGAAAAGTTGGGTGAAAAGGGAGCAATAGGATTATCATTACATACTGTACTTGTACTGTACGCACACACACACATACACAGATACAAACTTTGATTGGCTTTAATAATTTTTTGTTGGTTTTTGTGATTAAATGTTTTTTTTCTTAATAATTTGGAGCCCATTCAAACAGCTGCATTAATTAAGAACTCATTAGAGTGAAATGTCTTGATATTTGAGCTCTTTGCTCTCATATCATGTTAGGTTTGACTGATGAGCTGTTTTCATGTCAGCTGAGACTAAAATGAATAAATCTGCCCTGGAGGAGGCAACACTCTATTTTAATGCTGCACACACTTGGGAGTTAAACCACAAGGAAGTGTGATTTTATACCCTGTGACTGGAATCTGTGGTTGCAGATGGAAAGACGTTCAAATAGACATGCTTGTCCTAAAATTGCGGCGCATTAATGTCGGCATCTTAAAGGAATTTGCTGTCTGGCAAGAAAAATAACATTGACGTTGCTCAATTGGAAATCAGCCACAGGGAATTGGGGAAAAAACCATCAGCTCGCACACAAAAGTAGAAACATACAATCAACACACTGTAAAAGCATGTGCTGTGAACAAATACAGTGATTTTAACTGAAATTTTCCTGTGTCAGACTTTATGTTGTGAATTTAGAGTGCACTTCCTGTAGTTGCCCTGCAGTGACCCCAGGCCCCGGGAGGACTGCAGGAATGTCTGAAGTCAGTCACCCGTGGGATTTTAGTCCTACTTAATCTCAGCTGTCTCATTGTCCCTCTGTTCTCATATGTACACAGAATATATGTCTCACTAAACCCGGGCTTTATAATTTATTTAAGAAAACCTCATTACAGCATAGAGGCATGTCAATACTGCTGCAAAGGAAGTCATTTTTATTACCGTTGGTTTATTTATGAATTTGTCTGTTAACAGGTTAACTCTGTTTGGAACTGATATGAAATGAATTTTCAAGATAGTTTGGGAATGACATAAAGACCAATTGATTAGATTTTGGGAGTGAGCCAGTACACTTTTGGAAATATCCGTTCACACAAATTACTTTTGAGCTAACAATGATAACAAAGTGTTTCCAAATGCCAAGTGTATGTTTTCATCATCAAATAATCTTATAATGTTAATAAAACTAAAAAAATCCCTTGTAGAGTTCAGACCTCTATCAAACATACCTCAGTTCCTCCCATATTGGGATTTACAACAAAAGAGTCTCACCTTTGTTGTATCGATATTATGAGATTCATTGACCATGAAAACATCTTTAATAATTGGATTGACATTGATCTCATTATTAGTTCAGTAGTTATTGGTGGTTTTCTTCTGGATCGAGCTGCAGAACCTTTGAAGGAACATCAAATCTGTTACACATGTCTGATTCCAGAAAATCAGCTATCTTTTGGTGTTTGTTGCAAGTTTTCTAATCTGCAAGAAATATTTACACCAAAGCTCTACATGAGGTTGTTAAGGCAGGTCAGAAATGTTGTTAGATTTGTTGCTAGGCGCTTTTTAGGGGGAAAAAAGTCATTAAGGAGGTCTGGAAAGTCGTTAGAAATAGCGAAGTTGGCAACACTAGTTGGATACATACAACGTATGTTGCGTTTGTTGAGCAACTGCAGTTAAATCCCGACCGTTGAGCACAGACAGCGCCAAAAGTATTTATTTATATCTCCAAATCTGACCGCTGCAGCGCGTTTTATGGCTGCACTGTTTACTCGCGACATCACACGTTTCGCCCGTGTTGTTTCAGTGATTTAGGTCTTTTGGCCGAAAACCGAAAATGCCCTTTTGGGTCATTTTGGGCAGAAAATGTTCAGCGGCTTAATTTTCGGCACAACCCTAGTGTTAAGCTGTTAAAGTCATCATCACCTTAACAAATAGTCTAACAAAACTGTGCTAAAGCTCTTTATTAGTTCTACCAGGTTATCAGCTATCTTCTCTCTTTTTCCTTGCCTTGCTTTTCCAGCCAGTCTTCCATGCCTGTGAAGCGCTAATAACACACCCATAAAATCTCAGACATGTCGAGTGGCTTGTCTGGTTGGGCAAGATAAACAAATCTGGTGACTTTCCACAGTGAATTAATGAGTATTTGATAACTTAGTGATAAAAGCAGAAAGCCCTTTGTGGAAAAATGAATAAGTTTGTTTTCCACTCTTCATTCTGGCACTACATATTAATGTATTTTGTGGTTTCAGTTGCAGGATATATGGTCTTCAAGAATACAGTAAGAAGGATGCTGAGCTTTTTTTTGTTGTAATATTTTTTCTTATTTCCTGATTTTTCCATTATACTTGCAGTCTGGAGCGCCTTCCCTTTATGACCCCAGGAATGCTATCTGTTCATTCTCCTCTTATATGAAAAGCAGAATACATGAATGTAGGTCAGCACCACAAACTGCAGTCCACACCTCCTCCTCTACTGGAACAGACTGCAAGTGCTGTTCATGCTTTCCCACACTTCTGCCAGGAATTTCATACAAAATGTAGCTCAGCATGACCTCAGATACATTTAAAGGATAAGACTGCAGTGACAGCCTTGAACTCCCCAGCTTGTCCAAACTGGTCCAACTAACTCAGTGGAGCTTGACTTAAAACAAAGAAAGCAGATTCCTTTCAAGATCAGATTTTATGTAACTAGGACATACTCACTAATCTCAGAAGCATCATGGCAAAATGCCATTGGGCTGCCATGTTTAGCACTTGGAAAGTGACTCTCTGCACTCCCTCATGGTGGATGTGGTTTTAACTTGTTCTTATAACACTGAAAAAAGATGTTTGGTATGCAGGAAAATGACAAGCGGTTGTGCTGTCACTCTACTAACTATAAAGCCTAAAGCCACAAGTTGAATTTTTGGGGAAAACGTTAAAGACCCACTCCAGTGAAAAATCATGCTTTTCATGTTCTCGTGGCATTTTTCTGATGCTAGAGGACACGTCTTAAGAAAATTAAGCTCAAAATTGCATATCTGAGTATTTCTGCATTCAAACCGCTGTGAATGAGTAGCAGACGCAAAATTGCGGTTTAAAAATGGTACATTTGTGACGTAGAAAAGGCACTGGGCGGGCCACAAGCTCCTGTTCCGCTAGCTATAAGCTAGCTATGGGCTAGCTTTAAACTAGCAGTAGCACTAGCATTAAAAGACAGCTCTCAGCAACGAGGAGGGGCGAGAGGATGCTCTGCGCTTACAGTTCCGCCCACAGAGCAGAGGCAAATTGCTACTGCTGCTATGCCGAAACTACGTCCAAGAAAACGGCACAGGTTTTGTGATTTTGGGTAAAAACACCATAATCATAATTCAAAGACTACTGAGACGCTTTAAATAGTTTAAAATATGATTGGAGTGGGTCTTTAAGTTGTTTAACGTCTGTTTTGAGAACAATAGAAATTACATTAACATCAGGAAGGAACATTTCTGTTGTTTTTATCACATTGTATATGTGAATCCAATTACAATTCAACAAGAAAACATTTTACCTGTTATATGTAGCTGTTTGAACAACCTTAGATTGTTTAACAGAGATTAGTTCTAACCAAACAAATGAAGGATTGGTCCAATCAGGGCCAGGAACAAAGGGGGTTGTTGCTTAAAGTGACTCCAATCCTCCCTAAAATTTACAGCAGTTCATCAGAAATCTATTTCACAAAAGTTTTTTCTTGCTATTTGCCTCAACAAATATAATTTTATGGAAACACTTTTGTAAAATCAAATGTGAGTGGTATAATACACACTTTTACTGCCCATCTGACTGTCAGAAAACCCATCTCTCCCCTCAGGGCATTGCTACAGCTACTCTTTAAGTTCCTCATACAGTTATACCAATAATTGTATCTATTTAGCTTGCTACCTAGCATTATTTATTCTCAGTTGATTAGCTTAGCTAAAGCCTCAGTCACAGTGACCTGTACAAATGGGCTGTGAATTAGTTTTTCATTCCGCTTTAATGCAACCTTATAAGAATCCAGCATTTGTAGCCTGTTCAAAAGTTCATGGCCCGGTTGATGGTCTTATTCAAGATTTCTTAAGATTGCACCATGAAAACCATATGGTCTCCAGTTGAATGCCTTAGAACAGGGGTGGACAACTCCAGGCCTCAAGGGCTACCATCCTCTCCCTACTTGTACACACCTGATTCAGATGAACGGTGGTTAAAGGGCTTCTGCAGGAAATGCTGAGGATTTGGGTCAGGTGTGTTGAAGCAGGGGGATGTCTAAAACATGCAGGATGATTGCCTTCAAAGTCCAGAGTTGGACGCATGTTGTTCATGGATAATTAGTATGTCCTGTTATATATAAAATCTGTGTGCTGAATCCTCATTTTGCAGAAAGTTTTGGAGGAGAAAACAGCTTCCAAACATCTGGATGTTGTTTTGGTATTTATGTTTTAAAAATACTTTGAAATACACAATGAAATCCTGTTGCTTCCAGAAAATTACACACACTTTTCATGATGAGTGAAGCAACATGATGCCAAACCAAAGTGAGTTAGACCATGTAGTTCCAGTCCAGCTCATGGAACAGAGTCTCTGGTTGTAGAGCTGCTGCCTGTGGATCCACGGCTGAACCCACCAGCATCTCCGTCTTCTCTCCAGGTCCTCCCGCTGCTTCAGAACGAAAGCAGCAGCAGCTACAACCGCTAAATCTTCTTCCTTTTAATCCTGCAGCTGTAGAAGGTGCAGCTAGGGTCTTATCGGTTTTATCGCCATCTTGAAAATTACAAACATTTCCACAAATTTCAGAGAAGATGTCAAAAATGCCAAATTTCGAGTTTTGCATTAACAAGCAACTGCCACTTATATTCCTCGACAAAATGTGTTGAAAGGGTGTAGTATATATGTAATAACGATTTGAGTTGCACATGGGGTTGCCTTGACAGCTTCACCAACAACATGGCCTTCAAAGGGGCATGAGCTTTTAACACTTCATGCCCCTTCTAGATCCATGAGATCTAGCAATCAGAACCAGCAAAACTGAAATCTCAGGCCTTTTCAGTAGCAGGCCCCAGATCAGGGCTGCTCAGACTTTCAGTAGTTTTTATGAGTTGGCTTTTAACTAGGAGTGTACAAAGTATTTTGTCACACTCTAAAACTTTGTATTTCTCTGTTGTTTCAATTTATTATTGTTTTAAACTGTCTTCCTCACCATGTGAAGCACTTCAGTTAGCGAATCGGGTTTGTTGGTTCTCTTGTTTAGACTTTGCAGACCTATTTTGACCGCTGCTTTTTTGCACCTGTATGTCTGCAGCTGTGACAAACATTAAGCGTCTGTCTGTCAGTACATTAGGTCTCTCAGAAAAATGTTATGATTATTCAAGTCAAATCAATATATTACTGATCAGCTCTATGGTCTTCACATTTGTTGACATTTAACTTCAAAATATAACTAGCAATATTTGAAAGATAAAACTTCAAAACATCAGTTTACAAACAGTTTATTGAATTAACTCTGGCTACATCCATCATTTATACATAAATGACTCTACTGGATTGTAACAGTAAAATCTGCTTTGGACAAAGAAAAGAACCAATAACCCACTCAAGACTCAATTAAATGATGTTATTTGGCTAAATGCCACCGCCATGATGTTTTACAAGCACAGCTCCCACTTCTTTTTTAAGACATGTCCCCCAAAACCTCCATTTGAAGGGACGTATAGTTCCACCACTTTAATAAAAATAAGGCCTGGGACACGTCTAACCCTTGTATGAATGCACAAGGGAGCAGGGTTGGGTACTGAAACTCAGTATCGGTACAGTACCTGGCGGTAACTGGTAACGTCGACAGTAGTAACCAAACCGAAATCTAATGTGAATTTCAGTGCTCTATTTTGGTACTGTTACTATTGCTAACGACTTTTCAGACTGTTAGCAACTTTTTTTTTCCCAAAAAGCGCCTAGAGACATTTCTGACCTGCCTGAACTACTTTATGTAGTTTTGTCACTGATATTTCTTGCAGAAAAAAGCTGCTCAGACCTACTTCCTCCTAAATGTTCTGAAAGGGAATGAAGAGCACAAATACGTGCAGCATGATCACGTGACATCAACTGACCTATCATAAAACTTCCTCAGTTTCTCACCCACTCATTTTTTTAACTTTATTGAACAAAATGCAAGTATACAACAATATGCTGCATACTTCATCCAGAACAGCCAGGTGGGTTAATCAGATAAATACATACTTTGTAAACTTCAAGAAAACACCAGATAATAGAGTTAATGTATCTTTTTATTTATATTTATTATTTCTGAGATATCTTATTAACATATTAACACCTTCTCTCTGTGTGTGAGGGATTTTTACTTTTTAAAGTACCAATTTAAGTACAGTTTAGGAACCGGTACCATTTTGACAGTATAGATTTCGTAGCAGTATCATATGAAACACACACAGCTCCTACTTACCTTCACTCCTTCATCCAAACCTACATTCCCACGCGTCAGCTACGCTCAGCCGCTGAAAGACGCCTAGCGCTTCCACCACAACGTGGCATGAGATCATGTTCCAAACTCTTCTCCTCTGTTGTCCCCCGATGGTGGAATGACCTACCAAACTCGGTCCGATCCTCAGAGTCGGCAGCTACTTTTAAGAGCAGACTTAAGACTCACCTCTTTAAAGAACACTTTCAGTCTTAATGTAGGAGTAATTTATGATTTATGATAGCGATTTGGGAGTTTATCTCTACAAAAAAAAAAAAAAAAAAGAAAATGATACACTTGATGTATCAGCGTCGGAATTAAACTGGACTCCAAAGAATCCGCCTCCTTATATTGTTTCCTTCTCTTTGATTTCTTGCTTGTATGTTCTCTCAATGTAAGTCGCTTTGGATAAAAGCGTCTGCTAAATGACAGTAGTAGTAGAAGTAGTAGTAGAAACCCTTCCAATACCCATCCCTAGTAGGGAGAGGGGATACACTCGTCCATAGGGCCTGGCTAGGTGGGCTTGGATAATCTTTTCCATTTATAAATGAGAATCATCATTAAAACGGAGTCGTTCCTTTCCTTTCGTTCCTGCGCTGAATTAACAATTCAACCCAATCGACTGATTCCTTAGATAGGAAATGTTTTATTGCTAATTGGTTAATTTTTCCATAAAGTGCCTTGAAATGACTTTGTTATGAACTGGCGCTTTATAAATAAATNAAACTTGAACTTGATCATTTTGTATTTACTCTTATGTAGATATCAAAATTAGCCTGGTGATCTGAAACGATTGAGTGACAGAAAATGAAAAACACAAGAAATCTGTAAGTGTTAAACACTTTGGCAGCACTGTGTCTATGTTTCTATGTTACAGGAGGATTTATTTATTTCTTTATTTCACTCTTATGAAAGATGTTTTGGGGTGGAGATAAAAACCACAGGTCATTAACTCGAAATCTTGGCAGATAGACGCAAGTTAAATTGGCATTGCATTGTACCACAGAGGAAAACGTTCAATCCTGTGCAGTTTGGAGGAACTGGCCTTTATATCTTTGGTGTTTTTAGCTTTTAACCAAGTTTACTTCTAGTGAGATTTACCTGTAATCTTCTCTCTTGAATCAGGTGCCTTTGCTAAGGTGAAGGAGAGCCAGCGGATGAGCGATGAAGGGAAGATGGACCAGGGCGAGGCGGATGGCATTAGGAAACGCTGCAGGACAGTGGGCTTCGCCCTCCAAGCAGAAATGAGCCACTTCCATCAGCAGCGAGAGGTGGACTTCAAAGACATGATGCAAGCCTACCTCAGGGAGCAGATAGCCTTTTACCAGCGTATTGTCCAGCAACTGGAGCGCACCCTGCGCATGTACGACTGCCTTTGAAGGCGTTACATTGTCCTCTGGGTCAAGATGCCAAAAACATGCAGGAACAAAGGAAAAAAACATGATTCAAGTCTTGATTCTTTTATTTAGGTGGTAGGATTTAATGTAAAGTAAAGTGATAGTTACTGGAATGTTGTACAAAACCAGTCATTCCTTCACTTTGATGGATTCAAAGTTTGTTATTATAAATCTACTGTATGTTTTATATCTAAAGTACACATAACATAGACTGTCACAGCATATTTGACATAATTTAAGGTATTTGTTACAGTAAAATAGGAATGTAGGTTTCCGATTCATAATGGTTTTGTACTATTTACACTTTAAAGCCATAAAACGGGTTTTGAAAAGGTCCCTTTCCCTTAAACATCATGCACTTTGACTTCTCCTGGATCCGTTCAGGTTATATTGAAGATCTAGAAGAAACAGAAACTGTGTTTTTTTTTTAATTTTTTTTTTAACAATGCTCAAAAAAAATGTTTCAGACATTCAGATATTTCTCTGGACATCCATATCAGTTGTTGACCAGATGTTAATTAATACAAATCCAGAATGCCTTGGCAACTGTTGACTTCCTGGCACTCCTAATTTTGTGAATTTATTTCCATGCAGCGTGTGCCTTCAAGGATACATGGTGTTCTAATCAATTATCTCTCAATGCACGAGTTATCTAACCTTGCGCTGCGAGATGGATTCTTGCGAGATTTTGAGTTTTCCAAACCCACGAATCCATCTTGTACTGCTCCCGTTAAAACCGTCTATTTCGGTCCAAAAATTATCAGACCAATCATGTGTTAGCATTGTGCTTTGGGGCGGGTGTTCAGGTATGATTGGCAGCAAGTGTCAGGCAGGTGAAGCAAAACAAACATGGCTGCGCAGGTGGATTTATGCATAAAAGCGGCTATTGAATCTGTTTTAGGACTAGAGACGATTTCTTTATAGAAAAATGAGCAACTTTGAACTTTGTACATTTCTTGGTGGTAACGATGTGTTTGTTTTTCTCACAAATGAATATGCAAGAGTTTAATTTACTGTGATTGTCTAAAGACAGATCATCAAAGGCAAACACTTGCTAGCTCGTCCTCCAATCAGCTTCAGATATTAAACCAGATGTCCCTCCCTTTTGTAGACGGTTTCAAATGGAGCGGTTCCAGATGTGTGTGTGTCCCCAACTCGACAACAGGTGGGGCTACACATTGATCTGGCAGAGCCAGGTTATGAGTTATCTGGTGTTCCATGTGAAAATTGTGGAGTTTTGGGACAAGTTTGCACATGTTTTTTATAACGGGGTGTGTTTATGTCTTGTGGCTGCAGGAAAAAGGTGTAACTTTGCAGGTAACAAGAACGTTTTTTTAAATACAACTTTTTTTTTAATGTCTTGACATGCGCTGGATGAGAGGAAATGCTGCAGTCATGTCTGCTTGTTGAGAAGATTGTATTTTTTTTATTTGTTTGTAAAAAATAAATGCTGCATATTAAAGAACTGCAGGGTTTCAAAGTCCACACCAAAATGAGTCATTTTCTACCACAGCAAATACATTTATTTACCTCAGGATCAGTGATAACTGTATAACTGTAGAGGCAGACTGTTCATGGATGTATGCTCGGAGACACGCTCGTCCACAGTATAGAGATTATTTAAATATTTTCTCCAACAGACAAAGCAGACTCAACAGATGTTATCACAGAAACCCAAAATATTGCCACCGAAAGCCAAAAGTGGAAAACAAGAAACCTAATCACGCAACAGCTCATGCTAGCATCTTGTTTTGATCTTAGCATGAGAAAGAAACCGAGTGGGTCGTGTGTGTCAGACGGTGGGGGGTAGCTTGCTGACACTGAGACATCACTCAGGAGAAACTGTCAGGTCTTTAAAGACACATATTCAGTTTAAAAAGACCAAGTATCTACTGTCCAATCAGGGATCTTAAAGGAACAGGACAACGCTACCAGCACTGAGTAGTACCAGCTTCTGGAAACAAGAGGAAACTGCTGCTCATCAACTGGTCTGAGGGCGGGTAATATGACAAAAATATAAACTTTACAATATTTTTAAACTTAAAAGCGGTCATGATTGAGTTCTATTTTCTATCTTGTAAGTTACTGTCAAGTTTATTTCTAGAGCTCATTTAAAAACAACCGTGGTTGACAAAACTGCTGAACAGTGAAGGTTCATACCAACAAGAAAACAGCATACAAGTAGCAATTAAAATGATATAAAACTAGGATGGAATGCATCCCTTAAAAATAAAATCCCAATGATTAAAACAGTAATGTATATATATGTATATGT
>SSNP01000108.1:957149-992593 GCA_006937955.1 Pachypanchax playfairii
TGAGCTGTGTTGGTTTCCAGCCATACATCAGGTGATGTGTTGATGGTTGTTTGTAACCTTTAGGTTAATGTCTCAGTTCTGTGACGACAGGCTGTAGAAATGCTGACAGATCTCTGAAGTTCTACCGACGGTCAAGAACAAAGTGTGGACGGATGTTACAGCAAAGAAAATCCAGATGTTTCTGTTTGAACCCAAAGCCTGGGTGTTACGGCGATGTTTCAGATGCCACATTTTAAAGTTTTTGGTTGGCAGGCTTAACAGAGGGATGACATCACCTTCATGTTATGTGCCAGAAGAAGTCATCATCAAGTTCACCCAGGAAACAGAATGATAAGGGTAGGTAAAACAAAATGATAATGAATCTCAAATTGTTTTCTTATTAAGCTTTTACCACTTGATTTGATGCTTAAGTTTATTCTTAATACACCTCTAGGACGCTGCAGATGGTTGGAGGGTTTAAAAAATACTTTAACAGCAGGGAAATTTTACCTTGGAAAAAGTTCTTGAAACCCTGAGGTGTTTGCCAGCGTAATGCAAACTGTGCAGTTCTCTGCAGCAACCATCTTCCTGAGGAGGAGGAAATGAAGACGGGAGGCAGGGTGGGGTGCCATGAAAACCAGTCAAATTTGCGTTCTTTGAGACTTTTTTCCATCCGACAAAGCAAAAGCCTGAATGAGCTAATCAACTCTTTTCCAGGAGAAGAAACAGCTGCTGAGACTGACCCAGTGAGAATATTTAACGCTGCATCATTTAAAAACAGGAAAATCTAAATTAAAGAAGCAGATGAACAACAGGAATCCAGAAAAAGTTGAGATATTTTACAGAAAATAAGAGCTAATCTTGAATTTGATGGCAGCAACACATCTCAATAAAGTTGGAACAGAAGCAAGAAAAGACTCCAAAAATGTGGGACAAAACAACTGGAGGAAGCTTTGACTACTAATTAGGTCAATTAGCACCAGTTCAGTAACCTGAACCTAAAAAGGAACTTTTCAGAGAGGCAGAGCTTCTCAGATGTAAAGATGGGCAGAGGTTCACCAAACTATGACCCACTATGTCTAAAAATTGTGGAACAATTTGAGAAAAATTGCAGAGACTATAAATTATTATTATTTAAAGAGGCCATTCATACACATTTCAGGACTTTGTGGTTATTTCTGAAGAATTAACCAGTAATATGAAACATTTTATATCTAAAAAACGTCTGGAAACACTTATTAACAGACCTTTCAATCTGTCTGCATTAAAATTCGGGTGGTTCCAGCTCCTTCCGTCAGGCCTCGAGCAGCAGCTCGTTCATATTCATTGTTTGAATTTGCTGGACTCTGATTGGCTAACAAACTAGCCTATGAGAGCAAGGTATACTGTTTCCTGTCCTACTGAACATGGCAACATCAGACGTTCTCTCTTCATGTTTGATAAGTCGTATGCTACAGCTTTTAGCCAGCAGCATGCTAGGCGTGGTTTCAACTGCGGGAGCTGATGAATACTAACGAACAAAGGAGTTGTGACGAAACAGATACAGGCCGTTCGGACTCGGGAGAACTCGGGTTTTATCACCACCTGAGTAGTTTGAGAGATTAAAACTGAAAGAGAAGTAATTGACCTGTTTTCACACTCACTATGAAGGTAAAAACACCTGTGGAGCTAAAATATTCAACAGAAACCTCAGAAAAACTGTTTTTAATGGAAGGGCCTCTTTAAAATAGTTTGAGGCGAGATCGAAAACTACTGTATATGGTGAGATTTGGTACAAATTTAAAATTCTTTTAACAAACCATTGCGACCATGTGCCACAAACTAAGCAGAGGGACCAATTTGCTAGCAGTGGATAATTCAAAAGTCTTTGGGGTTGCATTAGTTTGGGTTTATATGATTTGTAAATCATTGCATTCAGTTTTTATTTACATTTTACAAAGTGTACCACCTTTTTTTTAAATTGAGGTAATTTACTTTATTTAGGCATCACAGCTTTTTGCTTGTTGAGCTTTAGTGTTTTGCTTGCCTGTTTATTTTTTCACTGCTTTTAAGTGTCCCAAGTAACTCTGGTTGTTTAAGAGGGAGAGGCTTTTTGGTCTGCAGCATGGCTGAAGGGGCACATGGTAAATGCATTAAGGCTCAAAGTCTCATGTCTATAAAAAAAGAAAAAAAAGGAAACGTTTAGAACCCAGACGTGTGCACACAGAGGAGAGCTGCTCCTTTGGCCCCCTCAGCAGCATACCTCAGTTTGCCTTAATGAAGAATGAGTCTGAACCCAACATGTTTATAGGTCCCAGTGCCACAGCTGTCCACATCTACTGTTAGACTAGTCATGTCTCTCACAAAGATTTGTTGCAGATTCTATGTACAGTAGGAAAATGAAATGTTCAGATTATCTTTCTTTTTTTAAGACAACATCATTGTCTAGATGATGAGCTGATCAGAACAGTGTGGACTGTTTTCTCTATACAGAGAACCTAAAAGAGCTTCAGCACTAGCTTTGATCCTTGACGGTGATTATCCAGCCAGTTTTAAATAACTCAATGCTTCAAGATATCAGATTCAAATTGTTGCTTTTTTGAGATTTCATTAAGTTCTGCAGAAACCTGTTAATGACCAATCAACTCAAATCAGGTCTGATGAAGTAGAGAAACATCTACAACAGGCATGATAATGGACCTCCAGGCCTGGACCAAAAATAGACCCCCTTGTCACTGGACAGAGGGTGCGTTCACACCGGCCCAACCATCAACTTCATAAGTGGCAAGTTTACATGTAAAGTCTATGGTGGACGGGCGTCAGACAGACGTCAACGGCTCTGCGGCGCTTTGTGAGCGTTATGAGCGGCAACTTTTCAAGCTTTTCTAGCGTTTCAGGCGTTGACGCTTGAAAAGCTAGAAAAGGTCAAAGTTCAACTAAGTGAACTTTTGAAGTTCATAAAGCTCTTGAAGCGGCACGTCAACCAATCAGAGCGTCTCATCGTAGTGACGTAAGACGTCACAGCACGTAGCCGGAAAGAAGCGGGATCAGCCAAAATGGAAGATAAATGAACCTCATCCAAACGTAGCTCCTGGAGCAAATGGTTAAACTCACCAAACTCAGAACGCATCTGAAGAATGGGGTGTATCCACAAACGGCGCTAATGCACCCGACATCGACGTTGTCTAGATCTATTAAGTAAATAAATCCAAGCCACTGTCTCAATATGATCCGCCATAGCTCCGAACATCCCATAACAAAGGAAGCCCCGCCTTCGCGCTCTTTTTCGATCAGGCTTTACGAGCTTTAACGCCTATGCGCTCTGACTGGCAGGCGTTTTATGAGCTTCAACTTTCAAACGTCAAATTTGGAGCGTTATCAGCGTTGCTTGACGTTGACAATGTGGCCGGTGTGAACGCGCCATAAGACTCTTCAACAGCCTTAAAAATCTGCCAGGATGTAACTGGTCTTCGCAGGGTCTCAGCGACGCCTTTAGGCACATTAATAATACACTAAACCCCCCCGTTACATGTAATCAAGCAGAGAATAAACGCTCAATAAAATGCTCAGTAGCATTGTCCTTATTAATATCACCTTAAAGGAAGTTTTCTAAATTTACAATCAATGCTGGAAGGATCATATATCCTATCTAGCCTGAGCATGTTGCTGGGGATGTCTGGTTTTCTACCTGAACCTGTTGTCCCCATTACCTGATAATGGATAAAAAAGGTTGTTGGCTGGATGGTGTTTGACACTTTTAGATTGATCATGTTTAGTTTATGGTAGTATAAAGTTGTTGCATTATTTAGTTTAATTTTGAGCTCAGATATTCTTTATCGTCATTGACATAAACTCACATATTTCTTTAGAACTCACTTCTTAAAACAGTTCCTGTTATTCTTTTTGTGTCTGTGTCTCCTCCTCTTGTATCTCTCAGTTTTCTTTGCCATGATATGATTAAATGGGAAGCCTGACCTCTGGCTTCCTGGCTTCAGCTTGTTTGTTTTTCAACCTTGGACCACAGATAACCCACCCCTCAGAATAATGTTTTTTCAGATAAAGAGTTGTTTTTTAACTGACATTACAGACTGAAATTGCTGCTATGCTACATATCAGAATAAAAGTCAGTTTATTGCTAAGCATCATTTCAACTATACAAGGCGTTTGTCTCGGATGAGGTTGTGCATAGAATAGAGCAAAAGTAGAATAACAAATGTAAGAACCAGCAATATTCACATATCCAAAGCATTTGTGCAATTGTGCAAATGTCTGCGCATTTCTCAAAAAACTGGAGGGGGCAAATTCTTCCTGAAGTCCATCTTTACTGTCTTAGTCACATTGATCTTAAAGAGGCCCTTCCATTAAAAATGGTTTTTCTGAGGTTTCTGTTGAATATTTTAGCTCCACATGTGTTCTTACCTTCATAGTGGGTGTGAAAACAGGTCAACAACTTCTCTTTCAGTTTTTATCTCTCAAACTATGCAGGTGGTGATAACACCCGAGTTCTCCCGAGTCCGAACGGCCTGTATCTGTTTCGTCACAACTCCTTTGTTCGTTAGTATTCATGAGCTCCTACAGTTGAAACCACGTCTAGCATGCTGCTAGCTAAAAGCTGTTAGCATAAGACGTAGCAAACAGAAAGACACGACGTCTGACGTTGCCATGTGCAGCGAGGCAGGAAACAGTATACCTTGCTCTCATAGGCTAGTTTGTTAGCCAATCAGAGTCCAGCAAATGGGGTCTGATGGAAGGAGCCGGAACCACCCGAATTTTAATGCAGACAGATTGAAAGGTCTGTTAATCAGTGTCTCCTGACGTTTTTTAGATATAAAATGTTTCATATTACTGGTTAATACTTAAGAAATAACCACAAAGTCCTGAAATGTGTATGAAATAGCCTCTTTAATGTAATGAACCAGCAAACTCACTGTCATTTAGAGGCAGAGAAATTGTGATAGTGAAATTGCTTATAGTGCTTTATAATAAAAACACATGCAAACAAAAGATCCAACTCTAAGAATTAAAGTGGTTAAATAACATAAGTTCTGCTGGTTCTGCTATAGTAGTGAGTTTTCTTTAGATGGAACATCCACCTCTTTATAATATTTTACTAAAAGTGAGTCTAGAAAATCCAAATTCAGGTGCATCTTATGATCATGTGACATGACAGAGTCATTTCTTTCTGTGGAAGGATTCAGAAACTGACATTGTCATAAACATCTTCAGGACAGTTCTGTTTCATGCCTCAGAACAAAGAAAAATCTATTTTGTTTCCTCAATCTGGTCAACAGTCTATATAATCACTAGCCTTCACATTCTGAAGAAGAAGAAATGACTCAGAGGTTTGATGCAATAAATTCATTGGACAGTGATTATGTTTAGGAACTATTTTTCTTTTTATTAGTGATGATTGTTTTACACTTCAGGAGTTGATCTGAGTGAAAATATTTTAATTAGGGATGCAACGATACCACTTTTTTCAAATCAATACGATACCGATACTTGGATCAGAGTACCGATACCGATTACCAATGCTGATACTTCTACTACACAAAAAATGTGATGAATTGAAAGACAGGTTTTATGATGGTGAATTGGATAAAAAGTAAAATATTAATAAAAATGACCACAAAACTAACATTTAAAAGTTAAAAATTAATATTTTCTGTTAAATTATTACAGAGTTTCCACATTTTAAGTATCAGTTTATGGTATCGGTTAACTTTAACCGATAACGATACAAGTATCGGTGCATCCCTAATTTTAATCTTAATTTCTTTTCCTACAGAGATGTTTTATTGTTGTAAAAATTCCTTTTTATGCTTCACGGTTTTTTAAAATAACTTTTGAAATCTCCTCCTGTATTTTGATTGTGATTATATCAAGTTCTTTTAAGATTTAAATGTTATCATCTCTTTGTTTGCATCTCTTAGAGCTCTGATGTAATTGCTCTCTCTTTGTTTAATATTAGTATTTTTTGCAGTTCTGAACATATTTTTTGTAAAACCACCAATGATAACAAATTTTGCCAAATTACATTTTGTTTTGTTTTTAAAAGTTCCAATCTGTAAGATGTTGTTCATGCTTGTATTAAAGTTCATTCTTTTACAGGTTGAACTACATTTTTATCTAAAACTTATTATCGGTTAAGAGATTGATTGCCGGTTGAAAATCATTGTTCTTAAACTTTTCATCTGACTCACAAACCCCAAATCGACCAACGTGGTCGTATTTCACTGGAGGTCAGCCTCGTCAGTTGCCACTGTTGAGGAAGTTCTGGTTACCTCCTGTCATCTGTACAATTTTTTCGTCATCTTTTTGCCGCGACACCACCCAACAAGTGGGCGAGTCATGCTGACAGGGTTTCATCAGCTGACCCGTGTGGATCACTCATCTTTGCAAGACTGCCCACTCAAACTGCTCAGGTCTAGAGAAAGTTCTTCATTATGCAGACTTGTTCCTTATCCATGTGGTGGTAAAATCTTTAATCCCAGTGACATATATTTTCTCTAATTTTTCTTAATCTGCTCTAAAGTTTTGCTCAAATTATTAATGAAATCACTCCAACACAGAAAGTAGCAGCTCTAACATGGATGAGGGATGTAAACAGTTTTATCCAAACCAGTCTCTAATCTAAACATAGAAACCTAAATGCTGCATCATCATGTGGAAACTGCAGTGGTTGTTGTTCTAATCTGAGTACTTCTGTATCTTTAGAAATCTGACATCAGCATTCACTCTGCTCAATTATTTTAAACCCTCTTCAAGTTGATGTGCTGATTCTTTGACTTCCTCTGAAGAAACAAGAACAACCATACCTGAAATGAAGGAAATATCAACACTCCTGCAAACTAAATATTTCTCAATCTAAATGTCAAAAATAAATGATCTAATGTGATATGGATGACTTAGCATGATCTCAAATAACTGTTTAAAATGATGTTTATGCAAATCTCAAACGTTGTAAAGTTAAAAAAAAAACAGAACAACCTTGTCTTAATTTGCGTCAACTGTTATTTATTAAATATTAGTACAGAGAAGATCATTTTACACTTTGATTGGCTGTTATTTTATTAGTAAATAAAATAAATGATCAAAGCCAGCAAAAACATAAAAAATAAACAGGCATCCATCCATCCATCCATCCATCCATCCATCCATCCATCCATCCATCCATCCATCCATCCATCCATCCATCCATCCATCCATCCATCCATCCAATCATTAAATAACAGACTTAGACAAAAAAGTTTCTATAAAGATTTTTTTGTTCAATAATAGTAACAGTGTTTATTTTAATCAAATTTTTATGGTTAACTGTTTTAAGCTGATTATTTATTTGTTTATTTAGTAGCTGAGTTAACGATGTTTCCTTTTTGCACATCTTATAATTAGGATTAGCTTGGGTTATCCTGATCCATCCCTTTAGTTATGCTGCTATAGTCTGAGACTGCTGGACGACATACTGACCACATTTCTTCACTCTGCTGTTTTTACTCTCATGTTTGTATTTATTATTTTTGCTGCTATTAACTTAAACTATTTATCTTTCCATAGGAATGACGACTGGCCCAAATCCATCTGTGTTTGTCTCTTTCCTCTCAGACCCCAGTGGGTCGAGGCAGAAGGACACTGATCCTGGTCCAGGTTCTGCTGAATGTTTCTTCCTGGGAGTCGTTCCTTTCCGCTGTGCAGCTCAGGATGTGGGCTTGTGTTGAACTGATTATTCAACCCAACTGGCTGGTTCCTTAGATAGGATTTTTTTTTACTATAACTTGGACTTGATATTTCTGTACTGTGCCATGAAATTACCTTTGATATGAAATGGCACTTTATAAACATTAATTTAATTGAATTATATTCTTCCCCTATTTCCTAGCAATTATGTTTTTTCTGGAGTGAACAAGTATGTGCAAGAAATGCAAGAGAAAAGTGAACCAGAGCAAAATTCCTCATATGTTAGAAAAACACGGCCAAATAAACCTGATACTGATTTTGCAACATCCCCGTTCTTTTTTAAACATTTGTTGATAAACATCTGGGAAGTGAGACCAGCAGCTGAAGTTTTAGGACAGGCATGTTGTCCCGTTCTTGTCTGATGTTAGCAGCTCAGCAATCCTGGGTCTTTGTGGCAGGATCACTCATTTCATGATGAATCTTTTTTTTTTCTTTTGGTGAAAGGTCTGAACTGCAGGCAGATCAGTTCAGCATGCAGACTTTCAACCTGTTTGATACGTCTTTATGCTAACAGCTTTTAGCCAGCAGCATGCTAGGAGTGGTTTCATCTGCCGGAGTTGATGAATACTAATGACCAAAGGAGTTGTGACGAAACAAGTACCAGCCGTTCGGACTCGGAAAAACTCTGGTTTTATCACCACATGCGTAGTTTGAGAGATTAAAACTGAAAAAGAAGTTGCTGACCTGTTTTCACACTCACTATGAAGGTAAGAACACCTGTGGAGCTAAAATATTCAACAGAAACCTCAGAAAAACCATTGTTAATGGAAGGGCCTCTTTAAGGCCTTCTTGAAGAAATGGAGTGATTTTCTGCTGTATGCAATTGTACTTATGTTCTCGAAAGGGTGCCTTGGAACATTCCTATGATAGACTTATAGCCATCTTACGAAAATTATGGCATGGCCGGGGCTCAGGTGGTAGAGCGGTTGTCTGGTAACTGGATGGTCACCAGTTTGAATCCTCATCTGCCCGGAAAAGATTGGTTGGTCATTGTGTCCTTGGACAAGACACTTCACCTACTATCCCTGTTTGATGGTAGTCGGAGGGTCCGACAAACCCCTTATTCTTTTCACTTAGTAATTAATATTTATCTTTACAGCTAATTCTCTGGTTGAACTGAAAATTCTGTATTTTTAATATTAACTAGTTTCCCCAACTAATTTTTGGCAAAAATTAAACCAACTAAGTAACTTTTCAACCTTCATGAAATAGTTTTACAACTTCTGTGATTATATGGCGACTTACAACAAGTTGAATGACACCTCTGTCACGGCTTGAGGGGGTCTGTATCGCTTTCACTGGCACTAAACAGCTTTGAGGAGGATGGTGGGAACCCTGCCACACAAAAAACTACGAATGGATAGGCTGCTTTTCGGCATACGTCACTTCCCCTTTCCCCATTCGTCATAAACACGGAACTCGATGCGACCTGTTACGCGCAACTGCAGCTAACATGGCAGAAGCCCCGAAAAAACGAAAAGTTTTGTCTGAGGAGACAAAAAAAAGAAAAAGGGAGAGTAACCGGATAAAAGGACAGTCAAGAATCAACATAGGCCCGGCTTTCACTCGCTGGCGTGAGCTCAAAGTCGAGGAGGGATTTCCGACTGATGCTGCCGTGGCTCTGTTCCTGCTGGACTAGTAAGTATCTTTCTATTCTCAAATCAAAATGCTAATGCCAGCTTTCGGAAATTTGCATGGAAGTAATAACTGGCCACCAGGTTGACAGTTCATTCACTCAGCCACTAGAAACCGAAATGTAATGTAGTTCAATCCAACTGCTGGCGGACGGGGTATCTGGATTCTACGCGCTGGTGCTCATGGGAAATGCAGGCTTCGTTCACGTAAAATAATACCGCTTTTGTCCAGTGGTGCCGCCAAAATAAACCTAAACTGAAAGCTCCTAAGTACTGCTTTAAGTCATAAGGTTGCCTCAAAAACTTTAAAACTTAACTGTGAGACATTACAGATATTATATTTTAGCTGAATGATGTTATGCATATACATAACATGTATAACATATACTATTATTTGATCTAATTTTCTGTCACTGAGCAGTCAACCCATCCTCTCTGGGTCTGCAGTCAGTCCCTTGAAGTTCCCTCCAGAGACAACAACCATTTCCTCAGAACACAGCCTGCATTCCTGACACAATGTCTGTTCTTTGTAAACAACATTCCTGCTTTACGGAACTAAATCAAAAGGATTTAAAAAAAAGGAGAAGAACCCCCTAAAAACAAAACATTTGTGACTTTTAAAAAGGAAGTCGTCCTGCACAGAGACTTCAGCATATCTTTTCATTTTTAACCTTTTGGCACTGAACTCAATGCAATGAGGTCCTTCATCTCCATCAGTCAACCAACGCAACGCTATAGTCATCACTGCACGCGGAAGCGCCGTGACGCGGAGCGATCAGCTTTTCCCCTGTTACCAGACGCGTCTTTCTCCACGCCGGTCCACAAGCGCTTCTGCTCATCTGTTTATTCAGAGCTATTTTTTTTTACCATGGATAGTAAATAATATCATTAAATATTTGAAGAAAGCTTGTTTTAATTACTCCCGCTACATCGTTCATCTTGAATTGACAACTCTTCTCTCACTCTTTCGGGGAAAGAGTCTTTCTCCGTTTGTGTAGACACCCCCAAACCCCCACCCCCTCAATGTAGTCAGCACACTCTGTTGCACTGTGTGTGTGTGTTGTGTTTATTTTCATCTCTATAGTCTGTTTAGATATACAAATATGATCGCATTTGTCAATCGCGGTATTTTATTTTGAAGAATCGCTTTTATTTTCAAAATTGTCTTGTGTGTCTTGGTGTATCTCTACTTTGTGGATTTTCACCTAACGCGGCGGGGTCTGGAACCAATTAACCGCGATAAAGTGAGGGATCACTGTATATCAGAGTGGGTCTTTAACCTACTGGAGCAACATTCCACACAGCTCAGCTGTTCAAGAGTTCAGCTCAGGAAACAGTGGACACTGTCACTTTCAAGAGCTCAGCAGGGGTCTTCTTATTGTTGTGTCTTACTCACTTGCCGTGCAGTTTTCAAAGGCTCTGATTGGCTGAAGCACTCGGAATTCTGAGTCGTTTATTAATGATCTGATACCTTGCAGACCAGGTAAAATGGTCATATGGGCCAAATATTGTAAAAAAGATGTGTTTGAAAAAAAGTGTTTGGCCTCAGGTGACCATGTACACTAATCTATAATCTGACCCAAGTTTCACCATTATAAAGGTTCTGCTTTTGTCCTTTTCCCTTTATCTTTGTCATCATTTTTGAATTAGATTTCCTGCTTTGTTAGTTTCCTCTTTATTTATATCTGTGTTTCATATTGGTCAGAATATTTAATTCAGTACATCATCAGTACATTATTCAGTACATTAGATCATTCAGTACACATCTGATTCTGAATGATATATAACCATTTTGTTCTTCAGTACATTCTGCTCAGAGATGCTTTTGGAATACTTTTGGACTAAGTTCTGGACTAAAAAAATAAAATCTTGCAGTGTTTAAAGTTAGTGCTGTTTTTATAATATTTTTTTCATGTTTCGATGTTTTATTTGGCTCTTCTCAGTCTTGCAAATCCACCTATTTTTAGTGCAAAAAAACAAACAAACAACAAATGATAGCTTTCTGTGAAAACTTCTACTGTAACATTAAACACCAACAGTTTTGATACAAATTCTCTTTTTTAAAATAACAAGCGATAATGTGTTGTCTCAATTGGTTTTGAGCTTTTTGCAAATACTGATACTTGGATCTTAGTACTTGCCAATACAGAGTACCAATGCTGATACTTCTACCGCACAAAAAATTGCAATGAATTGAAAGACAGGTTTTATTTTCTTCTCTTTTTGCTACAACAAATGATGGTGAACTTGTTAAAGAAATAAAATATTAATAAAAATGACCACAAAACTAAAAGCTCAAGTGTAAAATAAACCTTTTGCAGAGTTTCCATATTTTAAAGCAGAACTAAGTAAGTTTTTTCACCTCAATAAATGTTTTCTAGAGTCCCTGTGGGGGTAAACAAGGCGGGGGAACGTCACGACAGTGAGCTTTCACAGGGTACCAGTAGGGGGAGAGCGAGAGCAAAACTTACTTAGTTCTGCTTTAAGTATCGGTTCATGGTATCGGTTAAAGAGGCCCTTCCACAAAAAACAGTTTTTCTGAGGTTTCTGTTGAATATTTTAGCTCCACAGGTGTTCTTACCTTCATAGTGGGTGTGAAAACAGGTCAACAACTTCTCTTTCAGTTTTTGTCTCTCAAACTATGCAGGTGGTGATAACACCCGAGTTCTCCCAAGTCCAAATGGCCGGTACTTGTTTTGTCATAACTCCTTTGTTCGTTAATATTCGGCAGCTCCCGCAGTTGAAACCAGCTAAAAGCTGTTTGCATAAACCGGAAGAGACTCGGTACACTGTTGCCATGTGCAGCGGGGAAGGAAACAGGAAGCCTTGCTCTCATAGGCTAGTTTGTTAGCCAATCCAATTCAATGAGTCCAGCAAATTTACATAATAAATATTAAAGAGTTGCAGCCCAAAGCCTGTCTGTTAATCAGTGTTTCCTGATGTTATTTAGATATAAAATGTTTCATATTATAGGTTAATACTTGAGAAATAACAAAGTCATGAAATTTGTATGAAATGGCCTCTTCATCAAACCGATACCAATATGAGTATATTAGAATAGTATCGACCCCGATACCCGTACCGGTATCGGTGCATACCTAGTTACTGCAGTTTTTGCTACAGCGTTACATTTTATATCACAATTTTTGTTATGTTGCATTGTTTTGAAATAAAAATTCCAGGTTAATTTAAATCCCAACTGAGATTAGTAATTTACTTGGTCCTGAAACTGATTATATGTGGGGATAAAAAAAAATGTGTTGCTTTAAACAAAAAAAACATGGATCAAGAAAAATGATTTTTGAGACACTTATAACTCCATCGAGAGGCTGCAAACTGACTCTTGTTTGTGTCTGTCATGATGACTGACAATATAAACTCATCTTTTGGTCTTTAGCAAGCTGACCAAACAAACTTTAACTCGAAATTTAGAAATAGGGAAGAAAACACATTGTTTTTTTAACAGATACTGAAATGGATCATGATGAAAGTGTGAACCATCTTTAACTGACTGTCTCAGATCAAACTTCCCCCGGACGCTTTCTGTTCCTCCAAAAGATGATCTAACCATGAAAGGGACAAAGAAAACATGAACCACATAAAACTAACACAAAACCTCCAAGTGTAAGTCAAATGTTTTCCCCCACACAGGAGTCAAAAGGCAGTGACTCACTCCTTCATTACAGTATGTATTGCTTAATGTTTCCAATGAATTTACTTTTTATTGCCTCTCTTGGTGAGAGAGCAGCTCAGATACGTGTAACTACAGCTGAAAAAGACTCTGGAATTTTTCCTCTTTAAAAAATATAAATACTAACTAAACACAAAGTTTGAGAATTTAAAAAAAAGAAACACTCAGACATTTTTACCCCAAACCAGGTTGAAGGAACATGTTATATGAAATATTTTTCATATTTCCTCTGCTGTTCATGATAAAAGCTGCCACACTTTGCCACAGAAGAGCCATTTTCAGGCCAATGTGCCAAAAAGGAAATGTTATAAATGAGTATTTTTTGTTTTAAGAATTCAAAAATTAACATTCATCCATGGATGAAAAAACCAAAAACAAAAAAATAAGCTGTAATCTGTGTTTGAGACGGGCTCAAAACTTTAACACTGTGGTGTAAATTGTTTAATGTGGTAACATGATTTTATTTTAAATAAACGTTAAAAACAACATAAGCATGTTTCTTTTCCTCTCAGATTTTGCCTAATTAAAAAACATCATATAAAATAGCATCTACAATGGTTTTCATGAAATCTGTTGAAAAATGTTTATCAAACTTCTGCAGGATTTTCATGGATTTCTTTAGTCATCATTAGTTTTTTATTTCTTATATTTAGTATTTATTAGGGACTGCCATAATGCATGGATTCCACTCAAATGGAAACACTATTATTCTTCACCTCTAAACTGTACTGCATTGGGACTCCATTCATTATTGCAATCCCTAATTACAAAGAATCATTCAGCCTGAAATCTAGTCAAAAGCCTTTTTAAATCTGACAACTGAAAAAAAAAACAGCAAAAAAACAAATAATTCCAAACATTTTTCAAATGAACCTTGACATTAATGAAAAATGTCCATACTGACTGTCTACCCACACAAGGTGCCTCTATGTTATGGACCAGAACATTACTTACGTTTTCATGGAAAGATTAATTCATTTTAATGCATTAATGCAGTCTATCGATAAATACATTTTAAAAGTTATAAACAATTTTTTTTTTAAAAAGCTATTTCATTTTGACCTGGAACAGACTTAGAAGTTAGTTATCACAACATTCAGCTCCTCATGATGAGTGTGTGTAGCAGTCAACCATCCAAAACTCAGAGCAGGATTTAAAGGTGGTATATGGAACTTGGAACAGAATAACACAGCACAAAGCCTTCAGCTCGTTAACCCCCCCACACGCACGCGCTGATGTTGAGGTCGACCAGTATTCCTCACCAAACCCACTCGGATCCCCGATCCGAGCAGGACAATAAAATATCATGAGTTCAGTTCACTAATCATGCTCTCCAGTCCCGCTGATCACACACTGACTCTGATAAAAGCAGCTCCTACTTGTTTGAAGCTCAGTCACCAATTCAGTCCGTGGCAAAGAGTTCATAGTTGCACCGCGGCTCCAAAACTTCCTGCAGTCCCTCTTAAGATCCTCTGTCCTCCTCACACACTATCCTGCACGCCTCACTTATCCAATAACATAAAGAAAGCAATAAAATCCTCCGTGGTGTGTCTTTTAGTCCAAAAAGTGATCCGAAGCTCCTCCACTTCAGCAACATGTAGCTACGTGTTAGCTAGCAGCTAATGAAAAACATTTCCACACAGAACTTGCTCGTCCCATGAGAAACCCCAGAGGAATCCGCTATGGCAAGAAAATAAGGTATATAATCACCACATATCCCCGGTGCTTCCAGCTGCTTGACCTGCAGACTCCACAGTACCAGCCTCACTGTGTTGGATTATTTACGGTATTAGGCAACCCAAAATGGTGCCCGCTGCTCTGCCAGCTATTGGCTGGTAGATGTAAACAACATGCCAACGATGTGCCTGCCAAAATTAATATTTTATAATATTTTACCTCAAATATAATTTTTAAAGGAAATGCTGTATTTTCACTCTACAACCCTCTAAACACCCCGTGGAGGCATTATTTTGTTAAAAATATTGCTTTTAATGAAAATGTTCCACATACCACCTTTAATAAAAAGATGCCATACAAGTGAATCCAAGCAAGTCTAACTCTGGTTTTTATAAGTATTTGATGTTTGGTTGAGTCGATGTGAAAAGGATGCACCCTTGTTTCTACTGTGAGAAGTCCTTGAGAGTAAATTTCTGTCCACATTGACCTAAATGTTTGTGTAGAACTCTTGAAGATGAGCGATCTGTGCAGGTTTAAACAAGACGTGAAATGATAAAGATAACGAGTTGTTTTGCAGTGGAGGGAAGCGGAAATATTCTGCATCATTTTGCAGCTTGTGTATTCTTCTTGTCCCTGAAATCCCTCCCTGTTTTCATTCTCGTGCATTTCTGTTTAGATAAAAACTATGATCTGATCTTACCAGCAAGAATCTCACATAATGATACTAAAAGTATTTTCTCCTTTCTTCTACTTTTGCTTTTTGGAGTCAACAAAGGTTTTGCTGTTTTTAACTCCTTGCAGGGACAGTTTAACAAACATTGTTGCTCAAAACCCAGTCGGACTCTAATCATCTCATTAAAACAACACTTTTAATGTAGATAAAGGTCAAATGTGACTCAATCTGTGAACAGTGTGTCTGTGAAGTAACGTTGTTAACAAGAAGCAGCCGAGGCAAATGGTGCTGAGTGAATTTCCAGAGAGGCTCGACCCTAAAATAACTCCCCCGTTAGGTACCACAGCTCCGCGCTGATTTGGTTTATTTTGTTTTTTTATGACACATTTTGGTTCCTTGTTGCATATATAAAACTCTTGTGAGAGCTCCACCCAATCAGCTGATCAGTTACGCAACCCACATCTGAAAGCTTGACAGCCCCCCCCCCTCCTTCTGTGGGGTAAAGGGAGTCAACTTTGGTCATTTCCTGTCTTATCCTCTTAGACTCTCCTTGTTTTTGAGGAGGGTGATATAAAAGAAGAGGCAGAGAATGAGATATGTCACACACACAGGTTTGTTTTGCTATCCTTATGGGGACCGTTCCATTGACTTCCATTGATTTTAGTAACTGGATTTATAACTAACCCAAACCCTTTTCCTAACCTTTACCATTACTGATCTATACCTAACCCTAAGCCTAACTAAAACTCTATCCACACCATACCTCTAAAGCTGAAGAACCATCTGTCCCCAGAAGGATAGTGAATATTTCAAAAACCGGTCCTCAGTAGGGTAGAAAAACAAGAACACGCACAACAAAAACAGATTACCATGACAATAGTGTTCCAGCTGCCGGGAATAACAAAGCAGAGTGACCAGAGTTTATTTGTCACAGTGGAGAACAGGGTTGGAAATCTTGCTCCAGTCTGGAGTCACAGCATTATCTGTTCCCCTCAGGACCCCCCCCCCAAAAAAAAGAAGTATTTCAGTGACTTCTCAGGAAAGCAACAACCCCCAGGAGAGTTCGCCCACAAGTGGAAATCTGTGGTGAAATGCGGAATGACTTGTATGAAAGTAAATTGTTTTTGTAAATTTCAAATCAACATCAGCTTCTCTCTCAAACGGCACTCATTATCATCTTAGTGCCAGAAAGTTTTCTGTTTTAACCTCATATAGGGAGGCTTTTATTGTTGAAAATGTTGTTGTGTTGATCAACAATCCTGCTGGGAAATAGTCTGGGAAGAAAAATATGTGCCGCTCTGAAGAAATCATGTAAACGTCAAAATAACTCACAGGATAATTATCTCTCCAGTCAGGTTAAACAAGCACTTCACTACAAAGAGTTAAATCTAATTACATGGTATGAGCAGCCCACTGTGAAAGGAATGTTGCTAAGAGGACGAGAGGATGTATACAAACTAGTGTTTGGGTTTTTACAAGATACTTGTACAAGATAACCTACAAGCTCTGTGTTCAACATGTACGCCATCTTTTTTTAATTTAGTGTCACTGAATTCTTGGAAAAATCTAATCTCACATGTTAACTGATCGAAACTTATTGCTAATGTTCAACATTCGTCTCTTATGCAAGTATTTAATAATTGCTGTCTAGTTTAGTGTGTGACACCACACTGTGGAGTCTGGACATCAGGCTCAGCAACATAAGGTCTCCAGCTGTCCGTGTGTGTCCTCCTCACTGAAAATCCTTTCTTCTTTCAAGACCAGCTGTTTCAGCAGAGCCGTGTGTTTTCTCTCTCTCACACTGGCCGAGAACATTAGACCATTTTCCTGACCTTGACATGTGGTCTAAGGGATCCACTTCCAGCCTCCTCTGTGTGGCTGTTTGTATAAGAACCATGACTTTGCAGAAACATCATGCCTAAAACATTCTGAAGGGACAGAGCAGAAATTTAAGGTGGAGGAAAAGTAACAAACTGTTAATATTTTACCAGTTGCAGATATAGTGCTGTGAAAAAATGATCTACATGTTATTGAAATGTATTTGCTGTTGGGAAACATTTAAAAGTGACAAAAAAGGGGAAAACAGGAGTAATCATGGTGCGTTCCAGTCGTCCTCGGAACTTCCCACCCAGACAGGGTCGCTGCTAGGTTTTGGGGGCCCTAAGCTTAACTGGCTAAACCCCCATAGTTAAATAAATTACTCCCTAAATCAGTCTGTTCCTCATTCGCTTCTCCATCTTCCACTTTTTTCTAACAATTAAGCCAAACATCAAGAACATCAAATATATAGTTGAAATCAGATATTTACATCTACTTCAGATAAAAACACTTTTTTTACTGTCAAACATCAAATCAGACTAAATGTCTATTTCGTGGATTAATAAATATATATAAAAAAATATTAAATTTAGGGCTAATTTTTTTTATTGTATTTTAATTACAAATTGCACCTACATTGTATTTAAAATTGAGCCACACTTGTGGAGGTCTACAATTATTCTCCTGGTGTTTTGGTTAATTTTTCTTGATTCTCTCGTGAAGAAGGTTCTGTGTTATGGAGGTGCTTTAATATGCATCCACAGGTGTGTCACTAATTAACTCCAATTGACTCAATTAACCAATCAGAAGCTTCTTAAACTCAAAGTGGAATCATTTGGAGTTGTATTTTGGATTAAAAACACAACAAAATAAATAATTCAAAAGATGTGTCAATTTTTATTCATCTAAAACAAAAAGTTTCCTCTAAATTGATGTTTAACAGTAATATAAAATGTTTTTTTTTCCCCTGAAGTGAATGTAAATATGAATGTAAATATCTGGTTACAACTGTGAACATACTGCTGTATTGAAATGTATCTTTTTTACATAGAACTATAATGAACGAGATATAAAACATCATAACATTTACCTGAGTTTTTTCTGTGAAAGAAGCCCACTATGTCTATTGTTGTGTACATCAGTACATACACCAATACTTGGGGGCCCCCTTACGTAGTTGGGGCCCTAGCAGTCTGCGTACCTTGCGTATGGACAGCGGCGGCGCTGGACCCAGAAATAACATAAAGAGCAGGTTTTGCGTTCCAGCTGGACCAACTTGGAAAAAATGGATGCCACCATGTTGCAGCTGCATGTTGTTGCTCTATCCCAGTACAAATAACTTATAACAAAGTATTCTTTGTACCTACAGTAAAAACTATAAACACCTTTTTATTTGGGCGGCAACATTTGCAAGTTTTCATATTTATTTTTATATTTGCAATTATCAGTAACAACAATAACAACTACTTGGTGCAACTTACACAGCAAACAGAACATATAAATGAGGGAAAAAAATAAAGACGACAAATAATATTGGTAGTACTGGACACAGCCAACTTTACATCTGGAAATCTTGGGGTCCTCTGAAACTTATGAGCTCACAGCTCAGAAAAACGAGTTCATTGCATCATTTCTGGCTAGCTTGTCTTGGAAAAACGAGTTTCGAGGACGACTGGATCAGTTAGGGTGCAAATACTTTTTCATAGCCCTGTATCTTTTTGATTTCTGACCAGTTGTGACAAACTAAGAACTGCGGAAGCCTCCAAATTCAACAATGTGTTGGTGGTTAATGTGAACACTGTTGTTTCACTTTTTACACAGTTTTATAAACTTTATTCTGTGTTTATTTGAAATAGATGCAGCAGTTAGCATCGACCCTTCTACAGCAGCCTGGAGCATGAAACGTGTTGCAGCAAGCTGAGCATGAATATTCTAATATTATTACCTGAATTTCTGTTAATGTGACCGATGGCGGTGCAAAGCTGTGTAAAAAAAAGTGTTTAAATGAACTTTTACCTGTAGTTGTTTTAAAACAGCAATAATCTACTTGTATTTTGATGTGACTAAATGTAAACTCATAAATCTAATTAAAACTAATCTGAAATTTTTTTCATATTGAAGCTGTTCAAAGAGATGCAGCAGATTATTAATTGTCCACAACTTTTCCACAGAAATTCAATAAATAGATGAAAACTATGCCTTAAGAATGTTTTTTTTTATCTTAATGCAACACTTAATACACTTACATCAACTCTTCTTGTTAGTTTGACACATATTACAGTTTTGCATTTGTTTACTTCCTGTTTCTTCTTTCAATTTATATATTTCTGACCAGATTTTCTCTGTTATGCTTCATAAAATCCTGCTGAATTGTGTATAAAACATGTTTTATCCTCCATGATATCAACATCAGAATCAGAACAACTTTATTTATCCCCTAGAGGCAATTAAATTTCAGACACACTGAGCAGCTCGAAGACAAGACAAACAATTCTCACACCAAAATACAACTAAACATTTTACTCAGCAGTTAGCCACATTAATGATTATGAAAATATTTCCATACTTTCAACATGATTTGAGATACGAAATAAAAAAAAACCTGAACATTTGCTATGTTACTTCCCAGTAAAAACAAAAACAAACAGGAAGTTGTGGACAACCACATGAGGGAAGTTTAAAGAGCTGAGGATTAAATATGGCAGCAGTGATGGAGCATTTTGAAAAGAGGCGACGTTTTCTGCTCTTTACTCTCTACTCTGAAGTCAAGAAAGATGGAAACAGAATAAAAGGGAATGAAACTTGTCCTGTGTGCAGTTTGCTGTGTGATGAGTAAATCATGGTAAAATAAAATGCAAACAGATATATCACTTCACTGTGAGCCGGTCTGGAAGAGGAAAAGCCAAAGCTAACAGAGCAGCACTGACTCATGCAGTAAAGGTTAACAAACATCCTTAAAGTCAAACAGACTGGAGATAATACTGACTTAAAGGTCTGAGTGTTCAGATGTAAAATAACTGTAAGTATCTAGTAACTTTTTATTGTATGATAAGCAAATTACAACCACATGAATTATGTCTAGATCAAGTATTTAATGTCATCATATCTTAAAAGGGTTTTCTTCTTTCTGCCTGTTTGTTTTCATTCCTGAAGATCCCTCGGGGGAAAGGAGGAGTCTGCAGCTTGTTCTTTGACCAGGTCGAGAAGTGAAACAGTCAGAAACATTCCTCGGTTCAGATCAGGAATCTCAAAAGAACTCGAGTTACAGAAAAAAAAATACTCTGACATGTTTCTGCATCAGTGGAGGTTTTTAATCAGGTTGTTGTTGGTTCTGTTTTATCATTCGTGTTTGTACTGTATATAGTCAGGAATCAAACATGTGACACAAAGGCAAAGTCAGTGGGAAATTTCCCACATGAAAAGCTAAAGCTGAGACAGAACCCTGAGGGAAAGGAAGTAAACTCAGAGGTGGTGTTCAAATATTTTTTTTTTTAGATTTATCAGGATGTTTAAAATAAATCTGAATTCATTATGATCATTGTATTTATTCGAGAACACAAGGATTGTTATCCTGCAGCACAGCAGTGCTGAGAGACTCTGACCTAAGCAGACACATGTGGACTAACAGCTGCACTGAGCAGTTGAGGAAACCTGTTGGACGACAGATGGCAAGCCAGAGGAAGCAGAATAAGACAGGAGAGTAAGAACAACTGTAATAAGTTGAGACAAACTGAAAGTAAAGGCCATTCATTGGAAACAGTGACGGCTGGAGGTGAGGCCTTCAGTGCTGAGAAATTTACAGCCATTTCAGACCTCTATGAGGACTTTTGGGCTGTACCGCCACCTGCTGGTCAAAAAGACTTACAGCAGTCAAAAATAGGAAAATGTTTGTGTAGGTTCTCATTCATCCCGGATGTTCAGACATCGGAGAAACCAAACTGCTGCTTCACAAAAGAATAGCACAACACTGAAGAGCTAATAGGACAGGATTCAGCAGCACACCTACACCTCAAGGACAAAGGAAACTCCTTTGAGGACAATATTGTCCACATTTTGGACAGGGAAGATAGATGGTTTGAGAGGAGTGAAAGAAGCCATCGATGTAAAACATGAAAAACCATCACTCCTCTCAAACCATCAAACCAGAAGAGGAGGCCTCGGATTTCCTCTTTCCAACACACCGCAGCCCTTACTCGTCTTCCCAGGCAGTTTCACAGAAACTCACATCCCAAGTCAGGTGATCAGAACAGAGACGAGGTTGGTATTGATGTGGACCTGGTCGTCAGGCTCTACGACTCTATTTGGGAGTGAATAGAGGGATATTCGGGGCCCCAGGGGACTTTGACAGGCGTGGTTTTTCTGGTTACTGTTTACAAGCCTGCTACTCCCAATCCTAACTCCAGAACTTGATTAGAGGCATCTTTAAGAGAACCACTGAAGTCCAGGGCCCTCATTTATCAATCGTTCTTACGCACAGTTACGTGTGTATTTTGTGCGTTGGAACAACTCTACGCATCATGTGGTATTTATCAATTTGTACTTGTGCGTAGAAATGTTCCTAATTATAAGTACAACTCTGGTTGTGTGTACACACAGCATCTAGTGGTAGAACCGAAATTCTGAAGGTCCCAGTCATCTGTCATTGTGTTCCTCATCCAAAAATTATCTCTGAACCAATTAGTAATTGTGTTTTAATAAACAGCTTTGGCACATAATTGGTGTTCAAAGTTATAAAACATGCCTGTGACCTAGAGAAATTTGAGATCATAGGATGGCTGATCTTGTATTATTGGTGGATTTGGTAGAGCATGCACCCCGGAGGGAGCGCGTCTTCTGTGACCGTGCAGATATGTTGGGTGAGTGCACAGAGCGGCTGCTGCAGATAGCGCTTTCCAAATAAACATTAATTGATCACAAAAAAGCCTGTTTCAAATCATAACTAGGTTATTTATTCATTGTGAAGCACAAGCAGCAACTGCTCCCTCTCTTCCTTAAGAGCCTTTATTGCGTCCTCTTTATGCACCGATGACTCTTGCACCAGCTGATTGACCCCTTGCTGCTGATCCTCCTTTGTGACAGGATGACAGCTTCTGTTTTGAAATAAAATGTATAGGCATATTATTTACCTGTCTCCAAGCACCTAATTGTTTCCTTTATTTATATAAAAAGAGTGCACTGATTATAAAATAAAAAGTGGCTCCTTGTTTTATCTGGTTAAGAAGGATGTGTTTCACTTATCTTCATTGTGGACACTAGATGGTCCTGCGTGTTCTGTTGGTGAAGATGTTTTCACTGTCCCCGTGTGCCGTAACACCAGTCAGAGCAACAACTCCAATTATGCTGGAAACACGACTGTCAAATGTGGACAGCTCTGTGGTGTTTGTGGTGTTCTGTCCACCTCCCGTAGCGACTCTGGACCTTCTGTGCTCTGCTACATGTTTTTTCGTGTGTATTTTCATATCGAAACATTTCTTTTTTATTTCTGGAGAGGATCATTCCTCTGTTCCAAGCGCATTAACCGCATCTGCAACTCTCTCCAAAGCAGTCATTTTTCTTTTATTGGTTTCTACCAAGCTGAGAGAACCAAACAGCACTTGTTGGTTCTGTTTCACTTCTGCAACCAGTACCTGGACCTTGCTGTCACAGAAAGTTCTTTATTTGTTTTTTATTTTGCTCTCTTGGCCATTATTTTAGGGATTTCCTGTATGGGCTTTAATTGAGGGCGTTTCTGTATGCAAATGACGGAACTGGCACGAGGACGAGGACAAGTACACACAAGTGGGATTTATCAACACATGATGTGCGTACGAGTGACCACCGCACATTTGATGAATCAGACTTTTGACTGTTCGTACGAACATTTTAAATTTAATTTGAAGGATAGAATATAGGACAGTTTCTACGAGCGATTGATAAATGAGGACCCTGTTGTTTTTTATTAACCCTTTTCAAGAGGAAAAAAAGGAAAAAAAAGACCTTACTGTAATTCTTTAAACTAATAGTTTATTTTGATCAAATGTCTTTTAATTAAAGGGGAAGTTTATTATAAATGTTTGCGCCAGTTTTATTATTCAGGCAAAACACTAAACATACACTTTTTTCTTAACGGATATCTGACGTTAACTGGAAGCGCCACATTAAAGAAAAACAAGAAAACAAGATCTATGAAAAGGTCAAAAGATGCATTTGAGCAACAAAAACAATTATCAAGAAAGTTTTCCTGCTCTGTTTCTTCTGGGGAGAAAGAGTAAACGTATGACAGATAAGTAAAGGACTTGATTTATGTCCAAGCAGCAATAGTGAGTATAACACCATCAATAAACACAAACAAAGCAGTAAACTCCAGTTAAATTGCATCGATGTTTTATTTCCACTTGTTTCTGAAACAAACTTTCAAACACATTGTGGTCTAAACTGTTACTTTTACTACCAGCGTTTAAAAGGGACCTGCAGATGATAAAAACAAAACAAAAGTTATACAAGAAGCTTCATGTGAACTGATGATTGGGCAGTGATTGATATAAATAATGAAAAATGGCTGAACAAGGTGATGAAACAGAAACATATACATACAGGCAACCTGCACACACACACACACCCCAACAAACACACACACACCTACAAAACTAATCCCAAATCTGAAAATGACGTTTCACTATATTAAGACTGGGCTTTGGTCCCTGCAAGGACTGAGTCCTGAAAAGGTCATGAAGAACATTTACACACACAAAGACAGATCATCATAGATAATCCACAAGTTTAGTCTCACCCCCATGTTTATATCAGTGTTACAGATAAAAAATAAACTTTTTTTGTTTTTACATCCAACTAAAAATCTGAAAAAAAAAACCCTAATACATAACAAAAAATAAACCGTCCTACAATATTTATCCATGAGACAGCGGGACCTTGAACGCGGCATATGCTGAGGAAGCCATCTCTGATTTTAACTATTTTTAAACCATAATATCTGTAAAATGCACAACCTCTTAATGAAACAATGTTGTAGAGTAAAGTTACCAGTATTGCTATAAAAGGCTACAAAGATCAAAAGAAGACGACTATAGATAAACTGTTTGCTCAATATCCAACACAAAGAAGACAACAATATACAGTATGATGAAATAGAATGTACAGCACATGATCATTTTATAGATCAGAACATCAACATATATAAAGATAGAGTCTATGTCCATTGTTCTAAAGGGGAGCCGTGGTGTCCGATTTACGGGCTCTGCCATGTTTTATTTTAGGAACAAGCATCTGAGTGCTTGCACATATCCATAGTTTTTCAAAACATCAAATAATTAATTACAACAAAACATATTAGTAAAAATAATATTTGAACATGCAGCAACAAAAATCTACACTTATTTTTATTTAATATTCTTTACAGAACCCAGTTGGATTAAACAGAGAACGCAGGATTTAAAACTTATACTGCAGCCAGCCACTAGGTGTCATGTGTTTAGTTATATCTGAAGCTTAAAGAGGCCATTTCACAAATGACTTTGTGGTTATTTCTTAAGTATTAACCTGTAATATGAAACATTTTATATCTAAAAAGCGTTAGGAAACACGATTAACAGACCTTTCAATCTACCTGCATCAAGATTCGGCTGGATTCGTCTCCAACTCATTACTATTCATAATGCTAATTTGCTGGACTCAGATTGGCTAACAAACTAGCCTATGAGAACAAGGCGTCCTATTTCCTCCCTGCTGCACATGGCAACATCACACCAAGTCTCTTTCGGTTTGATACGTGTTTATGCTAACAGCTTTTAGCCAGCAGCATGCTAGGCGTGGTTTCAACTGCGTGAGCTGATGAATACTAACAAACAAAGCAGTTGTGACGAAACAAGTACAGGCTGTTCGAACTCTAGTTTTATCATCACTTGCGTAGTTTGAGAGATTAAAACTGAAAGAGAAGTTGTTGACCTGTTTTCTCACCCACTATGAAGGTAAGAACACCTGTGGAGCTAAAATATTCAACAGAAACCTCAGAAAAAAAGAACACATTTTTTAGCAGTGTTTGTTTTTAAATAAATGTTCTAACTCAAGCGTCGGTTTTTCACCTAACATTTGCATCGAAATCAGAGTAATATGAAAAAAACCATCAACAAAACCATGATTTAACACTGTCTTTTGCTTTAACAAACAAACTAAATTAATCATGATTTAATAAGGCAAGCATGTGTATGTTCAATTTACACGAGCTGCTTACAAGAAAATAATAGCTGCAGAAAATCTGTTTCTAACCTTTTAAATCATTTTTATTCATTTTTCTCGGCCTTAAACTGTCTATTTTTTCTCTTTACCGCAGACCGCCCCTGGAATTTTCCCTGTTTGAGGTTTTCCATCAGCCAGTAAAAGAGAAACATCCTGTCTGTGTCCTGCATAATGTTAAATCTGTCTGTACTGTGCCAGTCCAGGAAGTATTTGTGAGCAATAGAAAACATCCAGAAATAAGGTCTCGTGGATGATGACATAATTCAGACTGAAACCATATAAAATTTAATAAAAACATAAGGAGATGCTCTTTATTTGTCTCAATGCACGTATTCAGTTTCTTTATTTTATGCATGATTTTATCAAATTTCCCAATAAGCTAAAAAACTAAAAATAAACAAAAGAAAAATATTGTACACAAACCTCTTAACTTGAGCGATTAATGTTTGTCTAAATTATCACACTGAATACACTAACAGAGCACATCAAAAATCAATCTTTTGCAAACACGTGACATGTTTATGTCTTCATTTGTACCCTTTAGCAATGAGGAATGATAAAACCACGTACATAAATAAATAGAGATGGCACACGCCTCCTAAGATACTGCTTCTGTCTTTGCCAATAATTGTTCAGTGTTTTCTTGCCTGAGAATTTTTTTTAATAGTTCTACTGAGATAAGTCAATAGAGAGAGGCCTCCAGAATGTCTTTCATTTAAACTGCCATGGCAAGAAGTCTTTAATACTGTAAGAAATCGTTTGAGGAGGCCTCAACACAAAGATCCACCTCCCTCTTTGCTCAATCTAAAAGCGTTTCAAACCCAGTACTGGTTTTTCTTCAATGCTGGGTTTGTTGTCCGACAGTGCTGCAACAACTCGGGGTCTGCATCTTTGGAGTCCATTTTGGACATGGGGATGTTGTTGGCTGGGTCAGTTTTGCGAAAGGTTTCCGTTGTGGCTACCTCTCCATTTTTGGGCTTAGATGCTGCTGTCTGGACATTATGTTTGCCTGTTTTGTTTTTACGGATGAGATAGTAGGCTAAGACAGCTGCCAACAGCAAGAGAAGAAGGACGACCATGATGGGGATGAAAATAGACCAAAAGCTGTTACGGTGAGAAACATGTCGTTTCCCTTGGGAGCTTGAATCAGGAGACACAGTGATGGGGGACAAGTCTGATTGACCAGAGCGGTCTTCATCAGAGGGAGCACGCAGCAGAGTGACGGGGTAAACTGCAGAAGCATTGTAAGGGCCTGTCTGAAAGGAAAGCACACACTCTGCAGGAGGGACTCCATGGGCTGTGAGCAGGAAACGAGCCTCGTCTTGTTTCTTACCACCCTGTGATCCGAAGGTATCATTCAATATTTCCATTGCTACATGTCCTTCATCCAGGGCTTTCTGGCTGAATGACTCCACAGGGTTTCCTGGACTAGAACCTCGAGCCGTCACAAAACGAGCCCCTTTTGGCTGCCGAATAATTTTGAATGTGGGTGTAGTTCTGGTCTTGTTGGCCAGTGGAGATGCATCCAAAAGCTTTCTGTCCAATTGGATGAGTGTACCCCGAGGTAACAGAGGATCCTGAGCAATGTTAGCCAGAGGCTGCACAGTGATGTTGAGGACAGAAGAGACATTAGCAGCACGGCTGCGGGCTACGAATGAAACACTGTCTTGGGGTGAAGTAGACTTGACAAAGCGAACACTGACTCTGCCTTCTTTAATCTGTTTCTGGGTGAAGGCAGATGTGGGCTGTCGGTCTACCATAACAGCTGCATACTTTGGAACACTAGTGATCTTGTAAAGGATATCCTCCTCAACATGTCCCCCTGTGGTAGCGCTCAACATCTCTTCAGTCACCAGAGTCTCATCATCCCCCTGCTTAACCTTGATCTCCGAGACTCTGTTAAGAATCAGGGTCCGAGCTAGGACGCCAATATGAAGCGTAAATGGCTGTGTTTGATGTTCGCCATCTGAAACAATAAATTCCACAAAGCCGTCCGCAAGACTCCCGTCGCTGTTGAAGCCCACTTTCCCACGATTCACCATCTCTTGTGTGAACTCTGAGATGGATTCCAGTGTGTCAGCGTTAACCAGTTTACCATTGCTGGGAGCTTTGGTCACTTTAAAGAAGACTTCATCTGGTGGACTATCTTTGTCTTGAGTGTTGAGGTGATTCTGAGTTAAGAAAGTCATGGAACCTTGGAGAACCTCCAGGAGCATGTCTGAAGTGACTAGTTCAGGGGGGTCAGAACCTCGCCGTTTTATAAAAATATGGAAAACTTCCTCGAGAATAAGAGAGTCGACAGGCGAGGCAACAATATGACCTTGAGACTTTAGACGGGCCCTGAAAGAAAAGCTGTCGGAGGCGGCCTCTGAATCATCATGGAGAAAATCCAACTTTCCCTGAGACACGTCTTGCTGCATGAATGATGGAGCATTTCGAGGCAAGTCTTCACCATTCAGGGTGATACGACCATGATCAGGGAAACGTTTAATCTCAAAAACCACATCCACGTGGCCTTGCTTTGAGTTAGGTAGACTTGCCAGAAGATTGGAGGCATCAAGAATTGAACTGTCAATTGTTTTGCTTTGGCCCTGAACAATTTTTAGACCTGAAAGAAACAAACAAGAATAAATCTTTAATTTCATCAAAATTTACATTTAAAAACACTTAGTTTTCAGTTAAGACTGTTGTCTTTTGAAGTTTAACTGTGTACCACACTGTTGTTTGGCTGCGGACATATTTGAATTGACATGTAGAAAGGAGGCTTGATGAGTTGGCACCAACAAAAACAGATGTCTTAGCCAGTGCTTAATTTGTAAATCAAAAGTTACCGGAACGCAAATAGCGCAATGAGACCAGAATTCACTGAGGCCGGAACGCACACACATACACAACCGTCGGACCAGACCAAGCGCTGTGCGCCGGTAGCACCAGACGAAGTAAGTTCTACTGCCTTTTTGGCATTTTGATACCGCTGTTATTTATCCCAACTGGCGCCGTTAACGGATCCTAGCAAACAGGTACCGGAACACACCCTTTCAAAATAAGATAGTTCCCGGATTTTGTTCCGGCAGGATTTGGCTCAAATTAAGCCCTGGTCTTAGCAATTGATCTGTTTAGATACTGTAAAATTAGGAGGATATTCAGAAATAAAAAACAAGCTGCAACCTTGTTTTTTGCAACCTTTAAAAAACGAGACCAAATCACTCCTGTTCTTTCCTATCTGTACTGGTCTCCAGTAACCTTCCATTGCAAGATGGTTTCTCGTGAGATTTGGAGTTTTCTAAACCCACTAAAATCCATCTTGCACTGCACTAAACCGTCCATCTTGACTCCACTGGTGGTGTGGACCAGTCGTTTGTTAGTATTGGGTGTTCAGGTGTGATGATAGCAGCAAGAATCCAGGTAAAGTAAAACAAACATGGCCGCGCCGGTGAACGTACACGTAGAAGTGGCTATTGAATCTGTTTTAGGAGAACTAGAGACGATTTCTTTGTTGAAAAATGAGCAAACATAAGAACTTTGTGCATTTCTTGGTGGAAATGATGTGTGTGCTTTTCTCTCGACTGGATTTGCAAGAGCTTGGTTTACTATGATTTGCTAAAGACAAATCATGATAGGCGAACCCTTGCTGGCGCATCCTCCAATCAACTCAAAGTATTAAACCAGATGGCCCTCCCTTTTTCAAACACTTACAGACAGAGCAATCCCAGATCTATGTGTAGACCCGACTTGGGGCAGGGCTTCACATAGATCTGATTGTTGCCAGGTTAGGCTTCCAGTCCCTTAGGATCCATTTTAAAATCCTGTTACTTGTTTTTTAAGGTCTTACGTGGTGCTGCTCCTACAGACCTTTGTAGACCTTCTGAACATTTACCAGCCCAGGAGAGCTCTGAGATCAGCTGATCTTAGGGGTTCCTAAATGTAAGTTAAAAACAAAATGAGAGCTGCTTTTGCGATAGCTGCACCGAAATTATGGAACATTTTACCGTCTCACACAAGATACTGCACGAGTTTGGGAACTTTTAAATCTGGACTGAAAACCCTTCTGTTTTTTTTTTACTTTAAACAGCATTTACATTTTATATCAGTGTTTTAATTATTGTAATTTTGATGCATTTCTGAAGGGCTTTTATATAATTTTATGTTATTTGTATTTTTTTATTGTTTCTATGAAATTTTAATGGGAGCACTTTGGTCAACCAAGATTGTTTTTAAATGTGCTTTATAAATAAACTTGATCCGAACCTTTTAATTACAAATCAATAAAACATTGAATTCAATCAAATTGTGCCATACTTCATGCACCTTCTATCATTTCAATTATATGTACACTCCAGGATAGAAAAGGCATTTTACAGGTTAGGTACCGAAATGCAATACGATATAACAGTGCTCAGACAAAATAAAACACGACTGCAGCTGGATGGAAGATTTATAAAAGCTCAGACATTCATTTCTACTAAAACCTGCAGGAATATATAAAGTGTCATCGAGATTGAGGTAGAACGTTGTTCTTTGTTCTTGTTCTGGCTTTTCCTAAAATCCTGCAATTCACAATATTTTATACTGTGGTGTTGCTATTTCATTTTAACATTTACCTTCATTCCTCCATAACTGTGAGGAGATGTTGCTGTGAGCCGCAAAATAGGAGACAGTGATGGGCAGGACGTGACGAACATCTGGAGCTGGTTGTGATGACAGACTGAACTCGATGGAGTCCTTCACCACCCAGAAAGGCTCGGGTGGTAGCTGGTGTTCATAGTAAACCACTCCGGACTCCAGCTGTGCATGGATGGTGGGGGGGGCACAAACAAAATGTAATGCTCATTAGGGAAAATTTACTTTCAGCAAGCATTTAATTTTTGCTTCTTAGGTACTGCAACCTAAATCAAGTAAAAGTTTGATTAAAATCACTCAAAAAATAATGCATTTCAAGGAAAATAACATTTTCTGTGGATTATTTTGACTGCATTATGCTAAATCTGTGCCACAAATGAAAAGTTTGAGGGGAAGCTCTCTAATCAGCCACTTTAACTTAATATAACCTTAATTTTTAAGGTTTAATGGTTGAAAAAAAATGAACATTTGATTTTGGAAAAACTACTTTTATTGCATTCCTTCCCTCTTAGTTTAAGGAATGAAAGCTCCAGCAGCTGCAGCAGTCAGTGGTTTGGCTGATCTAAACTGGGACCAGGCACTGGGAAACTGATGGCCTTGGTTCTGTCTCTGAGGTCACTGTGTCCTAAACTCAACTCCCTCCTTTTACTTGCTCAAATAAACGAGCTTGTGCAGCAATCCTTATTAGGACAGATTAAAAGACCATTCATTATAAAAAGCCTAACAAGCTGGAAACCCTTCTTACTGAGGTTACAGCCAGCTTCAGATTGGAAAAAGCTCATTTTACGTTTACTGCAATTGGGTTCAATATAATTTAATTTGTAACTTTTTGAAAAAGATTTTCCATCCTTGTTTCTTTCCAAAAGTCTCTAATTATTTTCAATTTCAGCTTTTATTATAAAGCTTCAACTTAAAAATATTTAGATTTTATTCACTGAATATAAAATACGGTAAAGGAATTAAAGATCTTTTCCACACAGACAACCACAAATGTGTAATAATAAGTTATTTCATGCAAAGACACGCCACTGATTTCTCTTTTTATCTCATAGATTCATTGCTTTGGGACAGTGTTCTTTTTTACTTGGAATTTTTATTCTTGGTCATGTGACTCTTTGATTTAATTTGAGTTAATTGGCTGTTTTTCAGTTTTTAGACACTTTTTCTTGTGTAATTACCTCCATCAGGATTTCATGTTTCCACCAAGATTTGTTAGTTAGTTTGTTTGTCGGCCTTTAAGCAGGATAACTCAAAAGGTTCTGAAATTATTTGGATTAAGTTTTCAAGTAAAGTCAGAAATGGACCAAGAAAAAGGAGGTTAGATTTTGGAAGGGATCTGGATCACCACCTGGATCCAGGAATGAGTTTAAGGATTCTTCATAGGATAGAAGCTGTTTTTAACATATCTGCATGTTACGCCACAATAAATAGTCCAGATGTTTGGTAAAATAAATACAGGGTGAGTTCCCATCAGGTCCTACATGATATCAAGGTTTGATCTGGATCAAAGACTGATCTGGATCAAGGTTTGATCTGGATCAAAGACTGATCTGGGCCGAGGACTGATCAGGACCAAGGTTTGATCCGGATCAAGGACTGATCTGAATTGTTACAGAAATTCCTGACTCAAATTGGATTTCTTATTACTACAAGACTAAATGATGGTTTAAACTTTCAGATCCTTGTGAGCTTTTTCTTTTATTGAAATTACCAAATCGGATCCCCGACGGCTGGCTGCAGTGTACGGATCAGTTTATACTCAACATGGAGAGGGTGGGACTCTGTTTAACTTGCTCTACATATGAAATGGATTCTTTCTAACATATTTATTTGTAATTTATTTTTTGGTGCTTATAAACATGATTGTGTGCAGCTGATTTAGATGGAGCCTTCAGTCTCACATCGTCTTCACCCAGAGGTGGTTTCAAATTTGGTTCAAGTTAAATGGTAAATGGTAAATGTCCTGTATTTGTATAGCGCTTTTCTAGTCATTCAAACCACTCAAAGCGCTTTCACACTACAAGGTTTTGCATTCACCCATTCACACAACCCGATATGTAAGCCGGGGGGAGAGGGTAGGGGCTAACACTCACACAACCTGATACGCAGATCAGGGGGCAACATGGGGTTCAGTGTCTTGCCCAAGGACACTTCAACATGTGGCGGTGGAAGCCGGGATCGATCCACCAACCTTCAAATTAGAGGACGACCACTCTAACCACCGAGCCACAGCCGCCCCGACAAGTTGGGTTTAAGAATACCAGAACTTATAAACTGATTATTTTGGCTTCACCTTGTGCAGCTTTACTCATCAAAGCCTTGGCAGCTACAGTGGTACATGATAGTGTATATTTAAAATTTTAGTCTTTGGAAACATTAGTGAAATATATCCTGAAAACATCATGAGTGTTTTTACAGTTTCCTGAAACTAACAGGATATAAACTATAACTCTTACAAGTACTTTTGAATTGATGTTTTCTGCTGCTAAAATAGATGTTTCTTTATATTTAAACACTTTTGTACTTGCGAGTCAACAAAATTCAGTAGGTTCTTAAAATCTATTACTTTTTGTAGACATATCACTTCGACTAGTTTTAATTGTTGCTTTCATTTTTAGTCAAACATTTTAGGCTTTTTAAAATAAAAGTACAAAAACCTCGACTCAACAGAAATGATTTGTTGTCACAAGGAGTATGCATGTAATCTGCAGTTTTTTACTTTGATTTATATCCTGATGTAGATTCTGATTGTCTTCATGTCCTAAACAGTATCATCTGATCTAAAGTAAATTATAAGATAAATAAATCCCATTTATGGAAAAAGACATTGTTGGATTGATCTGCTGCATTTCATACATTATTCTGAGATTAATTACTTCATTTTACAGCTGCGACCTCTTAGCAATACAAACAATTTAAATTAATTTAGTTTAAAGTACCTGTGACTGAGAGAACTTATTGATTTCCTCATACTGGCTCTTCTCATTAGCCAAGAGGAGTCGTCCAAAACGAGGAGGACGGAGAAGCAAGAAGTTGATCTCATTACCGTCTTCACTCGTTTTAGCACCAAGATTGGCACTAGTGATGAGCTGGCGTGTTCCTGTAAGAGCAAACACACACAGAAATGTAATCCTGTGAGGTCTGGAAAACAAAGAAAACGTTTCTGAAGTAGAGGATTTAACTTTGAAACAGTCTAAACGGTGAAACATTAATATTTTACCTGTCACAAAAAACATTCTGAGTTTGAAGAAACCGAGATTAGCTCTGACTTGTGTGATGAGTCAACGCAGGATTTAAACTTTAGTGGATTACTGAGTTTTAAACTAACTCAAGTTTCCAAAATGTTGTAATAATTCATGCAGATGCTGTTTTTGTCAAACCTTACATCATCCTCAGTTTCTCTCTACAAAGTTCTTTACATAGAATTCGATGCACTATGTTGGTTAGGGGTGTAACGGTTTATACATGATCCGCACGGATCTCTCCCTACGGTTTGGTACGCACATGGTCCATGGATTAGTCAACAAAAATAAGTAAAGAGTTGTATGCACGTGGAAGACTGAGGTGCCAACTTTTCAATCCAAAAGAGAACAGCACAGCTGTAGTCATGGCTAGCGGAAGAGGAGAGGAGCACGATCAACCACCTGCTTCGTTAAAGTTGTGTGTATAGGGGCATTTTGGCTTCCCTGTAAAATACAGTGATGACGGAAGAAGGGCGGGGAAGTGACATCATCCTGGTGTGTCAGTGACAAGCGATAACAAACGCTAACGGTGTGTTTATAGCTGCAGACACGAGGCCAGACTCTATCGTGCTAAACAAGGGCTTTAAATACGTATATGCTGAAAGTGTTTGAGCTACGTTACAACATTTCATCACACACCTACTACAGAGAGAAGATATGATTCAATTTGATTCAAAATTTTACTTAAACATTGGATTGACATCTTAAATTAAATATTTGGATTTAATGAGCATTGAGTAAAAAACGTTGTGTTTTACAAATAAAATTGGGAGCAAAGTTTTGTCTTTTCATTTGCTTTTCTTTCTGCTGATCCTAAAGGTGAGCTGATCCAAACGGAGTTTTTTTTATCTGTTGCACCCCTACACTCTCAGAAATAGAGGTACGAGACAAGAACATTTTTGTACCTATAGTTACATTGTTTTAAAATGTTCCCTCAAACGTACAATATTGGTCTTTAAAAAGGTCAGAAATGCCCCTCTGAGGGTTCAAATTGATATAAAGTACAAATTTGTACCATTTCATCTGCACCTGGAACCCTGACCAAGGCTGGTTAATCTCCATTTTATTCAGTTTCATCCATCATTTTCAATATTATGGTTTACATGTTGGTTTTAGACCAAAACATGGTATAATTTTACTGTTTTAGTGGAACAACTTCATAAGGTACAAAAATGGACCTGGACTACAGGGTACGTCCCCAGCAACAAGACCTTTTAAAGACCAATATTGTACTTTTAAGGGAACATTTTAAAAACAATTTACCTATAGGTACAAAAATGTTCTACTGCCTCTATTTCTGAGAGTGTAAATGTTGGTACAATAATTGGAACGTGAACCAACATTAACTTGAGTGACCTTCTAATCTTAATCCACATGGTTTAATGTGGATTGCAGCTAGAACAGCATCAACATTTATCATTCTGATAAGTTTTTCTATTGGGGGTCTGCATGAGGTAGATGGTGGTCACACCAGATACTAGCTACGTTTACATGGGCACATTTAATCGGAATAAACGCCCAATCGGATAAAAAAGACGTCATGTAAACATGTCAATCAGAATGTTTTGATCCGATGCAGCCTGATCAGAATGAAATTTACTTCCGATCGAGAGGGGTGGTTTTGTCCGATCTTCATTTGGATAGACGTGCATGTACACACCCATTAGGAAAGAAAGGGTGAAAAGAGCCCTTTGCGCATGCGTACAACTTCAGCGTGACGTCTTTCTGCTTTCGCAGACCCAAGTAGAAAACATAGCGGGAGGTAAACAGAAGTGGTCTGCTGGTGCAGTCATCCTTTCACCCTGCTCTCCTCTCCTGTGGTGGAGGAGCAGTAGTAATATGTATTCAGCCTCTAGCTTGGTTAATGCGACCAGTAAAAACCCAAACATAAAGGTAATCACCTGCAGAAGGTCCATATTGGGGATAACGTGAGTCAGATCGAGCACGCGATGGGGCGGGAAAGACGTGCAGAAAGGACGGAGTTTGTTTACTTTTTTTTTCTTCCCCCGGAAAGACAACTCGCTGTGCGCATGCTCAACTCATTTAACCTGATTGAGTGCTTGGTGCATGTGTACTCATGGCATGATCAGATCATTTCAGTTAGTGTCCATGTAAACAGGGATTTGGGAATTCAGATCGACCAAGATTTTAATCAGATTGGG
>SSNP01000108.1:992603-1075647 GCA_006937955.1 Pachypanchax playfairii
CATTTATCATTCTGATAAGTTTTTCTATTGGGGGTCTGCATGAGGTAGATGGTGGTCACACCAGATACTGACTGGTCCCCAGACCCCCTCAATAAAACAAAACTGAACATTTCAGAATGGCCTTTTATTGTGGCCAGTCTAAGACACACCTGTGCAATAATCATGCTGTCTAATCAGCATCTTGATATGACACACCTGTGAGGTGGGATAGATTATCTCTGCTCACTATTACAGATTTAGACAGATTTTTGCCCAATTTTTGAGATAGATGGAATTTTGTTTATGTGGAAAGTGTTTTAGATCTTTGAGTTCATCTTATAAAAAATGGGAGCAAAAAAAAAAATTGTTGCATTTATTTTTTTTGTTCAGTATATTTGTAGATCACTATGTTTAGCTAATTGACATCACATCAGATCAAAGAACAAAAATCTGTTCTAACATCTTATTATCAAAAACAGAACTTTGCATCATAACTGAAGACGTTACATTCATTTTAAAATAATAATTCCTTTAAAACAGCTGATTAAAAAGAATCTGGAAATGTGAGTAATTTTTGCCATAGTTTTGTAATAACCAACTCTGTCCACAGAGAGGCGCTGTTGAGCAACTCAAATTCTTACAACGTCTCTGTTTCCTTGACAACAAATAAAGTGGGTGAACATTTGAACCTAAATAAATAAATAGGTTATAAAACATCAAACTAAAAAGACGCTTAACAGATGTGGTGAGTGTTTCTGCATTTCTTGATTTTCTTGTAAAAGAAACGGAACTGTCCGAACTGACAGATCAAAGAGATGCCGAGGTGATAGGAATCATTTTTTATCCGAATCAACCCCACATTAACCACCACTTTCAGTTTCTTCTTCTGCACCAGTCTAAATTGGTTCATTAGATCACATTAAATCTACTTCCTAGAATGTTTTGTAATGCTGATCTCAGCTGTGTCATGCTTTTCACACCGCGTCAGAACTTCTGTCTCAAGTCCCAACTGAAACAAAATTGTGACTGAAAATCAGAATTACTTTTTAGTCTTTGCATCTCACCTGGAAATACAACAAGCTCCTCCTTTGTTACCATGGTGATAGTGAGAGGCCTGACTGTCACGACGAATCGATAGAGAGGAGATGTGTGTTCTCCATCAGTTACAGTGAAACTGAAACCAGCTGACTCTTCACCTGCAGCAGGTGCTTCGCCTTAATGAGAAAAAAAACAAAAAAAAACTTTAAGGTGGTAATTTGCACTTTTTCACAGCACATCAGCTGATCTGTCGTGGAAATTAAAAAGCTGATTAATCAGCACCGGCAACATATTTAACAAAATAAAGCGACTACTTACAAGAAACTTGAATTCAAGCATCAATAACAAGGTTATAGAAACTTCAAGCTGGTTACATGTCTGGATTAAACTCCCAGCTCACGTGCTCTTTAAAACTTCCTCACCCTCATGGATGAAGACGACCTCCCCGTTGTTTATATGAGCCTGTGTGAAATTTAGGATGCTGTCCTCTGGCTGCTCTTTTAATGCCACCATCCCTTTGGTTGGCATTTCAACATGGTAAACCAGCTCCTCTGCGGGGGTATCAACATCCTCTGTGCTTAACATGCTGCGGGTGATGTCAGCTTCCTCGCCGGCAAGAACCTGTGAAATATCAAAGACAAGAAGACACGGATGTGTATAGAGATGAAGAGGCGCTCCAGATTACACAAGAGATCCATTCTCCATGGATAGATAACAGACTTAGAGATAGGTAGGTAGATAGATAGATAAAACATTAATTACACAACAAGATGGAGCTCACCCCACAACCACCTCTAAAGAAACAATTAAAAAGGTTAATTATACCTCCACAGCAGTCTAGACACTTGTGTTATCTGAAGATGGAGCACAGCAGTGCAGGCGGAATGACTCTCCCTGGGTAGAAGGCCTCTAATGGACTTCTAATGGCCGTCTGGCTGAAAGGAGCATTAATTGAAAGAAATGGGCCAGATCCAGAGAAAGACATTCTTAAATAGCCGGGATCAGCTGAGAGAGTGAGCTGAGGCTGCCCCACAGAAAGAGCTACGTATCGATCTACGGAGCAACTCACCCTCAGATACCTCTCCCCCTCTTCCTTCCGACTCTGGATAAAGATTAAGAAACCTCCAGCAGGAAGAAGAGGAGAGAGGATACCTCCGTCTCAGATATCTTTAAAAGCCACTCAGTGAGAGTCGCCTATATTTAAAGGTGAATATAATAATCGTGTGAACAAACACATAATAAATAATTGTACGTAGGGCCTAAGAAGTTACTTTCTTTAAGAAACAGATGTGCTCTAATGGAGCGTCTTCTTGTGAAGACAGTTTCTTTGTCTTTTTTCTGTCTCTCTGAAGGCCAAAATCAAAATGTAAAGATTTTAAGTCTATTACAGACATCACTAATCGAAAAAAAGAAACTCCCACCACCTCTGGAGGAGACATCTTTATACAGATTAATACCCCATTGTAGGGATGTCTAAATCGTTTTATTATAGCTGCTATTTAGTCACAATTTAATCTTTTGATGATAAATCTGTCATGCTGTTTTTTTTCAGTGATCTTCTATTTGGACATAATGACACGTTGCTAAAGGTCAGCGTGCAAACAAGAGAACGCTCAATATTTGTTGTTCCGCCTCTAAAGTTTGTCCCTTCCACCTTTTAGTTTATTAGCATATGAATAAAGAGCCTATGATGGGCTCAGTCATCCAGAGCCGACAATCCCAGTGATTCTGTGCACTAAATGCTAAAGCTAGCATGCGTACCCTGACCTACTTGCTTTATAGTTGTTTTACTCTTCAGTTCCACCTTCAGTTGATTATAAAGCAGACGGAGAAACCGATGGGAATTACATTAAAGTATCTCTGACAGATGATTTTTATGTTTTATTTTACTACTTCATATCAATTAATATTACATTTATGTCCAATAGTCAGTAAAACAGCATGTGCAGATTTACAGTAATTAAGTCTCAAATATTTATGGTATCTTGTCGCACAATTTTGAGGAAGGCAGATTTACCAGAAATCACCAAAAGCTAGAACGGGAGATGTTAACAAAGAGTAATGTTCTATCTTTGTGTCACTTCTGGGTTCATTAGCCTTCAAAATCAAGACTTGCCTGAAGCTCATAAAATATTCACAATGTCCTTATAATAAAAGTAATAATGATAATAATAATAGATACTTTATTGATCCCTCTTGGGGAAACTGTTTTGTGCATCTGACCCATCCTTTGAGGAGCACAGGGCAGCCATTTTGTATTTGTATCTTGCCCAAAGATACTTCAAGATGTAGCCTGATGGGACTTATATGGAAAACGGGTAATATCAAATAGTGCCCATTTTTGGATGCCTAATTTCCTCAAATATGCTGTAAAATACGGCGAAAAAAACTTTAAAATGCCATTTTTACTACACTTTGAATGCCTCCCTCAGAATGACATATTTTACACAGTTCTGTTACGTCCAGACAAAGTGGCGTTTTTTACACCAAAACACTGTTTTGATTTAGGTGTAAAAAACACAGCTTTGTTACATAGAGTACCATAAAAAACGTTGTTCTGGATGAGCAACTGAGGGAGGCGTTCAAAGCACCATATTTGGGGATATTACGCATTTAAAAAAGGGCGCTATTTGTTATTACCTGCTTTTCATAGACCCAGAATAAAACCCTGATGTCCCGATCAGAGGACAGTCTCCTTTCCCACCATGTTACGGCCGTACCCAAAGTGTCATAAGAGTTGTCCCAACTGTTTATAAGTGTCAAGCGACATAAATTTGCACCACGATCTGTTTAACAAAGTTGTAATGATTCTAAAAAAAGTTTTTTGAAATCTGAACATGTCAGAAACACTTTAAGAAGGAAATCTGAGTCATTCAATCAAATCTAATCAATCAATAATCAACTTAAATGTCTCATTTAAAGGTGAGAACAGTATTTTCTTCCTAATGTTGTGGTCTTTCATGGTTAAATCAATGAACATTCAAGTCAGTAACATCAATGATTTAGATGATTCAGTCTTGACTAAAGACTGCTTGACTACGTCTGTATTTTCAAAGTAAGTTTAATCTATACAGTCTGGGGCTCCTGTGAAGCCTGAAAAATTGGTTTTCTTTTTGAATCGTTTATGCCATCACTGATGCAGTATTTCAGACTCCAATGTAACAAATGTGATGTGAAGTGTATAATTTAGCTGCTTTACAGTCCACTGTGTAAAACATCCTGTTCAGTTTGACACTCCATCAAAGCTCCATTACAGTGACACACAGAATCCACAGTTCAAAGCCGTAATCCATCATTACAGACTCTTGTCTATTTTTTCCCGTGAAATTGTGTCTTTGTTCTGCTCTAATGATAACTTTTATAACTACAGATGAGTTCAAAGACAAGTGAGGTTTGAGTGGAAGTAAAATCAACAGTCCTGCAGCTTTTTCCTGGAAAAAAAATATCTACAAATACAATGTGAATTTATTTACAATTCATTGTGTTATTATGATGATTAGAAAGTGTTTGAACCAACTGGTAAAAAAGAAAAGACAAACAAATATCACATTAGTGAGATGATGTACATTATTTTGAAGTCAGTTATAAATGCTAGCTCAAAGGGACCCAGCCATAAAAAACAAACAAACAAAAAACGTTTTTTATATGGAATATTTTAGCTCCACAGGTGTTCTTACCTTCATAGTGGGTGTGAAAACAGGTCAACAACTTCTCTTTCAGTTTTTATCTCTCAAACTACGCAGGTGGTGATAACACCCGAGTTCTCCCGAGTCCAAATGGTCTGTATCTGTTTTGTCACAACTCCTTTGTTTGTTAGTATTCATCAGCTCCCACAGTTGAAACCACGCCTAGCATGCTGCTGGCTAAAAGCTGTAGCATAAGATGTAACAAACAGGAAGTCACGACGTCTGATGTTGCCATGCGCAGCGGGGCAGGAAACAGTATACCTTGCTCTCATAGGCTAGTTTGTTAGCCAATCTGAGTCCAGCAAATTCAAATAATGACTATTAATGAGTTACAGCCCGAAACCTGATGAATCTTCACGCAGAGAGATTGAAAGGTCTGTTAATCAGTGTTTCCTAATGTTTTTTAGATAAAGAATGTTTCAGTTTGCAGGTTAATACTTCAGAAATACTGACAAAGTCATGAAATTTGTGTAAAATGGCCTCTTTAAAGGAGGTGCATGAATTAGGTGAGTTTGAAAACTAATGGGCAAAATCAGTGTGATGTCACACTGATTTTGCCCATTAGTTTTCATCAGCTTGCACAGTTGAGAAAACGTCTGCAAAGTTAGCTCAGCTGTTCAGTAGCAAACATGGCGGACAGTCAGCGTTGTTGTGCTACATTCCAGCTGGACTTACATAATGCACATATCGCCCAAAAATCCTGATTTGCGGGACTAATGGCTTCAGTTTATTTTTGGAGAGACTCCCAGAACTTGTTAACTTGTCAGCGGAGTCTGGGGGGGGGGGGGTTTCTGCTGTTTTGCACGTATGTTTGATAAAATACCGGGTCTTTTCCGCTCGGCACCTCTTCCCAGTCATAATCCACGTCTAGAGGGGTGTTGGTCCCGAAATTAAAGTTCCATCTCTGCTAGTTCCGTTCAGAAATTTCCCGAAACTTGGCTTTATTGAGGATGTTATTAGGTATGACTTGGACAAACGTAGTGCTGTTGCAAATGCACAACATAGGAGGATACAGGAAGCTGTGCTCTCATTGGCTACTAGCCTATGAGAGCTAGCCTAAGGCTAAAGTTTGTTAGCGAANAAATCAACAGTCCTGCAGCTTTTTCCTGGAAAAAAAATATCTACAAATACAATGTGAATTTATTTACAATTCATTGTGTTATTATGATGATTAGAAAGTGTTTGAACCAACTGGTAAAAAAGAAAAGACAAACAAATATCACATTAGTGAGATGATGTACATTATTTTGAAGTCAGTTATAAATGCTAGCTCAAAGGGACCCTGCCATAAAAAACAAACAAACAAAAAACGTTTTTTCTGAGTTTTATATTGAATATTTTAGCTCCACAGGTGTTCTTACCTTCATAGTGGGTGTGAAAACAGGTCAACAACTTCTCTTTCAGTTTTTATCTCTCAAACTACGCAGGTGGTGATAACACCCGAGTTCTCCCGAGTCCAAATGGTCTGTATCTGTTTTGTCACAACTCCTTTGTTTGTTAGTATTCATCAGCTCCCACAGTTGAAACCACGCCTAGCATGCTGCTGGCTAAAAGCTGTAGCATAAGATGTAACAAACAGGAAGTCACGACGTCTGATGTTGCCATGCGCAGCGGGGCAGGAAACAGTATACCTTGCTCTCATAGGCTAGTTTGTTAGCCAATCTGAGTCCAGCAAATTCAAATAATGAATATTAATGAGTTACAGCCCGAAACCTGATGAATCTTCACGGCAGAGAGATTGAAAGGTCTGTTAATCAGTGTTTCCTAATGTTTTTTAGATAAAGAATGTTTCAGTTTGCAGGTTAATACTTCAGAAATACTGACAAAGTCATGAAATTTGTGTAAAATGGCCTCTTTAAAGGAGGTGCATGAATTAGGTGAGTTTGAAAACTAATGGGCAAAATCAGTGTGATGTCACACTGATTTTGCCCATTAGTTTTCATCAGCTTGCGCAGTTGAGAAAACGTCTGCAAAGTTAGCTCAGCTGTTCAGTAGCAAACATGGCGGACAGTCAGCCTGGGGGGGGGGGTTCTGCTGTTTTGCACGTATGTTTGATAAAATACCGGGTCTTTTCCGCTGGCACCTCTTCCCAGTCATAATCCACGTCTAGAGGGGTGTTGGTCCCGAAATTAAAGTTCCATCTCTGCTAGTTCCGTTCAGAAATTTCCCGAAACTTGGCTTTATTGAGGATGTTATTAGGTATGACTTGGACAGTCGTAGTGCTGTTGCAAATGCACAACATAGGAGGATACAGGAAGCTGTGCTCTCATTGGCTACTAGCCTATGAGAGCTAGCCTAAGGCTAAAGTTTGTTAGCGAATCTGAGTCCAGCGCATTAGCATAATGACTACAGGAGTACAGGCCTGAATTGAGGTCAATTTTCAAGCAGTCAGAATACTCTGAGCTAGAAAAACTGGAAAATAGTTTGTTTTTTTGATATAAAATGTTTCATATTACAGGTTAATACTTCAAAAATAACCACAAAGTCATGAAATTTGTGTGACAGGGCACCTTTAAGCTGGACTTTCCTGGCTCTTGTTTTCAAACAACCAAAAAGTATTTTAATTAAATTTTAAAATTCTAGTTAAGCATGTCTATTGAATAATTGCATCAGATGTAATTATTCAGTGCTTGCTGGGGCGTTTGGGTGTTGGATCATAGAACAGCGGTGCTGGCAGAATGTAGAGGTTTGATTTAACTCTGGATCACTGACACAGAAGGGAGTTAGATCTTCTTATGGGGCCCTCTGGCTGTGTTTAAAGAGCCAAGATAGAATTTCCCCAAACATGTCATTCATCCTGTGATTTCACCCAGACTGCTGCACATGAGATTGATTTCAAACTGTTTCCAGATTGAATCTGAGTCTGGTGATTGAGTGGCATTCAAAGCAAAACCTTTGACAACAAAATCCTTTCTTGTGTCTGACTCCACCATAACCTGCCAGGATGAGCAAGAATGTGTGGAAGAATATTTTAGGCACAAATGACAGCTGCATCTTATCAGCCCACACCAACAAACAGGGTAAAAAAATAAAAACAACATATCCATCCCTGCTGTTGTCTGCTGAGATCTCAAGCTTTGGAGAGTTTCCATCTCCTCAGGGCTCTTTGCTTCTCTGGCCTGGTGTTTTATTTGATTTTTTTTTTTCAGAGTCTGCAAAGAGTAGAGACTGACCCAAACAATCTGAACAGTTTGTTAGAAAGAGTGGAAGTGGATCTGTTTTTCTTTAAGTAGAAAATCAAATCCTCGCGCACCTCCGACGAGACAGCTGCCCACAAAGTATTCTTTTTTAACTTTTCCCTCTCTTCAGAAGAGAGAACTCGGCTTCATAAGTCCAGGCATGGTGCAGTATGCAGAGATGACTCAGCTGATAATAGCACCACCCACCTGGACAGACTCTCCGTGTTAAGAAGCACAAAAAAAAAAACCTTTGTTGCAACATTCAGCCATCATTCTTCAACTGCTTACGCAGCTATTTCTGGTCCAGGTTTGAGGATGAGCTCCTGGCAAAAGGCCACAGCTACTGCTAATGTCCGTTTTAGCCAATAAATCCATAAAGCTATAAGCTTTAAAGAGTAATCACATGCATACGTTTCAAACCATCACTCATTTGACCACACGCTTCCTCTAACAAGCATCTTTTGCACAACATGTACTAAAATGTGCAGGAACACAAACTCAGGGAAGTAAGAAATACATAGTTTTTATAGAAACAGTCTTAATTTTAATACTGATTCTTACATATTATATGAGTATAATAATGTTTCTAGCTGTTCACAGTTCTGCTTTGTCAGTAAACACTCATTGCCTGAGGAACTTTGATCATGGTGTCGTCTGATTACTAGAAATAAAGCTAAATTCTCAGCAGAAATAACATTGTAGCTGAATAACTCCCATTCAGATCCTATCAAAGTTGTGTAAAGTTTCATTTAATCAGGTTGTAATATCCTTCAGCCACCACAAGAGGCGGGGTTCGCTGGTATCCTGACAGCCCCCCACTTACGGCAAGAATGCTTTAAACCATGATAATTTGAAAAGTCTCATGGCTGTATGTTGTTCCAAGGAGATAAATGAAGTGCCTCAGGATAAGCTAACATGAGATTAAAGGATGGCTCTATAAAACTTCTGAATCTTCAGAACAGACTCAAATCTGTTAAATATATAGAGCAAAATGGAAAAAAAAAGATTTAAAGTAGCTTTTCCCAGGATACTACTAACTCAGAGAGAACTGAGTAAGCAGATACATGAGAAACACTCCTATCAATGTACAGTATTTAAAGAGGCCATTTCATACAAATTTCATGACTTTGTTTCCTAACATTTTTTTTAGATATAAAATGTTTCATATTGCAGGTTAATACTTAAGAAATAACCACACTGATTAACAGACCTTTCAATATGTCTGCGTCAAAATTTGACTCGTTCCTTCAGGCTTTGAAAGCAGCACGTTCATATTCATTGTTTGAATTTGCTGGACTCTGATTGGCTAACAAACTAGCCTATGAGAGCAAAGTATACTGTGTCCTTGTAGCTTTTAAGTGTGTGTGTGTGTGTGTGTATATGGTCGATGGGTTGGGTTGGGATGGGGGTTTTACTTTTTAAGTAAAGGGGGGGGTTGGGGGGTTGTGGGGTCATTTTTAATCTGTAAAGCACTTTGATAAACTTTGTTTGAAAAGCGCTTTATAAATAAAGTTTTGTTGTTGTTGTTGTTGTTGTCCTGCCCAGCTGTGCATGGCAACAGCACACCAAGACTCTTCCTGTTTGCTACGTCTTATGCTACAGCTTTTAGCCAGCAGCATGCTAGGCGTGGTTTCAACTGCAGGAGCTGATGAATACTAACGAACAAAGGAGTTGTGATGAAACAGATACAGACCGTTCGAACTCGGGTTTTATCACCACCTGCTTAGTTTGAGAGATTAAAACTGAAAGAGAAGTTGTTGACCTGTTTTCACACCCACTATGAAGGTAAGAACACCTGTGGAGCTAAAATATTCAACAGAAACCTCAGAAAAACATTTTTAATGGAAGGGTCTCTTTAAGGGCTTTAAGGTTTATTTTAGCTGTATGTGCATGTTAGCCCAAACAGCATCAGAATACATTAAACCTCATTTATGATGTTAAAACATTTATATTTGGAAATGAAAATTGTGCACATTGTCTCAGAATATGAACTAAAAGTGATATGTGTTATTTTCACAATTTCATAAAATGCGTTCACCAAAACACATCCCCCCCACTGCTTTTGGTAAAGAATTTGATCACAAATAAATAAATACATGTGACAAAAGCTCAAAGTATTTCATTTAAGATCTACTACTGAAGCTACTGCAGTTTTCTGTGACTTCACCTTTTAATTTCTCTATATAATGTTCATGTATTTGTGCAGGCAGCTTATATAACAGGACTTTGTGACAATGACAGACTCTGCAGTCGACTAAAGTTTGAAGCACGTTCTCAAATTTAAACTCTAGATGGCGACATCGGCACACTTTCCCACTCAGATGCAACACAATCCGAGCATGTGCTCTGGAACTGGGCTTGCCAGTTGACAATTTATATAATAATCAATGCATTTAGGAACTAAGAAGATGGATTGCAAATTCAATTTAAGTGAATATAAAGGCTGATGTTTCATTTTAAGGAAGTAATAACGTAGCTGCAATGAGCAAATGACTTAGTTTGCAGGTATCTTGACAAGACACAATTGTTTTTAACCTCCTGAGAGTCTTAGTGGTTTCAGGACACGATCCAGTGTGTTTATAACTGATAATCTTGGAGTGGGAGCTAAAATATGGGAGTATGTATGATAGTGTGTGTAGTTAACACAAGGGTGAGCCGTATCAGCCACATCCTCACACAAACATCCTGCTTTAAACTAAGAGAAAATAAAATCAGATAGATAAATAAATAATAAGACCTATTTGATCCAGCTGGTGAGTTGAGCAGATCTGATTATGACTATATAAGCTATCATGTCTGATTATCTGCTCAGCCCCCCCCTTCAAACACACACATCACACACATACGTCCTCGTGTGTCTCTGAGCCAGGCTCGGCTCTGTGTGGGCCTCACATACATATAATATTATTTTATGTACTGCAGCTGCAGCAGAGGAGTCACATGGGTTGGATGTCGCCCTTCACTCTACCAGAAACCCGCGGTCTAGTCAACCATCTTGGTTTTTTCCAAAAATACAGGTTGCCAGGGAGACGAGGAGCCGCAGGGGGAACAGAGAGGGCTGAATGACACAGTTGGTTTCCAGTTTTGTGAGCTGATTACTGTCGACTTTTTCCATCTTCCCGGTTCCTCTTACAGCAGACGAGGGTCAACGGAATCTTCCAAACTCGAGTGACGTAAATCACCGGGAATGTTCACCAAGTATTTAATCACGGCATTAACAGAAATAAAGAGCAGTGGTGGCGTGTGGGGGTGAAGGAGTACGAACTACTTTTATATTTTGCTACAATCTGAAAAAATGCCACAATATACGTCTTCAAACATGAACAGAGAGCTGAAAATACAGAAACTTTGTAAAAAGTGGATTTTGGTTAAAATCTTATGTTTCCATTTACTATATAGCCGTCAGTGAGTGTTTTTATCTTTAAGTTGCAGGGAAAGTCAGACTTATTCTGACAGTATTATTTTCTATTCATGTGCCTTTGTACAATCTGACACATTTTATTTAAAAAAAAAACTTGAATTTGTTGCTTTAAATTAGAAAAGTTTGTTTATTTCTTCTCATTTTTCCAAATTACTGAGAGAAAGATCAGAAAACATCAACAGTTCATTCACAAATTCTCTAAAACTATTTGGACTTTTCTATAAGTTTAATTTTTTTTCTAGTGAAAAATGTGCCTGATAGCAAGAAGGTTAATGAAATCCAGACTGTTTTTAGAAACTTCCTTCCTTTGGACAAACTGTGATAAAACAATTAATTTCTTGCTTTTTCAGTTTACTTATAGTTTGTGCATCAGTGCAGATAAGGTGTGCACACCTGCAACCTGCCAATCAAATATTCACAAAAAGTAAAGGAGGTTTATTCCCCCCCACAGAAAAAATCTGAAAGTAAAAAGCAAGCAAAAACTGCAATAAGTTGCAGGGAAGCGAGTATCCAGTTTCTCTATAAAACACTCACTTTATTGTTCTAAAACACTGCAATAAAGATTCTTTCTTGCATATTGCCCTTTTAAAAGGTATGACAATGTTTCCCATACAACATCATTTCCACTTCATTTAGCTCTCAGAGGAAAGCTTAAAGTAATAGCTGCTGCACAGTCAGAGAGAGTCGCCCTTACCTCCAGGCCAGTGTTGCGTGTCAGTCTCGGCGGCTCATCGTTCACTGGTGTGATCGTAACTGAGATGGTGACAGGATGACTCCGCCGGTCGAGCTCATAAGCTGAGGCAGAGAGTGTAAAACTGTCCTCGGTCGTCTCGGAGCTGTCGTGCATGTAGAGGATCTGCCTCAGTTTCACCTGGAGAAGATGAAAGAGATTCAGCTTTCACTTTATTCACCATCAGACTTATCACATGATTCATTTCAGTTTTGACACACTCAGATTTTCCACAGTAGCAAAGAAAAACAAAATATTTTAGAAGTATTTTTAATGTAATAAATTAAAAGACTGATCCTTGAAAGTAGTACTTAGACCCTTGACTAGATACTAGATTAAAGTACCTCTGGTTGCAATGATACCACTATTTTCAAACCAATACAATACTGATAATTGGATCTGAGTACTTGCCGATACTTCTACCACTTAAAAAAAATGCAATAAATTGGAAGACAGGTTTTATTTTCTTCTCTGCTTGTTACAACAAATGATGGTGAATTAGATAAAAAAATAAAATATTAATAAAAATTATCACAAAACTAAAATTTCATCTGAGAAATAAACATTTTTAGTATTGGCCCTGATACCCGATGCCAGTATCAGTATTGGTGAATCCCTAGTTCACACTGTTGTCTTGCAGCATAACAATCCAGGATAAGACTCCTTAATGGGACCTCTGTGCATGTAGTTTACATGTTCTTCTCGTGTTTGGGTGGGTTTTCATCAGGTACTCTGATTTCCTCACACAGACCAAAAACATACATATTAGGTTAAATGGAGATTCAATTTCCCATGAGTCTGAGTATTTGCGTGGTCTATTCTCTCTGTGCTCCTGTGATGGACTGGTGACGTGTCCTGGTGTAACCCTGCCTTGTACCTAAAGACTGCTGGAGATAGACACCAGCCCTCCCCCCCCCGACTGCACCGGATCAGCTGACAGATGGATGATGCATCTATCTTTTACCTCGATTACCCCTCCAGTCAAACGTTAAAGAAAATGCTGCCTGAAAATAATGCTACTATAGAAACATCTATGATATGATTGTGATGCTGACCGCCTTTGAACAGATAAGACGATTTTGCTTCTCATTCTCAGAGAGATTTTCATGCATTTTTTGTCCGTTTCCTCTCAGTCTGTCACGTGCCATTTAGTGATGAATGGCTTCTGTCTGGCCATTCGACCAGAAAGGTCACGGTGGAATGATCTGGTTGTCCCTGTTATTTGTCTCATTTTCTCAAATGAACTAGAGACAACTGGCCTGTTAGTTACTTATCAGATCATTAATTTTAAATGGAAGGCAAGTTCAATGAGGTTTTCTGGTGGCCTCAAAACTTACTGTGCATTAAAATATTGAAAGCTGCTGTGTTTTATTTCATTGCTGTTTCTTTGTTTATTTCTCCAGCCTCCAAACTGTCTTATCTGAAAAGTCTACAGTAAATAATTGGCTCAATAACTAGATTTTAAGCAGTACAAAATAAATTTACAACTTTAGGCTACTGTTTGAAACTTGTCTAAGAGTATACTCACCGAAAAACATGTTCAGCTTCATATTAGATACTCTAGACCCTCTGGTCCCCCTATATTACACTTAAAGGGGCCATTTCGGACAAATTTCATAACTTTGCAGTTATTTCTTAAGTAATAACCTGTAACATGAAACAGTTTATATCTAAAAAATGTTAGAAAACACGCGTCAAAATTCAGCTGGTTCTGTCAGGCTTCGAAAGCAGCTCGTTCATATTCATTATTCAAATTTTCTGGACTCTGATTGGCTAACAATCTAGCCAATGAGCGCAAGGTATACTGTTTCCTGCCTCGCTGCGCATGGCAATGTCAGACGTAGTCTATTTCTATTTGATACGTCTTATGCTACAGCTTTTAGCCAGCAGCATGCTAGGCGTGATTTCAACTGCGGGAGCTGATGAATACTAACGAACAAAGGAGTTGTGACGAAACAGATACAGGCCGTTTGGACTCGGGTTTTATTGCCACCTGCGTAGTTTGAGAGATAAAGACTGAAAGAGAAGTTGTTGACCTGTTTTCACACCCACTATGAAGGTAAGAACACCTGTGGAGCTAAAATATTCAACAGAAACCTCAGCAAAAATGTATTCCATAATTAAGATGTCATTCAAAGTTTATACAGTATTCTTGTTTATGGCGAGTGTGTGCAGTTAATTATTTAAACATATTTTTATGATCCTTCCCTGATATTTTCTATATAAAAGCCCTCTGGGTCCTTATCGACCATTGTTGGGTCCTTCTCCTCTGGGTGTGTCCAAACATTTGCCTGTCGCTCTGACAATGCAAATAAAGTAAAGATAACATCATATTTAGTGTTTCTGTCCTGGGAGAATTTATTTGATAGGTAAAATGTATTTATGGAATAATATAGAAATAAAAATAAACAATAAATCAGTTTATTGAAGTCAAGACTGCAGAACGGCACATGTGCAGAAGGAATCAGTAGCACAACAGGTAGCATATTTCTACAGAACACCGGTTCCAGCAACGGCTGTCTGAGACACGGCTGCGGGAAAGTTATTTAGTACTGCTTTAAATTTAAGAAACATAAATAACATCACAAATGGCTTCAAATTACATTAAAGGTTCTAAAATTTTTCCATCTTCCGTTTCAAGCTCAAATTCTTCAGTAATCTATTTGCTTAATCACTGTGATTTACTCAAATCAATGTCATTTCCCTAATAAACGGGGAAATTATTAACACATCAGTCACTTCACAAATCATGTGGATTATTCCTCAAACTGTGAGAACGTTGTCTCTGGTTTCTGTGGAGGAATCTTTCCTTCGAGAACACATATTTATAGCAGAAAGCCTTTGTTGTAAACTGAAACACGTGGGCGCTCATCAGACAGGGAAAAACAAATATGTGTTGTTGCATTATAGTAAACATAAGAAACAGTGATTCTGGAACCAGATTTTTAATAGACGCAAAATCAGGATATATTTTCCCTCCTGCTACTTTGATCTTAAATAAGTTTTACATGATAAATTCCCTAATTACTGGAAAAGACCCTTTAAGTTTACAGCAGATGAGGCTTACACTTTACAGCAATACTTAATTAATTAAAACTGTTATTTACCCTGATCCTTATAAATGGAGGCCATTAAATTTTGCATCATACCGATAAACAGTGTAAACAGGTTACATAAACAGTTCACAGCTACATTCCTTTACAGCCCACTTCAGAACTTTGGTCTTTAAAAAGAGTCTATAAATTTGTGTTTTTCATTGTTTTGCCTGGAGTCATATGAGAATATAAAACCACTTGCAGATCTGGTTGTTAAACATGCCAAGCTAGCAAAAAGATTCAATTTATTAATCAACTTTGTTTAACTTCCTATAAAGACAGATTTTGAGCATTTAACAGATGTTTAGTTTTATACAGTTTTGTAATTTTTTATCCTACCTCTTGACAGATTTAAGCAAATTACTGGCACATTTCATGTGATGCTAAACGAACCGTCTCTTTGCTAAAGCCAAGTAGCTAACTGATGTTATGAGAGTCTTAGACATGAAAGCCTGTAAGTCATTCCCAGAACTTGAAAGTGGCCATGTTTCAAAAAGATGAGAGGAAAAAAAAAAAACAAGCATAAACAAAAATTATACCAAAGTACACAGTGTACTTTTTTTTGTTATTGTTACTGTTAATATCCTATATGGCTGTTTCTGAGACAGGGGCTCTCCAGCAAGCGACAAGCAGAGTCCCCCTTGTGGGATAAAACCTTGAGAAAAAACAGAGGCACAAAGACATCAGTCATCCTCTGTCAAGCAGGCAGGATGGAAAACAGCACCTGTGGCCAGGCCAGACTAACTCTGTGCTCATTCTTCATGCAGAAAAGAAAACTTCAGATCTTGCAGCCTTCTTGTTTCAAAGGACTGTAGTCCTATCTGGATCAAAAACTTACACACATATTTGTTACATCGGATGCTTTTTTTACATATTCACTGCTGTTTTCAGCTGTAAGGGCAACTCCAGCTTTATCCAAACAAGTGCCAGCAAGCTGCTTGGATGTGGGATCAGCCTTACGGAGCAGGAAGTGCCAAATGGATCCCATATGACTGGCATTCTTCTGAGCTAACAACCCCCATCTCCATTACTGATCTGGGAAAGTCAGCCGGACAATTAATGTGTTTGCTGGGACAACAAACTATGTTGTTTTACACAGAGCCGGTTCACGAAGAGACTATAATATAGGTCAATATCTAACACCAGCTGCATTTTCAGGTTTCATTGACGTAACTGTGAAATTCAAGTTTCTAGATCAAAACTTATTTTTATTTAAAAAAAGTAGTAATTCAATGTACAGAGGCTTGCTGCAGGTTAGAAACCCTGAAGGCACCAGATGTAGTATGTTAGAACAAAGTGTTGCATGTTCCTGAGCGTGCACATGACTTTATAGTTTGACTGAGATTTTATTCCTCTGTGACACATCTGGGTTTCATGCACACTGTGTTACAACATGTTTCTGCAGTCTGAGTCAGTCTCATTACATTTTATTTTGTGTTCGGTGTAGCGAAGTGCAAACACAAATCCACATCCTTATCATATTATAACAGTGATAAAAACACAAGTCAGTCCACTTTCCAGTCTCGGGGTCCATAATGGACACAAATTATATCAATCTAAAGAAAAGCTATTTTCTTTTTGTATTTTTTAATTGTTGAAATAAACGTGATCTTTTTAATTATATTCTGTTAAAAACTCCAGCTATTTTCTAGATTTGTTCATGTTTTAGATTCTAATCTTTAGGAGCCAGTATGAGTGGCAGGAACCAAGAACAGGGAGTTTGTCTGCACCCAGTCATTATTATAGGAATATACCAGGCCAGTTTATTTTGGCTTCAGGCAGTCTGAAGGCATCGTCAGTTTTTCCACAGTGGCTCAGCAGGATGAGGCTGGAAGACCAAAGCTATAGGTAGGATCTATAAGCGATGTGTTGGACTACCTCCACTAAACTGTGTTTTACTTTCACAATGAATGAAATCCCCCCACAGCTAAGTACGCATACATTTTACATATTTTCTTGAAGCTGTAGTGTTTTAGAGAGACATTCCCTCTTCCATATAGAAGAAGACCTGATAACTGAGCTGCAGCAGCTCCCCCTGATTCCTCCAACCTCTCTCAGTTTGGTACAGCAGAACAAACCTAAAACAGCTCTGACTGGTAACAACTAGGGGAAAGTTCCACAGACATGTCCTGCTGTGGCAAAACAACCACGATGTAGCTGTGAGAAAAATATTTTGTTCTCCCTGGAGACATTAAAATGAATAAAACAAAGAAAAAAAGTTTCTTTTAGGAGTGAGTTCTTTTGGGATGATTTAGGCTCCAGATGTAAGTAAAACATATTAATTGCATTTAATGAAAAATCTTTCTTGCAAAAATAGTGTAACCTTTCTGCCAGAAACATGCAAAATCCATGCAGAAAGATCTCAGCTCAGGTCCAACTACAACCTTCATGCAGAACATTAGAAAACTGTGTGTTGCATATGTGCATCAGTGTTGATTACGTCATAAGTATTAATGTCTCCTTACCTCTTCCCATGTAAAGTAAGTGAGTTTATCCCCATACAGGTTGTGGATGTCACCGTGCTGTGGAGGCTCTTCCACAAAAAAGTCAACGTTTATGTGGCTGTAGAAGGGATGTGAATTGTTTAGGATATTCACATCAATTGCTCTGCTAAGGCCTTCCTTCACTGTAAAGTTGAAGGCCTGAATGGGAATGAACCGAGGAACAATGTTCACCACGATTCGCAGATCTTCCACTGTGTTAAAACCATTACTGACATCCACAGTGAAGAAGTCAGAGCCCTGAAAGAGACAAGCGTCGAGATCAGTTCCTCATAATCACCAATAAGCACTTAGATACAGTGTTTACAGTATGTATATAAACAAGAACAAGCTGTCATAGTTTAGGATCGTAGAATAATAGAAATATTGATAAACCTGGATGGATGAAGACACATAGAGAATGCGTCCCTGATCAATGTCTTCTTGGGAAAATGAGTGAATGTAGTCCAGAACAGGTGATTCGGAGCCCTCTGAACTGTTTTTCAGCATGACCACATGACCAAACCGGGGTGGTGTTTTAACTGTGAACATCATCTCTGTTGGCAGAATATCATCTTGAGCCACCTTAAAGATAAAGATGGACATAATTAGAGTTTAGCATATCATAACAAGCCTAATACTAGAGCCATGTGCACTAAATGGACTAATTTCAAATAAAAAAATGAGGTTGTTGGTAAATTGTACCAATTATAAATATTCTGCATATAATTTTGGGGGTCATTTTTGACTCTGAGCTAAGATCTGATGTCCAGATTAATCAGGTTGTTAGATCCTGTTTTTTCCACCTCCGTAGGCTGACCAAGCTAAAACCCATTTTGAGGAGAAAAGAGCTTCACTCAGTCATCCATGCGTTTGTGACATCACGCCTTGATTATGCCAACTCTCTGTTATATGGTGCTCCTTCATCCGCAATAGTTCGTCTCCAGTTAATACAAAATGGTGCTGCACGATTTTTAACTGGGACTACTTTGAAGCAACATATCACCCCTGTACTGGCTAATCTGCACTGGCTGCCAATCCGCTATCGGATTAAATTTAAGATTCTTTTATTTGCTTTTAAATCTTTGCATGCGCTCGGGCCACCCTACTTGGCGCAGCTTCTCTGTCCCTATGTCCCGAGGCGTTCCCTGAGGTCCTCTGAGCAGCACTTGCTGCAGGTTCGTCCAGCCCGCTATAAGGCCCGCGGTGAGCGGGCGTTCTCAGTTTGCGCCTCTAGTTTATGGAACCAGCTCCCCCTGACGGTCAGACTCGCCCCATCACTTAGTATTTTTAAGATCCGTTTAAAGACTTACTTTTATTCTCAGGCTTTTAACTCTGTTGGGGCAGTCTAACCCCTTGCTGACCTTATTTTATTGTTTTTATAGTATGTTTATTTTTATCTCTGTATTTGTTGTTTTTATTTGTGTACAGCACTTTGGTCTGCGTCACTGCAGTTTTTAAATGTGCTTTATAAATAAATTGATGATGATGATGAATTTTAAAACCTGTTTTGTTTTAATAAAGTACTCTGCAGTGTGTTTATCACACTGTAGGGTCAAACATACACTATTAAAGAACTTATTATAAGTATCTGTAGGTTTTTTTCACAACAAGACCGTTTAAGGTACAGTGTCTTCTTAATTTTGCAACACAGAGGATCAACAGGAGATTACATAATTAGATGTTTTAAAAAAAATCTCCATTGCTAGTTGGGAGCAAGTTAATGAAAGGAGATTTTATTTGAAATATGCATACAGTATGGGTTAAAAAATGACATTGAGGTTTACTTGGCTTGTCATTTCTCCTTACTGCACTTGAATTTAAATGTGCTAAATTAGTTAATTCATTCAAACTGTGTTTAGTTCATCTGGTAAAGACCCAGCTGACCAATCCCTCCGCTCTACCACCCTGCCGCCCCCCAAAAAGAAGCTTTCCTTACATTTGGAAACATTTAAACTGCTGGCTTGCACACAGACAGATTTATGATCTTCTCACTGAAAGAAGTTTTAGTCAGTTCTCATGAGTTTTGAAGCTTTGGCTAGCAGTCACACTTTTTTTTTTTTTTAATTCCAGAAGACGAGGCTTTGTTTTTGTTTCTAAGTAAAGACACACGTCTGGAAAAGCTCCTAAAGGCCAGATCAAAAATCTACCCGCAGGACAGGTCATTCAGTCAGGTCTCTGTTAAATACATTCCTCTGTGGTATGCAGTAACAAGTCAAAATTTCATATTTAGATGTGATATTTTAGTGTTTTTAAAATACTGTATCTAATTATTTTGAAAGTCAAAACATACACAGAGATATGCAGGTTGCGTTATGACTGGAACAGAAATTTAAATGTTATTAATTGCTTTCAGGATGAACTGCAGGCAGGCACGTAACACAAGGCTTTAGGAAGCTCCTGAGGGGATATTTAGCACTCTGTTTTCAACACTTAATTGACTGCAATTAAGTGCATAAGCCAAATTAAAAGCAGCAATTGTACAGTTCTATCAAACCCTGCTTTCATATGGTAGATTAAAGCCAGGGTTGCAAAACAGCAAAGTATGCTTGGTGAGACATGTAAACGCTTCCTTTAACAAAAAGGAAAATAAACTTGAAAAGGACAGTGAGGCTCTTCTCTAGTAATTACTGGCACAGTGTATAAGAATTTCTATCTGTCTGGCAAATCAAAGTTTTGGATTTGCATTGTAAAGCTGTGGATCACATGACAAAGTCTTTAAAAGCAAAAAAAATATATATTCTATTCTCATGACATTGTAGTAGTTATAGATGCTGTGCATATTACCTTGAGATGATCCTGGCTGATTATGGTGTGCTCTCCCTCATAGGAAATGATGACCTCCTTGGTTATCACCTCTGGTTCAGAAAAGTAACCTTGTTTAAACACTTTGATCTTGAACGTGCCCTCTGCAGAATGTCCTTTTGCTTGAACAGTGAAACTAAACGAGTCCTTGGACCTTAGACTGTCATAATTATGCTCATATGACACAACTCCTTTTTTCAAGTCCTCTTGGGTGAATTCTACAGCTTCAATCCCGCTCACAATAATCTTGCCATCTCTGGGGGGTGAGGTTATCTGGAACGTAATCTCACTGTCATCTCTGATGTCCAAGTTAGAGTCAACACTCAGCAGGCTGGTGTCAAGAGTCTTGGTGCTTCCGTGATCAATGACGATATTTGCATTGTTAGCAAATCGCAGAAAGGGCTCACTGGCCTGAATCTCAAACAGTGCAGTGGTTTTATGGAAGCCATCTGAGACCTGGAATGGAAACCTTTCACGATCTGCTCCATGGTGAATGAACAGGATTTTTTTGTCTCTCAGATCAGCTTGAGTAAAACGGAAAAGGGGCAGCCGTGGATTATATGCTGATACAATATTGCCTGAGAGGATTCCCTCTCGAGCATAGACAATCTGAGTGTCATCGAAACCCGAGTCATCATCTTTGAACTGAAGGAAATCAGTTGTGAGCAGGCGCTGACCACGCCGAACCACTTTGAAGACTTTATCAACTGTCCTCTCAGGTGCGTGTTCGTTCTTAGTGTGGATAGATATTGTTAAGACACCAGTCACAGTTTTCTGAATGTCTGAACTTTGATCAGTTGCTATGAAATGGAATTCATCTCTGCTTGTCTGGGACCCATCGTGCTTGTATATCAACCTGTCAAGCTTAAGATCTTCATTACTAAAACGCCAAATTGCCTCATCAAATCTTGGCATTCCAGGTGGGGAATCTCTTATGAGTTGTCCATGCTTTGGCGCTTGTGTGACCTGATACAAAAAATCCGTAGAATGTGGAGACTGCAGCCAAAGGTTGTTTTTGTTCAAAGTTTGCTCACCCCCTTTTAAAACTGCCAGTACGTCAGTATGCAAGATACTGTCATCTAAACTAGCATGGATGGTAATTGGAAATGTGTATAAAGGAGAGTACTGTTCATCAGAAAATACTCTGAACTGAAAGTTGTCAAAATTACCCACAGATCTTTGTGTCTGTACCATGTAACTAATAGCATTGTCCACAATGTCCTTTTGAGTAAACATGTCACCCTGATCTAACTCTTTATCTGACAGCTGGAGACTGCCAAGTGTCGGAGGCTTGACTAGGATGTATTTGATTTTTTCGGGATCTATGTGTTTATCAGTCTCTTCAACCAGATGCTTCGGGAGTTCAATTATGTGCTTCACGCCTGGCATAACTTCCAATGGTTCCAGGTTTGAAATCTTTACTTGTGCTGGCTCAATATTGATAAGGAAAACTTTATTCAACTCAGAACTATTTCCTAGATGGGCGTCAAACAGAACCTTGTCGAACACAGAGTCTCCCTGGTTAGTTGAATCAGTGCTAAAGTATCTAATTTCTTCTCGATGAAGTTGGTATTGGTAGAATTGTGTAACCTGTTTGTACATACCATTGCTTGTCCTAACTTTTATTTCGCCAAACTTTGGAGCTTGTGTGATGTTAAACACAATATCTCCATTATGAGGATAGCTGAGAACGCCAATATTCCGAATACCTATAGATGCATTGCTTCCTTGTAACAAAGTAAGGCTTCTGTTGCTATAAAAAATGATACTTGGTGCTGCCGTCAACAACTTAAATTTACTTGACTGTATTAATGACTCACTGTCAGACACTTTTATGATCATTTCACCATGGTCACCTTCTCTGTGTATAAAAAAGATATTTTCATCTTTCAAGTCCCTGCAAGTAAACTCTGAAAGCCTCCTTCCTGGTTCCTCACTACTTTCCAAGTAACCAAAATTCACAGAAGGCTCCACAGTTACTGTTATTACTAACTGCTCACAGTTCAAGTTTGAATCTACAAGTTTGATAAGATTTTGACCTATACGAGTCCTGCCCTTTGCCGTAATGAGAATTTCTTCAACAGGTTCTGGTAAGCTTCTGACTGGAACAATTTCTGTAAGAATTTCAACTGGGAGTCTGTATATTCGAGGACTTTTTAAACACTCTGGAAGGTAGCCATTACTCTGAGCAACTACCTCAAGTTCAATCTGGTCTGAATGCCTTTCATTCCCATCATGCATATATTTAATTTTCCTGTTGACAACATCCATAAGGGTGAACTTTCCTATATTTACTATATTTCTCTTGTTAATGTTAATGTCAATGAGGCCATACAAGGGATCACTGAGGAGAGTAAAGATAATTTGTGAAGGACGCATTCCTGCAGCACTCAGGTCAAATGTGGGGTTTAAGCTTTCAATGTCAAGAAAAACTTCCTCACCTTCAACTACATGCAAAGGACGGATTTTTAGAAGTTTTGTTACATTTTTGAATACATCAGGTTCGTTGCTTGTTGGATAGCAGTCTTGCTCGTTAACTACAGTCTCAGTATACAGAGTGTGAATAGGTGGAGAAGTTGTGGTTGTGTCTGCATCATAATAAGTTGAATATTCATAGTCATCTCCTTCACATTTAACATGGACATCCTTGGTAACTAAAGCATCCTGCAGACTTCTGTCCTTCTGATTTACTTTGATTTCCCCTAAGCATCCAATGAATGATTCAGATGTCATGTCATCCTCAAAACGACTCAAGGACCCACTCTCACGAAAGATTTCTTTCATTTTTCCCTGAATGCCACCTAAATATAAGGTTCCTACTAAATCCAGTTTTTGTGATGAATCAAGAGGAATGGAGGATGACTGGCTGTCTACAGTAAGGACAAAAGAGTTCTGGCTAATCTGAGCCTTAACTCTATGCCACTGGTCATCATCCAGCTGCACATTAGCATTATCAAGTATCTTTACACCATCGCCGAGGTCCAGTATACCTCTGATGGAGCCTTTTGCAATACCAATAGCTATGAAGTCTGGCTCTTGGCCATGATGGAAAGCAAGTAATGCATCCTCTATGGTGGTTTTCATTAGAAACTCCAGAGTCCTTGGAGAACCGGCTGGTCCACTCCATGTTGGGAAGGAGACAAAAGAATCAGGAGTGCTAAAACTGAGTGCTTCTCCATCTGCAGCCTCAAACTCACTGCTGCAGCTTTCCTTTGTGTCATGGCACTGCCTAAATGCTGGGGTGAGAATATCAAACTGATGGGACTCAAATATTACATCATCCATGCAACCACGAAAGGGAGAGATGGCATTGTTGAGGTAGGGAACATCCAGGTCTCCTGTTCCTCCAAGCCAAATGCCCAGGTCAATGTTTAGCTCTTCTTCTGCTGTATTTACAGGGACAAAGGTCGGAAAAAGTTCATCAATGGTCAAAGTGAGCTGTCCATTTTCCAAAGTCAGCAACACTTTGTGGTGCAAAAGGTTGTTGAGCTGCACTCCTTGAGATGATGACAGTGTAACTTCACCAGACCCTTGGTTCATTCGGGCCTGTTGAAAAAAAAAGATTTTTTAAAATTAAAATGTTACTTCAGAATTTTAATATTCTGGAACAGGAAATTGCTTAAAACACTAGAATACTCTAGAATACTAATTTACAAATACATTAATCAGTGGGAGGTTTCCTGAGACACACTGGACACAAATGGCTAATATAGCGCTGGACAATTAAAATGATCAATCATATTTAATTTTTATATTATATTAAATATTACTCAACACAAAATGTAATGTTAATACACAAAATGTGTCTGTTTGGCTGACTAGATTAACCTTTTCTGGTGATTTTTTTAAATTAATTTTACATTTGAATAAAGTCTTTGTTAAATATTTAACTGAAGTTGAAAATGTATTTTTAATACAGGGTTTACATTAACTCATCTTTACAAATTTTTATTGACCGTCACTTAATTGGATTTATACAGCCCCACCCAAAAAATATTTCACCAGCTGCCACTGTCTAATACAGCTAAAGATAGAAATGCTAGTAAATCTTTTAGTTAAAGGTCAAATCATCACCCTTTACCTGTATTCTTCCATTCAGGAGCTCAAGAATCAGGTAGTCCTTCATCCCTGCTGCCAGGAGCAGAAGCCCACTTCTACGACTCGTTTTAATCTGAAGCGACAGCTGGAAAGTAGAAACATCTTGGATGGCTTGAAAATTGCAGAAGCTGTCCCCAAAGTAGGATTCTATAAAGAATCAACAGAACAGAAAGAAAAGTTGCATTAAATTATCCTCATCATTGCAGTATTTGTACAACTTTGTCATGTTGGTACTTTGAAAGTTAAAAGAAAAGTTGGAGAAAAATAGATGAGTATTTGTCAGTTAGTTCAATAATTTTATCAGATTTTTTAATTTTATAACATTCTATAGCTTGCAGCTACTGATGGCTGAACAGGTACTTCCCACTGGTCTTAAAAGGATAATATGGCTTCAGTAACCCTGGAAACTAGAGATTTTCTGACTGTATGAAATGTTGGTATTCCAGATTTTGCCAGGCTTGAATTATCTCAATTTTCCTGATATGCTAATTGCTATGCCTCAGACTGCATTGTTAAAAGCTCTTGACAATAATACACCAGATAAAGAGTCAATGAATAACAAGTTCACATGCTCTGAATTTAACATGGTCCACTTCTAACACCCAGTCTTCTGATCCAGAGTTTTCAGACAAGTTAATTCAATTCATTTCAATTCATTTCAAGGGCCAATTGACAATAAAAATCATCTCAAAACACTACAGAAGCAACACGTCCATTTCAAATCAGCAGGTCCTGATAAAGCCACTTGTACCCACTTGTTCCTGTTCAGGGTTATGGTGAGCTAGTGTCTATCTCCACCAATCACTGGGCAAAAGGTGGGTCACATCCTAGACAGATTGCTGGTACAGAGCCACATATAGACAGATGACCATTCATTCACACACTCATGCCTAGAGCCAATTTGACATTGCCAATTTGCCTATCATGCATGTTTTGATGTGTGGGATCACACATGCCCAAGGAAAACATGCAAACTCCATGCAGTAAAGGTCCAGGCTGGTTTTGAACCCCTGCAAGGCCACAGTGTTACCAGCTGTTCTACAATGCAGAGAAGCAACATTGTTTAATGAAGCACACACTGAAGTTCTAATATTATAAGAAAAAAGATTTGTAAAAAAATTAAATTTTAGTTGCTGCCCACTGTTATCAGTGTAAACTCGTTCAAAAATGATCAGACAATGTTAGTGCTAGCCAAATGCTATAAAGGGGGTGAATTAGCCTCCAGTAGCTCTTGGAGGACTGACTGTTTGTGACACAAGAAATCACTGCAGCACAACTAAAGCAGTGTTTTAATCATGTGATGCCCTTGTGTTAAAGTAATTCGAACAGTAAAACAACTGAAGGCCAAGCTTTTTTTTTTAATAAAGTTGTGAGAACCAAGTTATTTCTTCAGAATTATCAGAGGTATCCATCGACCTGGCAGGATGGTGGGCTTGAAATAAAAAACCTTTTAGACCCAACATAAGGGCAAAAACAAAACTTTCACCTTATGAATAAAAAAAAAACATTCTCAAAACTCAAGCAGATATGTGTGTTCATAAAGGGCAGGCTGTGCCACATCTCCATTAATGTCATGCTGCCAACATCAAAACACTAAAGGGTGTGTTTGTCCTTTTGTCTCTAATCCTGAAAATGAAACCCTCCTTTCAAGATTTATGATAAATATTTGAAATGTGGGCAAAGACAACCTTTTGATGTCAATGGAGATGAAAGCGAAGCTGTTATCATCAGACACATACTTTTGTTATTTTACTAAGAGGCATTTGCCTCTGGTAACAAGGGTGGAAACTGTCAGTGATAGAAAGTCTCAGCACAGGGTCAAAAAACACACTCAGACTTTTGACTGTATATTAATGAAAGGTAAAAAAGCATCATATTGATGATTCAAAAAGAAATGTCAGAGTACTGCTTTTGATATTGCCTGATGCGGAACTACATATGGTAATATGCTGTGTGGGAATTGAGAAACGATGATGGAGAGAGAAAAAAACCCACATTGAAATCCAACTGAGTTATTCAAACCCCAAATGGAGTTGAACATGAAAAAATTAATTTTGTCTAACTGAGTCAAATGAAATTGTCACAATTAAACATTATTCATTTCCAAAACGTCACTTCTGGGTAGCTATTGTTGCCAGCCAGTTCTGACGATGCCACAGGCTCCAGTTCAGAGTGTGCCAGGTAAGGTTAAGGTTTCATATGAGAACAGCAAGTGATAATTACACAACCTTCAGGCTGAAACTGAAAAACGAGAGAGTAGAATTTTTTTTTAACACAATAGAAAAACCACATTGACCTTCCAAAACAGAAGGAGGGAGTAATACCAAGACATTTCTGCCCATGGACATTTTAGATCAAACTCAGTTTCCTGCTCTTCCAAAAAAAAAAAAAAAAAGAGGAACACGTTTTCTTGAGGCATACACAATATTCTCTGCAGTATACCTGAGCCGGGAATTCATTAGTTCATCTAAACTGTAGCTCAGTCTGAAATTGTTTTGTGAAAGAAGAGAACGTTTCCAACATGCTGTCTGTGAAAACGCTCGTCTATCAGCTGTGCAAAGAAGGAGACCTACCTGTAATCTTCACGAAGAAAATGTTTAAAGTTGTTCAAACTTCCTGATTTCTTTGACAACACATGACAAAACTTCAAATTTCATGTTAATAAGTTGTGGTTGGAAATTCAATATAGCTGATTTAATTTGGAGCCCTGTGATGGACTGGCCACCTGTCCATGGTGTACCTAACCTTGCGCTACAAGCTGGATTCTCGCAAGATTTGGAGTTTTCCAAACCCACTAAACTGTTCAACACGATTCCACTGGTGGACCAATCAGTTGTTAGCATTGTGCTTTGGAGCGGGTGCATAGGCAGGTGTTCAGGTGTGATAATAGCAGCAAGTATCTAGGCAAAGCAAAACAAACATGGCCACACCGGTGAATGTACACATAGAAGCAGCCATCTGTTTTAGGAGAACCAGAGATGATTTCTTCATTGAAAAATTAGCAAAGTGAAGCACTTTGTTCATTTCTTGATGGTAACGATATGTGTGCTTTTCTCCTGACTGGATTTGCAAGAGCTTGATTTACTGTGATTGGTTAAAGACAAAACTTGCTGGTACTTCCTCCAATCAGCTCAAAATATTATAACAAATGGCCCCTTCCTTTTTCAGACGCTTTGTATGGGAGCAGTTCCAGATCTATGTCCAGCCCCAACTTGACACGGGGCTACACATAGATCTGGCATTTGCCAGGTTAGGACCTACCCTTCCTCTCGCCCAATGACCACTGGAGATAGGCACCTGCTCACTGCCAACCTGAGTAGAAATAAGCTGGTACAGATAATGACTGACCAACTAATTTAATTTGCTTGAAAGCATTTTCATTTAAAAATGATGCTCCTTGCTCCTGTAGCTCATGCAGCACTTGGCATCAGTCTGTGTGAACCCTTAACCATAACCAAAGGACAGTATCTGATCTCCTTCAGCTGCCACAGCCTGACTAACACTACTTCATTGTGTATCAAGGCAGAAACTTGGTGTCAAGCCAGTGCAGAAGGATGTAATTTATAGATGGAGTTCACTTATAATTCGCAATGGAAATGGAGTCTTCCTCTTTTTTATTTTTTGCTCAATGACTGAATGAATTACTCTTTTGTTTTTCTCTTGTTTTCCTCCTCCTCCACATCTCTGTACTTGTGGTTCCATCTAGCAGCATATGTATAGGAAAGCTTTAGGAAAAAGAGACATGCCAACCACAATTACAGACTAACTGGAGATGCTGAGTCAGTCTTAAGCTGTGACTGGCTGTGTTGAAGAATCTGCGTCAAATGTATTGTAAGATGTTCAGGGGAGATGAGTTTTAAGCTATCCGGATGCTGATTCTTTCTAACACAATGATATTAGCTGCATCCTATCCTGAAGGCTAAGTGGTTTCTAATGAGACTGAGTGCTTAGCTTTGCATGATATCATTTTAATTAATATTTTTTCCAGTTTTTTATCTTTAAAACATATTTTGCTTTCCTTTTTGGTTGTGCCATGGTAACTCTGTGAGGAACCTAAACAAAGCGCCCCATTGCGCAGCCTGTGTTTAAACCACTTTCAGCTTGTCTAAAAATAAGGGGTGTGTTGGTAATTTCTTGCCCTTACTGGGCTGTGCTCACTACAACATGGTAAAATGTCTTCAAGGTATAATTACATAAAGGATAGGGTGTTGTTAACCATAGATAGCATGGAGAGCAGCTCACTCTGTGATGACATTTACCATCAGATTTACCACATAAGGCAGCGCTGTACCTATGCTGATAATAAGAAATTTAATATGCTTGTGATAAACATTTAATTTTCAAATAAATTTTAAAAATTATGCTAGGCCTCAATTTATATTACAACTGTACTCAATTATACATACTGTATATATTTTAGAAATAATATTTTAGAAATATAAGGTTATGTCATGGTAAGGTTATCTCATCTGTCAGGCAGAAAATGTGAGATTCTGCACCAATTCACAGAACTAACAAGTGCTGTTTTAAAGCATTGAGTTCAGCATTTCATCATAATTTCGTCTTTTTTAGACAATGAAGTGACCAGATCTGGACAAAAAGACTCCTTTTGTTTTTAACAAATATGCAAGTGGTATCTGTGTGTTTCTTCCTGGGTTAGCAGTGGTTTTTTTTTGTGCTTTGGAATCCATGGCCGTTATCGTTGCCAAGTCTGTTTCTTTTTGCTGAGTCATGAATCATATACTAGCTCTCAGCAGAGAATCCTCCCTTTCTAATCTTCACTGCTGTGAATACTCATGTGCACGAGTCAGTGACAACAGCAACTTTATTAATGAGTTCAAACTAGCATTCCTTTCCTTATATCTGCTTTCTGTGTATACATAGCTGGGTTGGACACCGGTTCAGCTGTGCAACAACTTAACTCGACTTTCCTCAGCAGATTAGGGACTTTAAAATACTAAAAAAAGTACAAATACATTCACTTTACTGCAAAAGAAAAAAATAGCTTAGTGACATACAATACGTTGGTCCTTTTTAGTGGGCAACCATTTAAACAATCATTACTTACCGCTAATGTTATTGCAATGAAAATTACATTCTTAAAGAGGCCATTCCATTAAAAATGTTTTTTCTGAGGTTTCTGTTGAATATTTTAGCTCCACAGGTGTTCTTACCTTTATACTGGGTGTGAAAACTTGTCTTTCAGTTTTTATATCTCAAACTACGCAGGTGTCGATAAAACCCGAGTTCGAATGGCTGGTATTTGTTTCGTCACAACTCCTTTTCTCATTAGTATTCATCAGCTCCCGCAATTGAAACCACGCCTAGCATGCTGCTGGCTAAAAGCTGTTAGCATAAACGCGTATCAAACAGGAAGAGACTCAGTGCACAGTTGGAAGGAAACAGGAAGCCTTGCTCTCGTAGGCTAGTTTGTTAGTCAATCTGAGTCCAGCAAATTTGCATAATGAATATTAATGAGGTGCAGCCCGAAACCTGACAAATTTTGACGCAGGCAGATTGAAAAGTCTGTTAATCAGTGTTTCCTAACGTTTTTTAGATACAAAATGTTTCATATTACAGGGTAATACTTAAAAAATAACCACAAAGTCCTGAAATGTGTGTGAAATGGCCTCTTTAATACAATATTTCAACAAATATCTTCCGTCTAATCACAAACCCAAAGTGATCTTGATAGTCATGATGGCAGTGTGTTTACAGGCCTGTCTGCTCAAGAAAATACAGCCAACTCCAGCTCTGTTAAACAGCAGTGAGCTGAGCCACAACTCTACATACCCTGACAGTGCTGCTTTATTAGGACCCCTTTCCTTCCCCGCAGACTTTTCAGAAGTCACTGGGGGTGTATTTTCACAGCTTTTATGGAGCTGTTTCTCAGATCAGCATGAATGCAAGTTGCACATTTTAGACCTTCTTTTCCAAATTCTTACCTACTTTTGCATCTCTCTAAGAAACTCCTAAATGAAGAGCTAAAATACTACTACTACTGTTACTGTTACTACAAAAACAGCTGCTCTCTGGGAGTCGCAGCAGGAGGCTTCCTCAAATAGCGAAAACTTTTCAAGTTGTTTCAGAGAAAGTCACTTTTAAACAACACACAGAGAATAGGGTCAAAAAAATAATAAAAAAAATATATGACCTTCCTCTGTCAAAGGAGAATAGCATCACAATGTAGCTTGGGAAAAGACTCATTGGAAAAGGACGAGGGAGGGGCTGAAAGATGCTGTTGTCACAGTTTGTTCTGTAATTGCCGAAGAGAAAAAAAGTCACTTTAAAAGACTGAGGGCTTAAAAAAATAAACTTGACAGATATGTTTTTATCAGCAGCAACCTCCTTTATTCATCACGGGGCTGAGATGACATTGAGAAGAAATCCACAGGGATCAGGACTTAGGGATCATAGCTTCACATCATACAAAGTCAGTGGAAAAAGAAGAAACAGTCTTGCTTTACATGTTCGGGAGAAGCCAAAACTCTTCTTTCTGGTCCTGACACTGTCTTGCATGTCAGCCAGTGGAAATATTTCCATCAAATAGTGACTGTCTTAAATTCATGCCAGATCCAGACTGAACACAATGTGTATGAAGAATTATATTAGTCTAAAAGTACATCATGAGGCGGACAACGTGACATTCAACCTCTCCAGTTTCGGGCCCATGAGATTGACTATATAAGCCATGAGTTGTATTTGCTTTGCAGTTGTGATCTCACTCACCTTAAAACTTTGTAAAACAAACACAGTGGTGAACAGAAGCATTGTAGTGAGTCAGAGCTGTGCTGCGGTTTATGACTGACTAACACAAAGCATGTCTCTGTCAGTGCAGCCAAACTACGGAAACCATCAACCGCCAAGATCCATGTTGGTTGGTCCTGTTAAAATAACCCCATCGTGACATCAGAGGAGTTCCTGACCCCTCCCAGTACGGTCCCCCTCACACCATATGGCACTTTTACATCTATTCAAACACATACATCCACAAGCAAAATACCAAGACACTGCAAGAGAAACTCCAGGTGAATGTTTGTTCTCGTGCTTGTGACTCGTTCTGCTTTCCCACAACCAGAACAAGGTCGTTTATAGACTTGAGGCGCAGGACATTTTTAACACACAGTTAATGAATTTCTGTGTGAAATCTCACAGAGTGAAAAATACGGGGGGGAGAACATGGTGTCAAGGGAGAAGACAGGAAGCAAGGAGCTAGATTCACATAAAAGCCATGCAAATAAACTTCTGAATATTACGCAACTTTATATTTGATTTATGCTTCCAAATCAGTAACAAACCTAAAAAAAACCCCAAATCCAACTTGATTTAAAAAAAAAATCTTGAAGGTGAAAGGAAAAACAGCATATAACTCGTGGAAGCTTTGGCAGTTCTCTGCAGCATTCACAGTCCAGTGAGTAACAGCAGCAGGAAATTAGCTTGCAGTTAAGTACCGCCACTTAGGTTTGTAGCATTTACACTGTCGACACAAAACCAAAGAGCAAAATGGTTCTTTGTTCTGCTACTACATCCTGTTTAGGATGGGTAATTAAACTCATTTATTTAATGCGGGTAATTTTAGGTGTGATCATCGTACCTGAGTTACAGCCCTGGATTAATTGACACAATAACCCCCTCTCATTTACCTCTGATGCAGATTAGATTTAGATTCAGTCCTACAGCATTGTTTTTAAAAAAAGCTTCAACACTCTGAAAACTTCTCTAAAAAAAGAGAAAAATTCAAAATTTTCCAAAGATTACTAAAACTACACTGATGTCTGTGGATTCCAACCTGAGTGAGAGAGAATGGAACGCTGCTTCATCACACCATCTGTTCAACACGGATCATTTGCACCTCCTCTCATCTGGTGGTTTTATACAACCACAGCAGGCAGTTTAAACTAATGTATGTTTGAATGGCAACATGGCATGCCAACCTTGAGATAATTCTGTGCTCATGTGTTTGCTATGTAGATGTTTCTTTTTTTTCATTTACGTACATTATTAGATTCAAAGATATCTTTTCATATTTATATATAAAAGTTCCTATTTAGAATAACATGTAATGAGATCATTAGCAATAAAAGCTACAAAGTCATCATTTCTCCATTCGTCCAAAACTGTTCACTTTAGAAAGTGTATTATAAAATCTTTCTTTTTTTTCTTAAAAAAAAGTCACTTCCAGACATACAAACACAACATGATACACGGAGGCTTAGTTTCACTAACATCTACATCTGGGCCCACCAACCTTTTGAAACTGACAGGTACTGACACATCCATCCATTTTCTAAACCTGCTTCTTCCTGTTTAGGGTCGCAGGGAGCTGGTGTCTATCTCCATGGGCGAAAGGCAGGGACACCCTGGACAGGTCACCAGTCCATCACAGGGCCACACAGACAAACAACCATTCACACATATACTCACACCTAGGGACAATTTAGAGTTGCCAATTTACCTCTTGCATGTTTTTGGACTGTGGGAGGAAGAAAACCCACACATGCACGGGGAAAACATGCAAACTCCATGCATAAAGACCCCCGCCTGGATTCGAATCTCGCTGCAAGACAACAGCTCTACCAACTGCTCCATCGTGCAGCCGTACTGAGACATGAAGCGCTATCTTATCTCAACTCCATGCAAAATAAACTGGAGGGTGACCGATTCGAATCTCCACTCCACCCCGCTTGGCCGTTGTGTCCTTGGGCAACAAACAGGCAACCCATCCTGCCTGTTTGGTGGTCGTCGGAGGGTCCGGTGGCGCCGGTGGCTGGCATCTTGCTTCTGTCAGTGTATGTCCCAGGATGGATCTGGTGTGTAGTTTATCATCACCAAATGTGAGAGTGTGTGAATAACAAACTGTAGTGTGAAGAACTTTAGGAGTCATCTGACTTAAAGCTGCAATCCAGAGTTCTCCCTTTTTCAGGAGTTATGTAGCATGCTAGCATGGGCTCAATTGCAGGAGCTGATGAATACTAACGAACAAAGGAGTTGTGACGAAACAAGTACAGGCCGTTCGAACTCGGGTGTTATCGCCACCTGCGTAGTTTGAGAGATACAAACTGAAAGAGAAGTTGTTGACCTGTTTTCACACCCACTATGAAGGTAAGAACACCCGTGGAGCTAAAATATTCAACAGAAACCTCAGAAAAACAGTTAAGAAATACTCTACACAAATACACACCATTTACCATTTTACCATTCTGTTTACACTTGGTGGTTAAAACTCTGATCTTGGAATGACTTTAAACTCAAAATAACCCAAAAACCAGTGATGATGATGATAACTGTTGTGCTCAGTAACTTAGTATTACCACTTCTAGTATATATCAATGTATTTCTCTTCAAGTAGTGCCAGTAGTGCAGTACCATGACGGGTACTTGAATAAATGGGATTCAAATGAAAATAAGATAAACAATTTATTACTAGAGTTTTCAAAACTTCATAAACAAGACAGCCGTCTTGAATTTAGAGGTTTAAGTTGGTCATGAATCTCCCGCTTTCCATGTCAGAATCATAACATCAGGCAACATTCCAGTTCCCTTTTCTGAAGCTCTGACTTCCAAGTAGTTCCAAAGGGAACGTGTTATTAAATTAGATAAATTTGGCATTTTGAGCTTTTTTGTGTAGCTTGTGTCTCTGTGTAACCGATTAAAGCTGCTATACTTAATTTGCATAACAAATTAGCTTAACATGTTTTTTTTCATGCCTATTAAAAACGTTTTAACACAGCATGGAGAAAAATATGTTGTGAAGATTAAAAAAAAGACGGAAAAAAATCATTAAGTGGTTCTACAGTATTTGTCTAAAAACATCAACCAATCAAATGGCTCGGCCCGGAAGGAATGATTGGACAGTCTCTCCAGCCATTCCGACTTCCGCATTTATTTGGCTTCTGTGCTCCTAAAAAACGGAGACATATTCCAGCAGAACACCACTGTTCCATGTCAGAGCAGGAGAAACAGCCGTCGGCTGGTTCCACGTCAGGTTCTGGACAAAGTAACAATTAATGTCAGTTGTTCGTTGTTATATTGTTTTAACTTACCGGTGATTCCGCCATGTTACGGTACTTGAATGAACTGCGGACCAGTGTCTTGCACTCGATCGTCTTCTGGGGCTACACGTGTTTCCAAACCTGGGGGGGCGTGGCTTAGGAATTCTACCCGACGGAAGGGGCTGAGAGTTCTGTGACTTTGTTGACAGTCTAAGCTAGGCAATTTGAAATCAGGGATATCAGCTTTAACATGTAAACTTTGTTTTTCAAGATTCTTCTTCTACATTACTGTAATGTTTTTACAAAACTTTCTTTATAGCTGATAACAGAATGTGTATTTAACTTATCTTGACTAGTTTACCCCATGCAGCCTTCATGAACAGTCATATCTGATATCATATCAATAGCTCCATTCATAGTTTGTTAACAGGGCCCTTATGACTGCAGTTAAGAGTGTGAGTTCGTGCTTCAGTCACTCCACTACTAATTTTCAGCATGACACTAGCTTTTTAGTGGGCTGGAACAGACTTTGCTGAGTAGCAGCTCACTGTCATAAATCGCTCCACTTCAGTGTAAGCACACAGAGGAGAAGATTTAAGACCAAGTCAAGACAGAGTTATAGTCTGGCTGCTGTGAGGGTTTCAGATATTTACCAGTACAATCTTATTTAAACACGTTACTTCTCCTTTTCCCGATCGTCTGGGTCTCATTTACACAAAAAGAAAATAAGATTAGTAGATTTAATGCAATCGGACTGTTTAAGATGTTCTGAAATGATGAAATTTCACAAGGAGAAAAAAAGAAGTCCTTATAGAAGCAAAGTTTGCCTCAATCCCAGTATTTTTTTAAACTCTGCTGTAACTGCTGCTGTCAGAGTTTTACTTTATTTCAGTCAGGTTTAAAGGTGTCCTTTTGTTTTTACTTATAGTACTTTTGTCCATAGTGATCCTCGTTTCTTGATCCGTCCAGCTCCACACATCCGTCTCTCATCGGCATCATTACTTACTCAAATCAGTGTTTAAATATTCAGACTTTCAGATCATCTGTTCACATTTCTGCATTCTGCAGATTTCTCATGTTCTTTGTTTAATGTAATTATTTCAATTAAGAAATAAAAACTCTTTTTAGTTTGGGATTAAAAAAAAATAAAAAATTCAGACAAATAATATGAAATTTGACCAAATCTCATTGTGTAAAAATTGTGTCAACAACGATCAGATCAGTAAATGAATCATTTCAGCTTAAAACTAATTTAGTGTCACTCCTGCTTAAGCTATAAGTTCAGAAAGGAAAATGTAAAAATAATAAATGAAAAACTGCATGTCAGATGTAGTTTTTTTCTCTCCACTAATGTAGCATGAACATTCTCTGGTTTTAAGCTTCATAGCTGGACATTTTCCATGACCATGTCTAGTAGTCAGGCATTCCACCGCGCAGGGCTCCAAGGAGGGAAACTCTGATACAGAAGCTGCAATGAGAGGTCCTCCTAAAACCCATATCCGGTTTTGACTTGGTCCTGCAAAGTAAGTGTGTGTTTGAGATCAGAGCGTCATATTAGCACCATAATGAGAAGCAGCTGAAGGCACACACAGTACCAGACTGACCTTTTTCCTACTCAGACTACCACCCCCCTAAAAAACCCTGGGCTCTACCAGTTCTCTGCCTCACCTCAGATAAATGCTTTAACCAGATGCTTTTTACTCAGACTCTTCCATCATCCAGCGTAACTCTAAACATTCACATGCACACACCCAAAGAGAGATGCACATGGTGCAAACAGAAACACCCACATTCACTTCTGCACCTATTTGTGGCTATGAACACACAGACACGTGCACACACACACACACACACATTCCCTCCCTCCTCTCGCCATGAGTCTGAAAACCTGACATTCAGTCCTTATGCCCGCTGGCTGAGTCAGCCCATCATCTCCCCATGAACACATGACTGTTTTCCACCAGACTACTGTTGAGGAGACCCGCCCTGCTCCACCCAGGTCTGTCCAGTTGTTTTTTCTTCACCTCTCATTCAGAGAACATTCAGGACTCAAGGTCTTCCCCAGACCTCTTTTCCTATTACCTAACTCCACTTTTTACCTGCAACTTTTACCCTCAAATTAACAGAGTTTTACAAGGAAAGTCTGAAAACACTATATTAACAAACTGAAGGAGTCGCCCAATTTTCCAACTTATACGTTTGTACTGGTATTTCCACAGATTTCTACCACTTAACATTTCTAAATGTTAAACTGGATGCAACTAGTTTCAATGGAAATTGTTAATAGCAGGTGAAAAAAAACACCTTGTGAGTTTGAATCAAGAAGCTCATCCAATAAATACTTTGTATTCACATAAACTATTAAGTCCAGTGTTTTACTTTTTTTTGTTTCTGTGAAATGTAGATATTTTCATACAAAAGTGGCTAAAACTATAATGACTTTATGATCCAAAGTAGCAAAATGGTGGCCAACATAAATATGTAGTCCTAGAAAACAGAAGCCCTGTGTGTCCAGAGCAGCACACAGATCTCAATGCTTACAATGTTCTCTTACACTGGAAAAAAAATACAAAAAAATCCCTCAATTTATTCCACTGCCTCGGAGACTTGATCAGCAGTTCTGGTCACAAGTCATTCTCCTCGTATTAGTAACAAAAAAAAGGGGGAATTGTGTCATCTGTACATTTAAGAGATGCCTGGTTACACGACACACAAAGAGCCTCCACACTGCACACAAATTAAAGATGAACGTTGGTTGGGTTTGGCATCAACACTAAGGCCACATCAGTGGTGTGTTGGGAGAGTTTGCATGCAGGGTATCAGTGACATCAGCCACCCTGCACACCGCAGTGGGTCTGAAAGGACGTTGTGGCAAACATATGAGCTCCAAACACAAGCCACTGTTTATTGTACATAACTCACATCCTTTTGGCAGTTTTGTGCAGATGTAGCGGCAGCAGTACAAGATCAACATTATCACAAAAAGGCTCAACCAACCATCTCCAAAAAATAAGAGTTCAATAAAGATGATTGAATAAGGAATATTCAGTAGAAATTAGATTTTTTTTTCCTTTATGACTATAACAAGTAATACAAGTCCTTCTTATAAGCTGAAAACTGTGACGGGTCACAGGCTTATTAATGGAGCACAGATACATTGATGCCATTAACATTTTATACCTAATAGCACCAAGATGATGGACCAACAAAATCACCTCGTATTTAAGTTTGTATTCATTGTTATTCAAGACAGTTTGTTCACTTCCTACAACAATATTAATCTGGTGTTTGTTGGTCGGTCATCTTGGTCTTATTAAAGGTGCAACATGAAACATTTTCATAAAAAGTTATATTGTTAAAAACATGATACCTCCAAGGGGTGTTTAGAAAGGTGTAGGATAAAAGTACAATATTTCCTTTAAAAACTTAATTTGAAGTAAAATATGATACAATATTTGGTCTATTTTTTGTGTGAGCCGCGAGCGTTCTGCGTCAATTCTGGCAGGAAGTCACACCAAGACACACGAGACAATCCGGTCAAAAATAATAGCAATTCTTCAAAACAAAATACTGCAATTGACAAATGCGATCATAATTGTGTATCTAAACAGACTATAGAGATGAAAATAAACACAACACACACTTACACTTACACACACACACAGTGTGCTGACTATGTTGAGGGGGGTGGGGTTTTGGGGTGTCTAAACACAATTGGATAAAGAGTGAGAATGAGAGAGGAGTTGGTGACAAGTCAAGATGAACGATGTCAAATTAAAAGTAGGAGTAATTAAAACAAACACTCTTCAATTATTTTATGATGTTATTTACATATCCATGGTGAATAAACAGAGGTGCCGAAGCGCTTCTGGACCCGTTCAGAGAAATACGTGTCTGGTGTGAACAGGCGAGCTGCTGGGCGCTTAGCTCCGCTCCGCCTTGCAGGGCTTCACATCCAGTGTGAACAAGGTTTACATCTACTAGCCAATAGCGAGCAGAGTAGCTGACACCATTTCAAGTTGCCTAATACGGTGAATAGAGTATGGATGATGGCGGAGTCGGCGGGTCGAGCAGCTGCTTCGGAGTGCCGAGGATTTTACTGGAGAGGAATGAAAAGAGAGGTCCGCGGGTCAGAGGGGGTTTGGGTGAGGAATTTTCTAGCACTGGAGCGCACGCGGGGGTCGCATGGCTCACCCCCTGATGGCTGAAGGCCTTGTTCTGTTGTTACAGCTGCAGCATGTGTGCACTGGATGTCGCTGTGGTGTTCGTGTTCCATATTCAACCTTTAAGTTGAAAAGACTCACATCCAACTACTGGCATCGATGTATCTGAGCTCCATTACAAATCCTGTGACCCGTGACAGTTTTTAATCCATATTCTCAAAGGATAGATTCATATTCAGCCTCACACGGATGTTGTTTTCATAAAGAAGAAGACCACAACTGTTAATTTGGACTTGGTGAATTCTTGAAGTTGTAACTTTTTAACTTGTGTTCTCATACAGAACAAATACTCTACATGTTTGTACATAGTTTGGTAAGAAGAGTACACATTTCTAGTTGTATAAATTGTCTATGAATAATACATATCTTTTGGACACTAACCTTACCCCTTATTTTGTCCTAATTACCAACCAGAAACCTAGAAATATGGTTCAAATAGATCTAAATCTGCACTACATTTGAAGCAGACAGCTAGTGTTTGAATGAAGATCATGCCTTTGGGGAAAACCCAATCACATGTTAGTCCAAGCAATTGGACAAACAAGCAGTAAAATCTTTTTCTCATGGAGAGACAGTCTCAAAGGTTTCATGTGTGAAAGTCCTAACTTGTGACAGGGATGAGTCAGAACTGACGCAACAGTGCCACAAGCTCATGCACAGCATGCTAAACATCAGGCATGCCTTGAAGCCAGAAAGCACAAAGAAATTAAAATTCTTCTTGAAGCCAAATTGTTTAGAAGCACATATGTTAGAAACACCCAGGGAACTGAGATGGTGGCCGCAGATGAATACAATTACCTTTGGGAATACAAATAATAAGTCAAGACACATTTACAGCTTCAGTAGACTGGGAAGTTTTTTCCTTTTAACATGTTATTTCACAAAAATGTACCAGAACATTAGTTGATCGACAGAGGTCTTCATTTGTGAGAAATAGAACATAAGCAGTAGCAGGAACAGCGAGTTTGAATGAGCTGGTTTTCCTAGAACTTCTATCCATTAAACAAGCCATGTAGATTATTGCCTGTGATTGAGCACGTTGACATGTCTCTATATAATTTTAAATACATTTCTTGCAATCTTTCTTTGCGTAATCCTTGAACTTGCACAGCTGAATGAACTAAAACCACCAAATTGCAGATTGCTGTGCAGAATAAAGCTTCCAATCAAATCATGTAACTCAACATCAGGAAGACAGAAGATCAGCTGACTGTGTGTTAAATTCAGACGTGATTTTTTTTAATGTTCAAACCCTGATAGTGAAACCATCATAAAAAATAAAAGTCACAGACCAACTTTTCATCCCTCACACCTAAATTCTGCCTCAAGTAGATTCTTTCGATACTCTTGTAATGTTAGAGAAAAGAAAGAACAACAACTCAGTTGGATGCTGTGCACACTGCATGGGCACATTTAAACAGTTTAAAGAGGCCATTTCATACAAATTTCAGGACTTTGTGGTTATTTCTTAAGTATTAACCTGTAATATGAAACATTTTATATCTAAAAAACGTCAGGAAACCCTGATTAACAGACCTTTCAATCTGTCTGCATTAAAATTGGGGTGGTTCCGTCAGGCCTCGAGCAGCAGCTCGTTCATATTCATTGTTCAAATTTGCTGGACTCAGATTGGCTAACAAACTAGCCTATGAGAGCAAAGAATACTGTTTCCTGCCCCGCTGCGCGTGGCAACATCAGACATCGTGTCTTCCTGTTTGTTATGTCGTATGCTACAGCTTTTAGCCAGCAGCATGCTAGGCGTGGTTTCAACTGCGGGAGCTGCTGAATACTAACGAACAAAGGAGTTGAGATGAAACAGATACAGGCCGTTCGGACTCGGGAGAACTCGGGTTTTATCACCACCTGCGTAGTTTGAGAGATTAAAACTGAAAGAGAAGTTGTTGACCTGTTTTCACACCCACTATGAAGGTAAGAACACCTGTGTAGCTAAAATATTCAACAGAAACCTCAGAAAAAACGTTTTTAATGGCCTAAATGCATCAATCAAAGTATCATCCAGGATTTTACCTGATCTAATCTAATGGAGCCGCCCCTTCAATCTACTGTATTAATAAAAGCATCAGAATTTGGTAAACAGAAAGATTTTAGCCTTTCATCTATCAATACATAGATAGGTCTTTGATTTTCCAGAGCCTAATCACATATGCGTATGAAAATGGCACAGACTGTAAGTCATTTTAACAATGTAAGGCATGCTTTGGCACAGATGGCTCGTACAGATTTCATGCACTGCACACATTTTACATGGGGTTTACATACAAAGCTGTCAGCTCATGGGCTATATTTAGATTTATTGGCACATTTGTTCACCTTATGAGGCACTAGATGGCTTGTTTTTTCTGTTTGGGGGGTGAATATTGACAAAGCTGTCAGACTTTAATAAATTCAAATGGTTGAAAGAGCACAGTGTATGAAATATAGTGTCACTGAGAGAGAGTGCACAAGAGATCATCAACAACACCATGTGAGACAACAAAGACAAAAGGGAAAGACAAGAATGTGTTTTTCTTCACTGCTTCAGGCAAAAGACAGTCCATTGAGACAGTCACTGTTTTGACTGAAGACTCAAACAAAGCCTGTAACTAAAATCAATACTCAACTTCATAAAAGTCTGGCTTTGGAAGCAAAATAGAACTGGATAGTGTCTGCAGTCCCATGTAAACTTTGATGTTGTGAAAAAATAAATAAATACAAACTCCTCGGGGTTAAAAAAAATCTATCAAGAAAGCTACAGATTTTAGTATTGATTGTATGAAAGGTTCAACTTGTTTGACTCTAAATTCAGTCTGTCCAGTGCTGCTTCTTTATACAGCTCATCTCAATACAGCCTCTAGTACTGCAGCAGCCCAGTTGCACTCACTTATCCACATGTATCATTCAATTTGAAAGAAGGTTTTAATATGTGAAACTGTAAAACGGGAGCAGACTGAAACATTTTCTGAGAAAGGTAATCCTGGAACAACACGAAACAGAAGGGATTGTTCATCACAGCACAAAAAGAGATGGAATTTTAAGCTTCTGGAGTTGCAGACAAAACAAGATATACACATTTTCTGTTAGAATTACATTAAATTGGCATTGAAGTACAACTTTCAACAACTTTTCAAAGCGCTTTCACACTGCAAGTTTTACATTTACCCGATATGTAAATCGGGGGGAGGGGAGAGGGGCTAACATTCATGTGACCCAAAATGCAAATAGGGGGGCAACATGGGGTTCAGTGTCTTGTCCAAGGACACTTTGACATGTGGTGGTGGAAGTCAGAATTGATCCACCAACCTTGAGATTGGAAGACTAGCGCTCTAACCACCGTGAGAAGGTGTGTCCAAACTTTTGGTCTGTACTGTATAACTCCCTCCCTTCTGCACCATTTTAATAGTAACAACCCTGACTTCTGCATTAAATGTGGTCTTGATGAAGGTACACTACTTTGTTGTCTGTAGAACTGCGCCAAAATAAGGGAATTTTGGGGGAAAATCTGTGTCTGACATTAACTCTATTGGGCTGCCGATATGTCCTACGTTTTTTTTCCTTGGGCTGGCCCCAACAAACTTGAGATTATCAAGTGCACATAAAAAGGTGATTACTATGTGCTCACTTCAAGCTAAACACTGTATAGCCATCTCATGGAAATCCATGGAAACACCCTTTGTGGGACTCTGGCTCAAGGGCCTTTCCAATAGTCTAGCTATGGAAAAACTAACCTATGGTAACAAGGGTAGGGTACAGAGTTTTTCAAGGTATGGGGACAATTTACAGACTACTTAGAGAATCATTTGGGTATGATTGAAGAGGTATACTGTAGATCCCATGTCTAAACCTTAGGACAGTTTTCTTTCTTTTCCTCCCCCCTACCTTTCCTAAAAGTCTATATGTCTTATTTGTTTACTGCGAATTATATTTGTAAGACTGAAAATCTGATTAAAAAATGCCTTCGATCTCCTATAAAAACATTTCTACTATATAGTAAAAAGTTTTTAGACTTTTAATCCTTCATTTTCTGTGTTCAAAGTCACTAGACTGATGGGGAGAGATGTGAGTTGTATGTCTCTATCAAATATTTAGATGCCATTTTATTAGGCTCATTCACAAGGATTCTGCTTTAGTATAAAGGATATAGAATCCAGATGGTCTTTTCTTCTTGAGGACTTCTGGCACAAATTAAGAAAACAGTCGGCTCCCCATTACATGTGATAGAGCTTGATTGATAAGTACCAAGGTCATGTTGGTTCATCCTAAATGTGGTAGAGTAGGGACGTCCTTGTTGGAGCTCGGGAGAGCATGGTGGTACTGCATGGTGTAACAACACAGGGTTGGCGTCATTGGTTTGACCCCATCACAACTTCATGCTGACATATAGAGGGTGGTGAGGGAGCAGGAGGGCATCTCTGCTCAAACTAGTAATACTAGGAAATGGAATGCTTCCTACATTCTGAAAACATCTATTTGTGATGTTTAAGAACTGACATTTTATAACTTTATTGGTTTAAGTCCTCAGAAACAAGACAAACATGGCTGCAAAGAGTAGAGCAGCATCAACATTTCAGGTATTACAGATATAGAAATTGCTTCCCATTTAGCATTTAATTCAACAAACAGATCTCATAAAATACAGTGAAACCCCGCCCTGCGGACACCCCTGTCCAGCGTACAGGTTTTTGTTCTGACCAAGCATTTTTACTACTTATATAACCCCTCTGGGGTGGACGCCCAACTGTTCAGGACAACGGACACTTTTTGTCTGCCCAAAAAATAAAATCAGTGAAAATTCACCCCACTAACGAACAGTGAATGAAACAAAGACGAAACAAAAAAAGAAACAAAAACTGACAAGTATCCATTGCATTTTTTTTCAAAGTTGAGACATATTCAGAGGGGGATCTGACCATGCGCTAGTTCATAAAATAAGCTGATGTACCAAGGAAATGTCCGTGACAATGGTTTACAGACATTCCTAGATGACAGGACACCCGCTATAGCGAGGTTTCACTATACTATAAAATTTATACCAGTTTTGACTTCTTTTTCACCAAGATTCAGTCATTGATTCTCAAAATCAGATCTTTGATTATTCAAACTACTACTCCTAAAAAATAAATTAAGAAAAATGAAATCAGCAGAATATAAAAAAACTAGGAGTGACTACTTTAGTTACAAAACAGAAACCCACATCACTTTAGTTGTAATAATCAAGGAAACTTATAGGATTTTAAAGCAGTACAAAATAACTTTTACAACTATAAGCTACAGTTTTGAAACTTGTCTAAGTGAATACTCACCGAAAAACATGTTAAGCTTCATATTAGACACTCTGTGCGCCTCTGATGGCTTTACAATAGACTAAATAACTTCAGTAATGCAGGTCGCAGCTGGAAGTGGTGTTCTGTTCATTTATGCTGCCCTGCCGAAAAATGCGTCCATAGTACGAATTGACAACTGATTTCATAATGAAATGTCATTATTTAAACATATTTTTATGATCCTTCCCTGATATTTTCTATATAAAAACCCTCTGAGTCCTTATCGGCCATTATTGGGTCCTTCTCCTCTGGGTGTGTCCAAACATTTGCCTGTTGCTCTGACAATGCAAAGAAAGTAAAAATAACATCATATTTAGTGTTCCTGTCCAGGGAGAATTTATTTGATAGGTAAAATGTATTTGTAGAAAAATAATCAATAAATCTGTTTATTGAAGTCAAGACTGTAGAACGGCACATGTGCAGAAGTAATCTGTAGCACATCTCAACATATAGCATATTTTGACAGAACACCGGTTCCAGACACGGCTGCAGAAAAGTTATTTAGTACTGCTTTAATGTAATAACAACTAATCTGATTTATCTTTGAACAATGTACATATTTCACAGAAACTCAACATCTGATGAGTTCTCAGGTTATTTATGATCCCAATGGGGCATTCAGTTCATTTTCCAGATCAAAAAAAAAAATTGGCTTGAATAAAAACCCCTTGATCCAGATCATAAAGTCAAATTTTCACACTGGTGAAATATCACTAGCTTTTTTAAAAGTAAGATTTTTTGGAAAAACAGTCTTATTTGACCTCTTGTAGAAATCCCTGCTATGCTGTTGTATTTGAGACTTTCATTGTAATTCACAAGCTGTTACTTGAGTGTTAAGAAAACCTTTATAGAAAGGAAACTATTTTTGATATATGGTCCCTCTGGGACATTTGCGAAGAAGAGAGAATCTAGGAAGATAAAACCTTTCCATTCTTCTTTTTTTGGCTCCTTTTAGCTAAAACAACATGTCCGCCTACAAACCTTTACTCAAACAATGGGACATAAAATGTCCAAACATTCATCCAGTCATAATTTTTTTGTACCTTGTTGTTGTGCAGGGTTGCATTGCACATCTCCAGCAGCCATTGGGTCAGTGGCTTCCAAACAGTATAAAACCTCTAGAATATCTAGACTAAGTACCTTCTGACTAATACTAATACTAATGAACTAATTCAGATTATCTAACAAATCGGCAACACACTTCATGTCATAGAACTCTCAAATAATCTGTCTAAAACATTAGATATGCACAAAAAACAGATTCAATCTCCAAATATTTTTAACAAATCTGTCACAAAAGTTTCTGACCTCAATTCAGTAGAAACTTAATAAATATCACAGTTTAATAAAACAAACATCAGTCACTTCTTTGAAGTTCTTCCACTGTCACAAGTCTGAGACAAACAATATCTCAAACAGACCCATGTGTACTTGTAATAGAAGCTTGATTACACTTTTCAGTCACTTTCATGGCCTGAGATGTTGTTGTCTTCTTGGTCTCCCCTGTTTAAGTTTGCAGATTAAAGGAACGCAGCTTATAAAACTGCAATTTACCATTCAAGCTTCTTCACGAGCTAACCCAGTTTAAAGCTATCTGAGTGTAATTAAAATTCTTTTGGATTTAATACTGTAAGTGCGCATGCGAATGGCCCTTTTGGGAGCTCCTTGGACTAATCTGAGCGACAGAGAAGTGAGTTTGCTCAGCTAATGGGAGTGCACATAATTTCACAGCTCCCAATGTGATTATACTCTTATTAGGGTCAGACATTCATAAAGACTCATTAGCACGTTTTCCTCATCATGTGTGTGGGTGATATCGTTTTTATCTCATCTGTTGTTTTGCAAAGCTCTTGCTCAGATTTCAGGGACTTGAATCCCTTTGAACTAATTTGTAAGCCAGTGAGTGAGTGTACCCCAAACTTAACCCAGACTCAGGAGTAAAAGGCTTAAAGCTGGGCTGGTTTGATGCTGCATGTGCTTGCGCGGTTTAGTTCCAAGTGACATTGGAAGGATGAAGAGAGGGCTGGTTTTCTTATAAGTTAAAAGCTAATAATTTTGCACAGACAGCTACTATACTACTATACCCCCCCCCCCCGAAAAAACAAAAAAAAAAAAAAAAAAAAAACCATTTGAATTGATGTAATGTCAATTCAGCGTTCCCTCTAAAAACAGGCGCTGGTCTCTCTAAAAGATTCTAATTATTAGTGACAACGTGTCCTCCTGATTTCAATGAGGCTGCTGCAGGAAATTCACAGCAGCTTTGTTCTCGCTTTCAAATAAAACGACTAAAATGAAGAGCCAGATTCCCCTAAATATTGGCAAGCTCACCTGAAGAGGTAGTTTGCATTTGATATATTTGAATAATGTGCTAGGACTATCCAGTGGCAGCTTAATTAGTGGTTAACAGGCCACTGATACAAGTAGCAAGCTGTGTTCATGTTTGTCTCTAACACAGAAAGGCCTCTGTTTTATAGGTGCGTTACGTGCAGTTTTGCAAAAGCTACTTGACATTTTGTTTCCTTTCTTTGAGCCATTTCAAGGGCGTGGTGCTGGATCTGTAACAGGCACGTCTCTGTAGGTCTACATGTTAAAACAGTCAGGGAAGTCAGTTAACGTTTGTGCATTTGTTTAAAGAGGCCATTTCATACAAATTTCAGGACTTTGTGGTTATTTCTTAAGTATTAACCAGTAATATGAAACATTTTATATCTAAAAAACATCAGGAAACACTGATTAACAGACCTTTCAATCTGTCTGCATTAACATTCGGGTGGTTCCGGCTCCTTCCATCAGGCTGCTTCGGCAGCAGCTTTTCATATTTATTATTCGGATTTGCTGGACTCTGATTGGCTAACAAACTAGCCTATGAGAGCAAGGTATACTGTTTCCTGCCCCGCTGCACATGGCAACATCAGACGTTCTCTCTTCCTGTTTGATACGTCTTATGCTAACAGCTTTTAGCCAGCAGCATGCTAGGCGTGGTTTCAATTGCGGGAGCTGCTGAATACTAACAAACAAAGGAGTTGTGACGAAACAGATACAGGCTGTTCGGACTCGGGAGAACTCGGGTGTTATCGCCACCTGTGTAGTTTGAGAGATAAAAACACCCACTATGAAGGTAAGAACACCTGTGGAGCTAAAATATTCAACAGGCCCACTCCTCTTTACAGAAACTTTCTAAGGTATTTTTGTTTCTTTGACTGCTGCCGACTCAAAGCTTCAACTTCCTCTAAAGGTTTTTAAAGGATTAAGGTCTGTAAATGGGTTAGATTACTCCATGACCTTTATATGTTTGTTTTTTTCTTTTGTTTTTTGTTTGCATTGAGATATGTTGTGAGGCAAAGTCATGTTGGAAATCCAATCTACTAAACATTTTCATTATTCTGGGCAATGGAAGAAAGTTTTCATCAAAGATTCTACCGTACACGGCCTGGTCCACTGGTCCATTTAATGCAGTTATCCTGTACCCTTGGCAGCAAAACAGCTCCAAATTATAGTGTTTCCCCTTCCGTGCTTTACCATGGAGGAGGATGTTCTTAGGGTCTTAACTGGATTTCTCTTTCACCAAATGCGGCAGGAGGAGTTTACACCAATGAGCTTGATTTTACTCTCATATGTCCATAATACTTTATCTTAATCCTTCTCTCAACTTTTAAATATTCACTGGCAAACTTAGATGAGTCTGCAAAGGGAGTCTGTGGAAGCTACAAGATTTCAGTCCATAGTGTGTTGTCAGTGGTGTTCATACTGACAATGGTCCCAAACTCATTCAGATAATTTCTAAACATCCCAAGAAGAGTGAATGTTCATCTTTCTCATTATCTTCCTCACCTCATGAGGAAATATCTTAAACATGCAATAACTGGAATGTGATTTTCAGTCTTTTTATATTTCTTCTATTTCCAAATAACCGTGCTAACCAGTTTTTCATCAAGCTTCTTACTAATGGTTATGTAGCTCATTCCAGCCTAGTGCAGATCAAATATCTTGTCCATGATGTCCTTTGACAGCTTTTTAGTTTTACACATGGTGGAGAGGTTGGAATGGAAGGAGTTGATTCTGTGGACAGATGAGCTTCATACACATAAGCTGAGACCAGGAAGGGTAGTAATTGATTAATGAATGTAATTAGTGCGACATATGGTACATAACCAGTCTGTGTGAGTCAGACTTCTGGTTGAGTTTTAAGGAATCGAATACCCAATTCACTCAGTAATGTGCAATTCAATTTGCAACGTTTATGCAATGTGAGTTTTTTCTTGATTTTTGGTTGATATTCTGTATCTCTATTAAAATGAAACTCCCATAAAATTAGAGACTGTAAGTGAGCAAACTTATAAAATCAGCAGTGGATCTGATATTTATTTCACCCACATAGAACTTTTAAATAATGCGGTATTTCATGATCGTTGCTGTTTTACACCATATGTTATAGTCATTGTTTTAGAGAACTTTTAGGTTTTCATTGTGCAAATCATTCATTCTGAGAAAAGAGGCTTAATATGTTTTTCACAAAGAACACGAACATTTAACACCTGAACTAAACACCTGAACTGAACATAATCAACATCAATAAACATGAAAAACCATGAAACACATGACTCATTCATCTGGATCCATGTTCCATATGGCAACATGCATTAAAACCCACACATTGCAGAGGATCACCCATTTCTTGGCATCCTAGATTCCTCCCAATGAGCGCCCATCGTGCAACATATGTAGTGTACTGCAGAGTCCTTGAATGTGAATATGCCCAGTGACATGAGTGTGATGTAGAATTTCTCTAAATGTTAAAAACTTCCTGCCCTTTGGGGCTTTTTTGCCTCTCTATCAGCCTTCCTTGCAGAGAATATATCGACATTTCTGGTTTTTACTATACAAAGCTGTTGTGCACATACAATGTGTGCACACATTCTAGGATTCACCACTTTACTCAGACATTAAATGCATAGCAATGGCACACATCATCCAGCACTAAATAGTAGCAAAAAACAGAAATTATAGGAACTAAAAAAGAATTATGTATTAAAATAAACACATCTGACTATATTTTGACATTGAATGTGTCGGCTTAACTTTTTACAGTTTCATCCTTGAATTTTGCCAGGCTTTGAGGTGGTTTTGCGATGAGCAAAAGAAAGCTTTATTTAAACACTCAGAAGCTGCAGGGTGGTTTTGTTGCAAAGAGGGAGTGGCAGCCCAACCCAGGCTGTGGAGGAAACTGTTTCCCATCCAAAAAAACAAAACGGAGAAACCAAACCAGTGGCACAAGAACTTATTTTTCAGATGGCAAATGTAAAAAGGGGCCTTTGTGTCCTCAAAAATCTTCTCCAACCAACAAAGTGCAGCAAAAGGAAAAGAACTAATGGAAAGAAAGACTGAAAAGCCAGTACACCATGTACCCGGTTGGAGGAGGGGATTTTCTTGCAGCAATAAGATGTATTTTGGTGGAAAATAACTCCTTCTGGAAGCTTCTGATATGCTGTTTCACCAGAAGGCTTTGGCGTAGCATCAGGGTGTTTGTCTTGTTTTCAAAAGCATCACACAAACCTTGAAAATGTGTTTCATTTTTAACTACTGCAGCAGTCATGTTTAATGCCCCCTCCAACAACTTCATGGATAAATAAACTAAATTGTTTGTTGAGGAACAGGAAACCTGTGACCTGTTTTCTAGTGCAGAGACAAACAAATGTCAATGGACATTTCTGCTTGTTACTATAGTATCGTGAAATAAAAGCCATTTCAGCTATTAATCATCAAAATTATATATGTGCAACCTCGAGCACTTAATAGCACTTTACGCATTCAAAGCTGTCAGAAACATGCATTAAAGAATTCTTTGTACAGAAAATGAAGAGTAAAAGGTTGTTGCTATGCTAAACAGATGAAGGACCCAACAGCTTTTAAAAAGAAATGACTGCAGTTTACTCAAAAGCTTCAAAGGTTTTCTTTGTATTACTGTGAAATCAAAGCGTATCTGAGTCAAACCATGAATGGTAACTGTTTGATGCATCTCGACTTTTAGCATCATCATAATGGCTCTAGAACACACAATAGAGCATAATGCTGAAGCTTCTCAAAATGCAACGTGAATTCGATGTAAATGAGGTCTGGCATTTCAGTTAATGATGTATTTACAGTTGTTTATTGATATTTAAATGAAGTATTCTAAGGGTTAAAATTGGCAGCCGTGTGTACAGTATCTCCGACAACAATGTAATCTGCCTTAGGCAAAAACAAGAAGCACAGATTCTCTTCTTGACATTTTTAGATGTACAAATTTGTGAGAATACAGTGGAAATAGGCACAATGAGAATGATGAGCTGCAGAGTACAAAATGTCTACATTGTTCCCTTTTTTCCCAAAACATACTGAAGCCCCATTACTTTTTATATTAACAGTAAGCAAAGCTGTGAAGAACACTAGAGTACACTGTGTGTCAAGCGAGGGTTGAGTCAAACACTCAACTCAAACAAGGTGTTTCGCTACATTTGAAACATTAAATCACCAACACACTATAACATCTCTCCAGAATCCATCCTGCAATCTCATACATCTGTGGGTGTAACAGCACAGTGATGTGCAGCTGAGTGTGTAACAGATTTCCTGTCGAGCTGTAAATGCTACTGCAGTTATGCACACAGTTCTGGAACAGAAGTGTAAAAAATTCAGTAAGTTGAGTGGGATGAAACTGGATGAAACCCTCCAAACCACAGATTGAAGTAAGATGAGTGAAGTGCAGTCAGTAAGCCAATGAATGAATGTAGGAGGAAGCAGATAAATGTATAAAGTTGCCTCTGTCAGCTGTCTCTAGATGGGAAAATGCAATCAAAACCAACCAAACTGAAATCTTTTCCCCTTTTTTTTCTGTTTGCAACGACTGCAAAATGACATCACTGTACTCCTGTTTCGTACAGAAAAGATTGTCTAACAGATTGTGGTAAAGAGACACTGAAACACTAAGAAGAACTCTTTACCCCAACAGTCTCATGCAATACTTCACAGTTATACAGTAGACTCAGACCCCATGACCTCTATAACAGAAAGCCTTGTGAGGGTCCGGAGGTCTACCGTTATTTATCTGTATTTCACTCAACTATTTAAGGCAACCTTCTCTTCTTTCTAAACAATATATATGCTTGTGTTACACAGAGGAGCCCACAGGAGGGAAATATATTTTGCCTGTAACACAACACACCTGGTCGCACTTAAAACACTTATCCACAAGTTCAGGCTCACAGCTTGTTGCTGTCCATACAACCCAACAGGTCTATTTCTCTACACAGACGGACCATTTCAAGGCCACTCAGATTGTTTCCAAATGACCTCACCATGGAATGATGTGACTCAGGAGTCAGCGGGGAGTTTGAATGAAGACCACCATCATTACTTTATGACTTAAATTTGAGAAAGGTCCTGTGAAAGTCTTCTCAAGTCAAGGTAAAACCATTATCTTCTGCTGAATGAGTTAAATATGAGATAGTAATTTCTAAACATGACCCTTCACATGCTTTGGAATCGATGGATAATCAGCACATGATGGTCTGCAGGATCAGTACAAAAGGCATTCGAATGGGACAGATCACACAGTCCGCAGAGGAAGTAAAAATGATAAAAAAGTTCAAATGCAAACTAAAAACATCTGGAAAACCTTTTTACCATAACTTGGCAGACTAAGCTCATCACTTCATCATGTTCTGAGCCACAATTTAACGGCCTAAACATAAATGATGTGTAGATGATCTGATAAGGATAAATCTATGGTCAACTTAAAAACAAAAGAATATTAGGATTCGAGTAAATGGAAACCTTTAAAGAGGCAATTTCACACAGATTTCAGGACTTTGTGGTTATTTCTTAAGTATTAACCTGTAATATGAAACATTTTATATCTAAGAAACGTTAGGAAACACTGATTAACAGACCTTTCAATCTATCTGCATCAAAATTTGGCTGGTTCCATCAGGCTTCAGGCAGCAGCTCATTCATATACATTATTTAAATTTGCTGGACTCAGATTGGCTAACAAACTAGCCTATGAGAGCAAGGCATACTGTTTCCTGCCTCACTGCGCATAGCAACAGCCATGTAGCCTCTTCCTTTTTGCTACGTGTTATGCTACAGCTTTTAGCCAGCAGCATGCTAGGTGTGGTTTCAACTGCTGGAGCAGCCGAATATTAACGAGCAAAGGAGATGTGACGAAACAAGTACAGGCCGTTCAAACTCGGGTTTTATCGCCACTTGCGTAGTTTGAGAGATAAAGACTGAAAGAGAAGTTGTTGACCTGTTTTCACACCCACTATGAAGGTAAGAACACCTGTAGAGCTAAAATATTCAACAGAAACCTCAGAAAAACCGTTTTTAACGGAAGGGCCTCTTTAATTTCTGTGTGTTTTATTCAGACACAAACTGGAGACAGGACCAGGATAAAAATAAAAACATGAATGACAGAAATCTCAGGCAAACCAGTGAGCATGGTAAGAACCGGAGAAGACGGAATGAAAACACATGGACATGAAACTGAACAGAGACAAAGGGAAGAAGGTAGAGGATGTAGCACTTTGGTGAATTCTGTGGAACTTCCAGCCAGAATTTGACAATATTTTTGAAGAAATAAGAGTGTCTTTCAAAATAGGCAGATGAATATGTTAATTAATTAGCATTTACTTAAACCCATAAACATTCAACGTTACGGTTGTTTTGAGACGGCAGCAAAACACTTTGGTCTTGTCCCTGCTCAGCTTGCCAGTCCGGTCAGAACAAATCTCTAATCCTCCACATTTGGGTTGTCAAATTATCCAAAACAGTTATGAAACTAATTGTTTACAGATGTTTTCCACCAAACACCACTTTAAAAGATCTGAACTACAGTATCTCTTTAAAAAGGATCTTCCCTGTCAAAAGTAGTCAACATTTCTTTTAGAATTATTTTTGATTTAATGCAAATTGTACTTTTTCTTACATGATACACGATAACCGTAACTGTAATTTGTTATATGTTACATAAAATGGTTGAAAAAACAGAACTTATTTACAGACTTTACAAGCTTTAAAACGTATGCTTTATAACAGAGGTCACTAACTTGTGGACCGCGGTCTGGACCCAGAACCCGTCCTGTATGGATGCCGGCTGAATACCCTTGCTATAATATCTCACTATCTTTGCAGTGGCTCTAATTTGTTCCATCTTCTGTAACCAGACGTTTAGTTTTTCTCACAAGCTGCTGCATTTTGGATGACACCATATTTTACTGCAACAACAGCTGCTGAGCCAGTTATTGTAAAGACTTCCTCTTAAAAATCCTATATGACAAATTACAGAATTTTCCATGGTGATGAGAAAATGTCAGCGTGCTGGAACTTTTCATCTCATGCTAACTATGATTGATTTTCTGAAACTCTGCTGATGTGCTACCACAAACAGAACAAATAGACATACCATCAGGTTTGATCGTGTCAGCTTCCTAAAGTTGGAAATATTTATTTTGTTTAGAAAGTTTGTCAAAGCATAAAAAATGTTTTCTCCTTTATGTAAAAAAGTATATTTTAGAAATCAAATGTAGTCACACGTTGCTGTTTTAAAGTTGGGATCATACATTTCCAGGAGAGAAATATTTCTTTATGTACTGTAGTTGGAATGAGAACCTTTTGTATTACATTTGCAGACCTTAAAGGTCCTGTATCATGCAAAATCAACTTGGAGCTTTTAACCATGTTGTGATGCTATTTTCTTATTACCCCCCAGTGGTTTTTGGCTTAATATTAGTTGTCCTCCTGCATCCTGCACTCTGAGCAGCTGCTCCACTCTCTCCTGGAAAACGACTGACTGTAACATAGTGATGTAACAGTAGCTACGTTTACATGCGCCAAATTTCCCCAATCTGATTAAAATCTTGGTCGATCGGAATTCCCAAATCCCTGTTTACATGGACACTAACTGAAATGATCTGATCATGTCATGAGTACACATGCACCAAGCACTCGATCAGGTTAAATGAGTTGAGCATGCGCACAGCGAGTTGTCTTTCCGGGGGAAGAAAAAAAGTAAACAAACTCCGTCCTTTCTGCACGTCTTTCCCGCCCCATCGTGTGCTCGAGCTGACTCACGTTTTCCCCAATATGGACCTTCTGCGGGTGATTACCTTTATGTTTGGGTTTTTACTGGTCGCATTAACCAAGCTAGAGGCTGAATACATATTGCTACTGCTCCTCCACCACAGGAGAGGAGAGCAGGGTGACAGGATGACTGCACCAGCAGACCACTTCTGTTTACTTCCCGCCATGTTTTCTACTTGGGTCTGCGAAAACGGAAAGACGTCACGCTGAAGTTGTACGCATGCGCAGTGGGCTTTTTTCACCCTTTCTTTCCTAATGGGTGTATACATGCACGTCTATCCGAATGAAGATCGGACAAAACCACCCCTCTCGATCGGAAGTAAATTTCATTCTGATCAGGCTGCATCGGATCAAAACATTCTGATTGACATGTTTACATGACGTATTTTTTTTCCGATTGGGAGTTTATTCCGATTAAATGTGCCCATGTAAACGTAGCTACTGTTATACTGTTGTTGTTCCATTTGAAACCTTTAAAGCAACAGTCTGGAGTTTTCCCCTTTTCAGGAGTTATGTGCGATTTTGTGAAATCACTTTTTGGAGCTTTTAACCATGTTGTGATGCTATTTGGCTTAATACACACATTTCTCAGTAATCCTCCTGAACTTCTGCACTTTGAACAGCTGCTCCACTCTCTCCTGGAAAATGGAGTAACAATGTTACACCAGGACCTGCCCAGCATGTCCGTGCTGCACCTGCAGATTAAACACACATACCCCGAGCTGCGAGAGTCTGAACCAAGACACTAAGCACCACCGTTTGTTGTATTTTATTTTCTAAAAATGTCTCGGTGAAAATGTGCATTTGGCCGTGAGAGTTACAGGAATTCATTCACCATTTTATTCAGGCAGCTTGACAGGCAGCTCTCATGAGGAGGGGGCCTGGAGGAGAGATGGGATTTTAGGTAAACCGAGCGTTTTACTTCCCGTCTAGTTATATTTCAGGATAAATGAAGACTATATAACACCAAAGGAAAGATTTTATCATATACAGTATGTGTCTATCACAGATGTTGAAAGCTGTAAAATAACATGATACACAAACTTTAAACACACTTGTGTTTTTCATCTCAGCTGACTGATACAGTAAATTAAATCTTTTAAAAAGAATCTATTTCACATATTAATCATTTGAAAGCAAAACGTAATGAATTTTCTTGACAAATGATACAAAACATAAAAATTCTGTTATGAGTCTGTGGGCATCTGGAAACCAGAGACTCAAAGCTTTGGTCAGGCGTGATGTTAGTTAATTAGTTATGTTTGTTACAATGGATACAAGTATATCAGTTTGGTCAAATATTTACAATGATGTTACTTCCAATCTCATATTAAATAAACACTGGAGAACATGGCCACTATTATTACCTGAAAGTAAGACATGAGTTTCCTTTAAGAGAAGGAAGTTTTCCATTTGGACAGCATCACTGTAAACTTTTGATTATACAGAGTTGTACATTCCTCTTCAGATGGCCATAAACAACACAAAAAGAATGTGAAAGAATAACAGTTCAGTTTACCGGATCTGAAGTAAATCAAACTAAGTCTTTGGTCACTTCTGAAATTCTGAGGAGAAACTTGGGAATGCATTTTTGGCTGTAAAGAGACAGGATGCTTTGGGGTCATCTGGGGTCAGCTGCCCTTCTGTCTCTTCACATTCCCGAAGGGCCTTTTCTCATGGTCCAGGCTGAAACAACGTGGTGCATCAGACTCTTCCTTAGCCACAAAGTACGGGTTGGCCTTGATGCACAGTGCTCTCTCCTGTAATCTTTTCTTTTTCTTTTGGTTTGGGTTTGGCTGATCACTTGTTGATTTCAGGACGTTCAGCTGCTGTTGTCAGTTGCTACATTGTTTGGATTTTTCTCTCACAATCTTTGCTCTACAAAAACGAAGGTGGAACTTTAAAAAATATTTTTTTAAAGCAATTAAACTAGTAGGATTGTTTTTTGAGAATGGAGTCCTCAAATTTTGTGAAATGTGAATAATAATATCTGGAGCTACAAGTCTGAGCCTAGTGGCAAACTGCAACATTCCTTCTTGAGGTTGACTTGGCAGATGAAGGTCTGTTGAAGTGAATATAAGGTGCGTTTTCTGGGCCATAAAAAGCAAACAGAAAACATCCAAAACAAACGTGAATGAAAACATTTTAAAATAAGAGATAATTATTACTAATATGATCTGACAGCACTTGCATCTTTGTAGTTTCAATGCTACAATGATCAAAATATCCTATTTGATTAAAAAAAGCACAGATTTTTTTACAGATTTTGACAACAGTTCTTGAACTTTTCTACAGAAGGCCAAACTGCATGGGTTTTTTCATCATCTTAAAAAGAAAATAAATAGATTAAACTATCTAATGTCATTAGCTGAAGGTACTCAAATTAATAGCCTAAAATAATTTGAAAACTAGAAAAGCACTCATAGAGCGCAGACCTCTGTCTGGCAGCTTAACTCCTCTCATGTTGTAAAATACACCAAAAGACTCAGTGGTTAGAGCGGTCGTCCTCCAATCTAAAGGTTGGTGGATCGATCCTGACTTCCACCACCATCGAAGTTACCTTGGGTAAGACACTGAACCCCATGTTGCCCCCCGATTTGCATATCGGGTTGTTTGAATGTTAGCCCCTCCCTTCTGGCCCCGGTCTACATATGGGGTTGCGTGAATGGGTTAATGTAAAACTTGTAGTGTGAAAGTGCTTTGAGAGGTCTTACCACCCCCCTGGACAGTGATTGGGATTACCATCAAAATCGAACAGATTGGTCCTTTTACCATTTCCAAACTATCCTGAAAATTTTATCAAAATTCATTCCCCGATGAAAACATAACCTCCACACTTTATACTGGGAAAATAAATAGAATATTATTAAAATAAGTACATACATTTAGAGAGTTGAAAGGTTTAAAATAACAGCATGTGTTTAAATTACCCTGGGATTTTTCAGATTAGTGATAAGAACAAGACAACAAGACTTTTGGACTTGACCCTGCTGTGATTACTTGTTAGCCATTAGCTCCTCGGTTAGGAGTTCATTTCTATTTTTTTTTTTTTACCAGATATAATGACATAGATATCATTTAATTAACTTTCTATGATATAAACTGTTGTTCAGCTTTCCACCAACCACAAGCCACAATAAAAGTAAAATTTACTTCAAAACCTTTTTCTGTTTTATCTTCTGAGCCCAGATATTCAATATCAGTTCTCTATTCCACTTCTACAAGGACCTTTGCTGAGGGACTTTGCAACGCAGTGATGTGTGTTTTTAGCTTTACTGTGCAGCCATTTGCTGCTTTATGCCACTGCAGACGGCTGTACAGTGAGTCAAACCAAACTTCATGGGACACATTATTTCCTCTGGTTATTTTAAGCCTGCATAACGAGCAGGATGATGACATTTACTCTGGCTGTTGAACAGTGGAATCTGTGTGAACCACAATTCACGAAGAACACACGCCCTCACACACAAGTCTGCAGTAAACATAGCATTGCGCGTACATACAATCCTCTCCCTGGATTGCCTTTCCTCTTCCATTCCCTCTCTCCTCATGTGAGGCAGCTTTGTTGGTTCAATGGCTATATTTATCTGGTGCATGCTATTCCAGACTGTCATCTGCCAGATGCTGGGCCTGGTGCTACCCTTAGCCCCATTGATTCTGTTTGAAGTTGGTGTGTAATGATGCCGTCTGGCCTCAAATTACTCAGACTGCCTCGTAATCCCTCAGCAGTGTTGATGAGGATCTTCAACAGGACAGAAGCTGGAGCTGATCTGCCTTCACGTCAGCATGCTGAGGAAAGTGCCCCCCCCCAAGTGCAACCTCCCTCTACCATGTTGAGAGAATTATAGAGCAAGAGTCTGGCTGCTTGCGTGAAAAAGAGGTAATCATATTTATTTTACGTCCCTGAAGATCACCCATGTGGAAAATAGAAATTATGTCAGACTTTAATTTGTGCAACCCATCAGGTATCCAATATTTGACAGCAACTACACGTAGGATGCTTTTCAATCAGAAACTTTTCTTTTCTACTTGAGGGTTTACAATTCACAGCACCTCTCAGCTAAATCTCCCTTAAATTACCCCACAATTGTGGCTGTCTGTGATCTTGGCACTTTAAAAACCTTATTTATGCTTGTGTCCCAACAACAACTTTTAAACCTGGAACGCCCAACCAATGATCAGAACTGAAGAGACCTTTTAGATAAAAGGTAAAACATATTAAAGAAAGAGAAAAAGAAGTCCGGTGGGCCTTTTTTGTTTGAAAACTCTTTGGATCACCATGTCTGGGACGACCACACAAACACTCCATTATCTTGATTCAAATGCTCCCATCTAAATTAATAAATTACCAGTGAAACAACAATTATTTCTGTGTTTTGATATCTCATGATGAGCTGCTCTGGCCTTGTGCTTATGAGTTGGTTCCGCCGTGAGCTGAAGGGACTCCCCTGACTCACACTAGACTTCTTTCTATTTAAAATAGTGAGTCATGTGCAACTTCCCTCGCTGTAAAAATAGCAGATGTTAGTCTCTCTGGGATACTGTGAACTAAACAGAGGAAACATAACTGAAGATGAAAACTTCACTCATGTGAAATTCAAATCATGGATATTAAAGACGCCCTTCCATTAAAAACTGTTTTTCAGAGGTTTCTGTTAAATATTTTAGCTCCACAGGTGTTCTTACCTTCATAGTGGGTGTGAAAACAGGTCAACAACTTCTCTTTCAGTTTTTGTCTCTAAAACTACACAGGTGGTGATAAAACCCGAGTTCTCCCGAGTCCGAAAGGCCTGTATCTGTTTCGTCACAACTCCTTTGTTCGTTAGTATTCGGCAGCTCCCAAAGTTGAAACCACACCTAGCATGCTGCTGGCTAAAAGCTGTTAGCATAAGACGTATCAAACCGGAAGGGAGAACGTCTGATGTTGCCAGGCGCAGCGGGGCAGGAAACAGTATACCTTGTTCTCATAGGCTAGTTTGTTAGCCAATCTCAGTCCAGCAAATTTGGATAATGAATATTAATGAGTTGCTGCTGAAGCCTGACGAAACCAGCCGAATTTTGACGCAGACAGATTGAAAGGTCTGGTAATCAGTGTTTGCTAATGTTTTTTAGATTTAAAATGTTTCATATTACAGGTTAATACTTAAGAAATAAGTTCTGAAATTTGTGTGAAATGTCCTCTTTGACTATTTTTTACAGCCCCTAACTTGTTTGTGTTTGATAAATTCAGCTAGCATGTGGTAAACCAAAGTGGCTGAGCTTCCAGATGTGGGACACTGAGGGATTGAATATACACACTGATGACAAACCAGTTTTCTGTATATCTTAACAGCACTTAGAGAAATCTTCAAACTTAGCAAGCTTCAAGCCACATGCACATTTTGGTCACCACTGTTTTTTTCATGTTGTTGTTTCCTATATTAGGTTTGATTAAAGCCTTTAAGTTTGGTCTGCTTTGGACTGATGAAGCTACAGATGTTGAAGCAGAAACCTCAAGCTGTTCCTATAACACGTCATGGATGAATCAGCTCGACACTGGAAACAGTTCCCATGATTCATTCTGCTTTTATTTGCTCTAGCCATGTAAAATAACAAGTCTGTTAAAACATCAAGCATGAAAAATGAATTAAAGAATAATGAAAATACACATCACATTTTGAGTTAATGATATTTACATTAAACAAGAAGAGATTGCTGATCTTGAAGAGGATGAAGTGGATGATTAAGGATTCTATTGTGTGGTGAGACATTTTGCTATTCCCTAATCTAGATTCTGTGGATAAGAAAAACAAAGACAAGTCAGAAATGAATGTATTCATCTTTAGTCGAATGATAAAACAGATTTTCTTCCCTAAATAGAAAGAGAAAGAAAATAATAGCTGAAAAAAAACAAAAAACCAACAAAGAGGGAAAGCCCACAGAGGCTGCTCGTATCAAGGCATCTGGTCATGCATAATTCCCGCTTATTGAAAGCTTGGCAGTTCTGTGATGATGAGAATTTTCTCCTGAGTTTTTCATTCTTGGCACTAAATGCCCCAAAAGCTCTTATCAAAAATAAACACACAATTCAGTTGGGTTAAAATATGAGCCTGCTTTTTTTTTTCTCACAGTCACAACATGCATGGATTATAAATGTTCCAGGTCGTGGATCCAAGTCTCTGAGTGTACCTAAATCTGTATCCTGCAGTCTGATGATCTGGGAAATTGTACTTTTAAAATACACGAGGAATGTCATCGAATCCATCATATGATTTTTTTAATTCCATTTTGGGTGTCTAAATATTTACCACTGACTAAAACAACTATGGATAAAATCCATTATCAGTGTCAAAAAGTAGACTCATATTGCTGTTGCTACTTTCAATGATCCCTCACATGTAGTTTTTAGGAACTGACTCAGGTTAAAATATTAAGTTACCATCACTTATGGCTACTTTCATAACCAAATACCTGCACAAGTATATTTGTCTAACTGGTGCACTTTTCAAGGTTTTGTTTTTTGAACAAGAGTGCTTTCAAATCTCTGCTGCTTCAGCAAAACCTAAGTATTATCAGCCTTGGGACTTAACTGGAGAACTTCTCAGGGATTGAACTGACTTTTTGTTCACAAAGTCTATACGTTTAACTCAACACAGAAATGGTCCAGTTAATGTTAACGGCAAATAATGTTTAAAATATGTTTATTTTTGTAGGACTTCTGGTTTAAGTGTGATTACATATATTCAAAATGCAATAACTTTTTATTTAAAATCACAGATGGATTCATTAATTCCTGCTAATTGCTCCCAAACCTGAACTTATGTGAACTAATTTCGCATTTGAAGAAAATTGGGGTCATTTTAAAAATATAAACTGTAAACAAGCTTTTTATGTTTTTTCAGACCACCTACACTCATTACATATTAGTAATGTGTTGTTTGCAAATAACACATTTCAAGGACTGAATAAGAAGCAGTTTGGACCAAAAAAAAAACTGTCTCTTTTAGATTAATCAGAATTCCCATCACTAATTCCTACTACCTAAATGCTTGCAAACTCCTGATTCTATCATTTGATAGAACAGCAACAAAAACTTTCAAAAACAAAAAGCTGAAAATTTGACAACAAAGGATAAAACACAACACTCAAAACTCAACGCCATGACAGCTCTTGGGGCTGTTGCAGGCAGGGTTGGGTACTGACACTCAGTATCGGTACAGGGGAACATCGACGGTAGTAACCAGATCAAAATCAAAGGTGTATTTTGGTGTTCTACTTTGGTACTTTGTCACTATTGCTAACAATTTTTCAGACTCTCTTAGCAACTTTTCTTTTTCCAAAAAGCACCTAGAGACATTTCTGACCTGCCTGAACTACTTTAAGTAGTTTCGTCACTGAAATTTTTTGCTTAGACCTACTTCCTCCTTAACGTTCTGAAAGGGAGTGACGACAGCATGTGCTTGCAGCATGATCATGTGACATCGACTGACCAATCATAAACCTTTCTCAGTTACCCACCCACTCACAAAGAAGTTTGTTTTTTTCTTTACTTTATTGAACAGAGTGCAAGTGTACAACAAGGTGCTGTATACTTCAGCAAGAACAGCCAGGTGGGTTAATCAGATAAATACAAACTTTGTAAACTTTAAAAAACAGATAACAGAGTTAATGTACAGTACAATGAAAAATGGTTTTCTTTTTATTTGTATTTATTATTTTTAAAAATTTTATGAACATATTAACACCTTATCTGTGTGTGAGTGAGTTTTACTTTTTAAAGTATCGATTTAAGAACCGGTATTGTATATAAAACCCCTCCGATACCCATACCTAGTTGCAGAGGTCTTGCTGATTGCAATGTGTGTTTGCTTTAGCAAAATGCATTGAGGTGTATTTTTTATGGAATAATGCATATTTTCTTGGTAAACTGCATAGTTTGAATCCACTTTATGCTGCACGTAAAAACATACTAAATATTTAAGACACAAAAACAAAATGTTGAACTCATAAGACCCTATAGTAATTGGGAGAATGAAAACTGACATTTGAATGTCAAGAGTGAAATTAAATCAAATGTAACTTTATATTTTTGCCATTGTTTTTTTTATACTAACCATGTTTAATTTCCAAGTTTCATAAAGCTTACAGTCGGTGACCTTATTTTTTGTAGGGATGCATTTGTAGATAAAGAACTGGAGTTAATCAAATATGAACATCTTTTGCATCCAGATTGTAAAATGAGAAGTTATTTGATTCCAGCCTATAAACCAGTGATCAAGTTTGACATTGTCTAAAAATGCAGTGACTCACTAATGTAAGACTATGTCAGCTTGTGTGTATTTGCTGCAATTTAAAACAATTATTGAACAATTACAGCATGAATGTCTGAGAAATACAATTCAGCCTTTATTCCCCTACACTGGTAGTGTTCATCAATTAAATGTTGACTATGTTTTACCACTAATCCCATGTGTCTCTTCTGCTGTAGGTAAGAATGTGACCTTAGAATTGGATAATATTGCATGACGACAGGGTAATTACAACAATCTGAAGTTCCAAACTACCACTTCCAGACTTTTAAACCTGGACAGAGACAGTCATCACTTGACTGCTGTTTCACTAGCTTATCTGACTGATGGGAGAGAGGTTATAACAACACAGGAAGCTGTCATAAGATGACCTCTGACCTGCCACATAGGAACAGAATCTAGGCCTGTGTTTATGTACAGAAACTCTTTTGTGCACACACCCTGAGCTAAATGAGGTCTGTGTGTGGGCTGCGTTCCCCCTCTAAGAAGATCATAGCCCTAAAATATAATCCGAGTAGCTTGACATCGACGGCCAGGAACCTCAAGAGAACAGTGTGGGAAAGATCTTCTGCCAAAGGAGGATAGAGTCCTCAAGGCGAGGGACACATCTATGTTTTTTTTCAGAGTCTTTGCAATGAGAATAAAAGAGTGCATCTTTTGAACTCGTGAATGCATTTGATGAGAAAGAAGACATTCTCTCTTTCTTTGGAAGACATGTTTATCTAACACATAAAGCTTGTGAAGGACAAACAAAAGACATTTAAAAGGCATCATGGTCATTTAACTTTACTTACATTTTTTATATATAAGTAAATTAATGAAGATAGAACAATCTTTCATGAGTTGCAGTAATAATTTAATTCATTATTTCATGTATAATCCATTTTTTAGGTGGTCACTGATCAAAGATTTTCTCTAAATGAACCCCTCCATTCCACCAGATGCGTAACGGGCGCATGACGTCAATGACGTGTAATACGTGGCTGATAGCCGCCGTTGAAGTCATTGAGACCGTTACCAGCGGGTGTGAAGCAACGTGAATCAGACATGTCTCAGAAACGTAGTGTCGCAGCTTTTACGAGGCAGTTCTGTTTTTTACGCACTACGCTTCTAAAACGCGTCAAGCTCAGCAGTTTCGGTTTGGACCAGACAGGAAATCAGGTGTTTGTGAAAAGTAAAATACCCGGAAGTTTCAAAATAAAGCTCACATCTTTGCTTGACCACAAAAAAATATATTATCTGTGACGGGTTTGAAGTCCATAGGTGGTGTGAAAATAAACCACATACCGTCTGGATACATGTCGTTGTTTTGCGCCCTGCTTGTTGTTGTGTGTACTGATGAAAACACGTGTGATTTCACAATTCTCCTGTGATTTTATGATCTTTCGGGACCAGCTAGATGAAACACTTTCACGAGGGATACACTAAAACGCTCCTGGTAGGAAGGGACGGCAGCTTTCACAAGCAAAACTCACCGCACTGCTTACGCATCCGGTGAAACGGAGGGGTAAAAACTGAAATAAGCTAGGTGGCCATCCATTGTGAAGGGGGCATGTGTCATTGTTTCACTCTGTTAACAGGTTGATGCAAGGAAGAAGCTGCTGTGGCTGCAACTGAGTGAAATGAATCATAATACAGACACTGTGTCCTATTTATTTCAAGCTGTCTTCTTTGCATTTCTTGCTGGTCTCTGATATGCTTATCTGACTAAAACAGCACACTTGAATGGAACAGCAGAAATTCAGTGTCTCTCACTCAAGGACACTTTGACAAGAGTTTGGGGTCTTGCTGTAACAGGAGTCCAACCTTTAATAAATCCCCTCTGGGGTTTAATGCTGCAATCAGGGCCCAGACACACAGCTCACTCTGTAACTAAGTCTTGTTACTACAGGATAAATTATCTGACCTGCAACCTCAGAGAGGAAAGGAACAGGATGAGGCTGGATGCTCATACATGTAACTCTGGATTCTTCAAGTGATGTTTGCCCTGGGCCAGAATCTCTCCCCAAAATACTTAATAAACCATGAACTCCCCAAAACTTTCTCTCTGAAAATGGGAAGAAGGGGTGTCAGAAAGGCAGTGAAGGAGTATTTTTGCCATGCTCAGTTGTTGGTTCTGTCTTTATGAAGTAAAAAGACAAAATTGTCAAGGGTCAGAATGTCATCAGTACAAACCCACTGGTTCTCTGCATTTAATAGTTCGAGGAAATGCTTCTCTGCATCACAGAAGCATCTAGTGTTTATAAAAGAGTAGAAGTAAAGAAACATAGTTAATATCTTCCTTTCCCCCCCTTTTTTTATCACATTTTAAATCTGAAGTAAAAAGCAGAACAGTTCTTTTTTTATGTACTTAGACAAAAAGCAGACATGCAGACTTGTATTCCACATTTATAAACATTATGATTACATTGTTAGGATTAGGTTCATGTCTGTTCTTTGGTTGTATTATGACATGTATAAATTCAAAGGTAGAGGGAGTGTCACAGCTTGAGTTTGTGAAATCAGAAAAAGCAGTGGAGAACTCCAGCTACAAATATCAAACTTGTTGATTGGCTGTGCAGAAAACTCTAGTCACAGTTTTCTCCCTGCATACTGTCATAGAGCTCTTGTTCACTGACACTTCACAAAGCTAGGACAAAGTCCATATCTTATTTATTTTGGAGTTTTGTTGCCATGGAAACATAACACCTGAGGGGATCAGGAGATCAAAGCAGACCCGTTGCTGTCAGGCACAAACCTTGTCTCTTTAAAACTATATATACATATATAAAGAGGAAGTTTAAACCTTCACTTCCATCAGTCATATTGACAAATGTGAGATCTCTTTGCGAACAAAATGGATGAACTTGAAACTCTGTTGAAATGCAGCATCATGTGTTTCACTGAGACATGGCTAAAGGGACATATCCTGGACTCCAGTGTGTCTCTGTCTGGCTTTCAAACAATACGGACAGACAGAGATTTGAAGAGGAGCGAAAAATGAAGAGGAGTTTGTCAGCTGATCACATCTGCAGTTACCTGTTGAGGGCGGAGCATCAGAGTATGTGACATGAGGAGGCTGAACAGATTGATAAGGAGGACTGATTCTGTCCTAGAGACTGAACTGGAGTCACTTGAGTTGATTGTCCAAAGGAGGATGAAGAACATGATGGAAAACCCTTATCATCCTCTTCAGAACACAGTAACTCAACACCAGAGTGTCTTCAGTCAGAAGATTCTTCATAATCGGCTGCAGCACAGACCGTTACAGGAGATCCTTCCCGTCTACAGCTAGAACTCTCTATGGCTCCCTGAAGAATAACTGAGCTACAACAACACTTGAATTTCCCTTCGGGGATTAATAAAGTATTTTTTGATTTGATTTGATTTTGATTTGATATGTAGGGTTGTTCTCCCTAGATGGTCCCAGAGGATGAGGCACTGGAGGGACCATTGTGGGAAAACAGACCCCTACATGGGATGTTCCATTGACACATGACTGATATGGCTGATCTAAAGAAATCCTACCGGTGGCTAGAAAGAGCTGGACTGAAGGACAGCACAGAGGCACTCATCATGGTAGTACAGGAGCAGAACCAGAGACATAGAGGCCCAGATCTACCACACCAGATAAGATCCCAGGTGTAGCCTATGCAAAGAGGCTCCTAAGACAATTCAGCACTGCAGGATGTAAAATGATGGCAGAGAAATCAGACATGGAGCATCATAATTAAATGGCTGGCATAGTGTACAAGAACATATGTGCAGAGTACGTACTGGAAAACCCAAGGTCAAAGTGGGAAACACCTCCAAAGGTGTTAGAGAATGACCGAGCTAAGATCCAGTGGGACTTCCAGATACAGACTGACAGAATGGTGATGGCGAATCAACTGGACATTGTGGTGGACAAACAGCAGAGGAAAGCCGAGATGGTTAACATAGTAATACCAAGTGACTGCAACATCAGGACAAAAGAGAAGAAGACCACCAGAGGAGAAAGACCACCCGTGGAAAGCCAGGAAGATATATATATATATATATATATATATATATATATACACTCACCGGCCACTTTATTAGGTACACCATGCTAGTGACGGGTTGGACCCTCTTTTGCCTTCAGAACTGCCTCAATTCTTCGTGGCATAGATTCCACCACATCCCAAAGATGCTCTATTGGATTGAGATCTGGTGACTGTGGAGGCCATTTGAGTACAGTGAACTCATTGTCATGTTCAAGAAACCAGTCCGAGATGATTAGAGCTTTATGACATGGCGCATTATCCTGCTGAAAGTAGCCATCAGAAGTTGGGTACATTGTGGTCATAAAGGGATGGACATGGTCAGCAACAATACTCAGGTAGGCTGTGGCGTTGCAATGATGCTCAATTGGTACCAAGGGGCCCAAAGAGTGCCAAGAAAATACTCCCCACCACCACCACCAGCCTGAACCGTTGATACAAGGCAGGATGGATCCATGCTTTCATGTTGTTGACGCCAAATTCTGACCCTACCATCCGAATGTCGCAGCAGAAATCGAGACTCATCAGACCAGGCAACGTTTTTCCAATCTTCTATTGTCCAAGTTCTATGAGCTTGTGCAAATTGTAGCCTCAGTTTCCTGTTCTTAGCTGAAAGGAGTGGCACCCAGCGTGGTCTTTTGCTACTGTAGCCCATCTGCCTCAAAGATCGACGTACTGTGCATTCAGAGATGCTCTTCTGCCTACCTTGGTTGTAACGAGTAGTTATTTGAGTCACTGTTGCCTTTCTATCAGCTCGAACCAGTCTGGCCATTCTCCTCTGACCTCTGGCATCAACAAGGCATTTCCGCCCACAGAACTGCCGCTCACTGGATATTTTTTCTTTTTCGGACCACTCTCTGTAAACCCTAGAGATGGTTGTGTGTGAAAATCCCAGTAGATCAGCAGTTTCTGAAATACTCAGACCAGCCATTCTGGCACCAACAACCATGCCACGTTCAAAGTCACACAAATCACCTTTCTTCCCCATACTGATGCTCGGTTTGAACTGCAGGAGATTGTCTTGACCATGTGTACATGCCTAAATGCACTGAGTTGCCGCCATGTGATTGGCTGATTAGAAATTAAGTGTTAACGAGCAGTTGGACAGGTGTACCTAATAAAGTGGCCGGTGAGTGTATATNGCGTGTGATGTGTGCTTGTGTCTGTGTGTGTAATACAGGGTGGGCCATTTATAAATAAATAACTCTTTAAATAAAACTATTTAAATAATAAATAACTATAAGTAAATAACTCATGAAAGAATAAAATTACGTTAAAATCAAGCACACCATTGTTTTTCTTGTGAAATTACCAATAAGTTTGATGTGTCACATGACCCTTATCCTATTGAAAAAAACAAAAATTGGATCCAAGATGGCCGACTTCAGAATGGCCACCATGGTCACCACCCATCTTAAAAAGTTTGCCCCCTCACATTTACTAATGTGCCACAAACACATTAATATCACCAACCATTCCCATTTTATTAAGGTGTATCCATATAAATGGCCCACCCTGTATATATCTGCGCTGACCTACTGAAGAAAGTAAAACCTGTCAAGTTGAGTCAGTAGACAACTATACTTGCTGATGGTCACATTGCAAGATAATTTTGGCACGTTGAAGCTTAAAGCTACAGTATGTAAGAATTAGAGCTTGTTGTCAAATTCAAATCCTGTAGTTCATGTGGGGAAAAAAATGTCTGCTCTCAGCCACTCCCCCCCTCCCCTCCCTGATTTTTCTGTGGAGTTGCCTGTTCTGATGTTGACCCTCATTTTGTTTCTCTTGTATTTGTTCAATTTTTGGGAATGTCTGAAGGCCTATTTGTTCACCATTCATTTTTCCTAAGTGCGTTTGAATGCCCCATCACATGCAGCTCGGCTGCTCAGTTGGAAGGATGTGGTGGTTTATTACATTTTACTGCTGCTCGTTGTGGAATTACAGCTGCTTGTGTTGAAGACTTGGCAGCCTTGCAGACTCACATGTGATTCGTTCTGGAACCAGGAAGTCTGGACATGTAAATAATGATTCTGGTGTGTGGATGGACCAGCGTTTTTAAAATGACCACAACTAGCGACCACCCAGCAGCTGACATCGAGATCTGTTACAATGTGACTTTATTTTCCACATTGGTGGGATATTAAACTGTTGTGGGAGTATTTACTTGTAAAATTCATACATACTGTACCTTTAAGTAAGCTGGTTAATGAAACACACTGTAGGGGAAGCTGGAAGACTTCTCCACAGAAGAAAACATGTCAGGGTGACAGAAAAACCTGCTCTGCTAAACAGCTACTCCTGCGCAAGATGTTTCTGGATCTATGAAACTATACAAAAAAAAAAGACTGTATGACAGATTTCTAAATCTCTAAAAGACTGACAAAATGATTTCTCATAGAAAGAGGTCAAGAACAAACAGGCTCAGGCCCTCTGAAGGTGTTAACTAAGAGAAAAACACAAACTCATCTGGATTATTTGCAAAAGGGTTTCCTACTAGTTGGTGTTTAGGTATTTTTGTGAAGCAACTTGGGGGCCAAAATCTAATCAGTGACTTATCTGGTCAGCATTAGCATTTAGCTCTCCAGGGCCAGTAGGTGAGGTCTGTCATAATGAGGCAAAAGACTTTGTTCCAGCACAAGATTAGATGAGCAGAATCTGTTGGTTGATTTATTGCATTTTTTTAAACCTTCCATCACTTTGTGGAGCATTTGATCTTAGATAGTTTGGAAATAAATGACACCTTATGTATTATTTAACACTATCTCTAACGCTATGTTCTGTTTTCATGAAGATACTTCCAACTATATGAAAACTGTGTTTGCAAATTGTCAGTGAATGCAACGTGACCACTCAAAGAAGCCTTTGTTGGCTCAGTGTGCTGCTAATTCCTTTAGCAGAGGTGTCAGCGTCACATAAGTCAGTAGGGCTTCTCTATAAATGAACAAACAGAAGGGCAGTGACTTTTTTATGCTTGTGATGAACTGATCACAGTGCAGAGGAACTGAATCGAAGTTCCCTGGCTGAGCTTTGATTTTATGCCGCTAAAACAAAGTGATGCTCTTCCATTCAGATCAAAGCAACTTTCTTTGCTTTTACATTAGCTGCCAACTGGTTTGTCCTGAAGAGGTTTGTTGGGACTTTAATTGAGGTGGAATTTTCAGAAACATTTTCAGTAAGGGGTAGGGGGGGTGGAGAGGGGTGTGGCAATAGGCTCTACAGCTGTTCAAGTTTAAGACGGAAGCTGCAAACTTATTAGATGTACAGCTTTGTGATGATCTGTTAATTTCTTATCCACTTACTAAACATTGAACATTCCTCTCAAACTATTCTAGCACCTAACAGGGCTGAGGTGTTTCGTCACAAGGAGTTACACTTGCAGTAATTCACACCATCTCTATGGGACCATTGTGTGGGCCTTGGTCATCTAGCAGCCACATACTGCCTCTCTGACACATTTACTAGCCCCACACTACCTCTCTTACTTTCATCTCCTCTCTCTGGGTGAATAAGGAGCAGCCCTGCCTGCCACTGTGCACGCTTCCCTTTGAAAGAGCCTTTTTATTGCAGTCGACAGAGGGACCTATAGGCTCCAAAAGCTTTGAGCTCACTACCTCCTGCCTTTTGGCAACATGCTTTCACTGCAAACATTCTCTGAGAAAAAAAAAATACACTCACAAATTCAGCAGGGTGCAAGGTGAAAGGCAAAAGAGAAAAAAAAACAAAGGGCAACCCCCCCCCCCCTTTACCAAACTGGCGTTAAGACGAGCAGATGTTGTCTTAGACTTTGGGTCAGGGTCAGAATGTGGCACATCTTTTCCCATATATACAGATAGCTATCGTGCATACAACAAATGTGAATAACAGATAGAAAAAGTGGACTAACTTCTTAACTTAGTATTTAAGTTTGTGGATTAAGTTGGAGTCATTATCTCACTCTTGAAAATAGACAAGTTTCAGACAGGGAGAGTGAAATGATCTCCTCTCATACATCTCTGACAGAAAGAACCGGGAAGGATTGGAGGAGTTTAGGACACCAACACAGTGATTTGCAATATCACCTACCTCCATGACCAGGACCCGGGAGGCAGATCAGCAGGGTCAGCAAGGCACAGACCAGAACTGGATGTAGAGCTCTCATAATTTTCTTTGTTGGAATAAGTTAAGTCCCCCACTCTCACGTTCAAAGACACTCCATTCAAAAGTGACTGAATGAGTTTCCAGTTTGGGGTTCTGCTACAGGATACTCCTCTCTGTGTGAAGGGGCAGGGCTGGGGAGGGCCCATCAGAGGGACGCCCATTTTTTTTTCCATCTTTAACACACACTCACATCTCTGTCAGCTGTAAAATCATACCCAGCTTCTTCCTGCTGACCCAGCTTTTACAGACTCACAAATGAACAACTTGTTGATTCACACTTATGTGCAAAAGAAGAAAGAATCCCATTCAAACACCCATGTGTTGTGCATTTACAGCCATCCATGCCTCGACACAATGTCCTCTGCATCTTTCTTATTATCTCCACTTGAAGATTTCTAAAACTCCCTGCATTTGTCTCATTCTGTAATTTGAACAGTAGAGATCAGTAGCTGCTGTGTGCAGTGGCGGAGCTAGACTTTTATCGTTGGGGGGGCCATGGGGGGGCCAAGGATATCTCTGGGGGGCCAACTGAAAATGACAACTAACACAGTTGAGAATGACAAGTACCAGTACTATATCTATATACACAGACACACACATATACATACGTGTGTGTCGATTTGAGCATTTTCCTCTTAACTATTAGCTGGTCTTCACGGGTCCCCACTTCTTCTTCTGCTGGATAATCTTTGCTGTGGCAGCATGGCGTCCACAAACAACTTATGCTGCCTTCAGGTCGTATCGTAATTATGATAAATACCAAATATTGACGTTGAAATCGCACATGAACCCTACTCACGTTTTATTTTCCACCGGAAAACAGAAAAAAATGTTATGATACCCGACTTGTCAGCTCGGGCAGTGCTGAGATGAGATAACCTTTCAACATGGCGAGGTCAATATCCTGAGGGTTGTGTTAAAAGTTCTTTACTGTTGTTGTTAAATGGTTAGTTTACAGCCTACACCATGCAGTGAAATGGCATACAGATTTTTTTTTAAAATATATTCATAACATTGTAATTTCAATTTTTTTTTTTATACTCAATAAATCCTCAACCGGGGAAATTCAAATCACTGCATTTTACCCATCTCTGGAGGAACACAGAACATTAGAACCAATTAGAACACAGAACATCTCCAGAGAGCAGAAGGCAGCTATTTAAAGCACCCAGGGAGCAGTGAGTGGGGGTTAAGGACCTTGCTCAAGCGCCCAAAGTGGTTCATCCAGGTGCCGAGCAAGATCTTTAACCCCCACCCACTGCTCCCTGGGTGCTTTGAGTAGCTGCCCTCTGCTCTCTGGAGATGTTCTGTGTTCTAATGGTTCTAATTGATATGATTAATTGAGTATATAAAAAAATTGTGTTGTTGTTGTTAGTGTTGCCTTTAAAAATACTGTGATTGGTTTCATCTCTTTAGAGCAGATGCTAGCTCGCAGTCAGTTGAGGATAGCCTCCAGTGTTTCAATTCAACAAAGGCACACACTGGTAATCTCCTCTTCACAACTGGGGAAGTTTATCTTTCCCATGCTACTTGAAGCCAGCATTACATGGTGTATATTGCACAAATAAGGCCAGCCACTGCAGAATAACGGTGGGTGACATGTCAATCACCTGGGGGGGCCGGTGGGATGTCAGGGGGGGCCGGTGCCCCCCCGGCCCCCCCTCTAGCTCCGCCTCTGGCTGTGTGCAAGGATAAACCAATCATTTTTAATTGAAGACAAATCATGTGCTATACATTTGATTTATCTTTCCAGGCTTTCTCTCAATCAGTGTCTCATTCTGTAGGTTTTTGTTTTTATGCAGTTGATAGCACTGTTGCAAGAAGCACCCTTCTGCATGGAGTTTGCATGTTCTCCCTGTACATATGTGGGTTTTCTCCAGGACTCTGACTTCCTCCCACAGACCAAAAACTATCATGATAGATCAATTGGCAACTTTGAATTGTGAGTAGAAAGTGACTGACTAACTTATCTGTATTCAGTTTCTTATAAGCAGAAGTAGTGATGGTGAGTTGAAGCCTCATGACACATTGAGCCAAGTGGTTTGAGAAAAGGCTCATTTCTTGAGGCTTCATGTGCGCATGAAACCACCTACTGGCCAAGTGTATAATCACATACTGCTGTATCTGAACCATATAATGTGTGATACATTGGATTTCTGCCTGTTATGTATGTTGGGAATGACTGTGAATCACAAAAAAATGTATGACCAAATAATTTCTGTTCATAATTGATCATGTATTNCAACTGAAAATGACAACTAACACAGTTGAGAATGACAAGTACCAGTACTATATCTATATACACAGACACACACATATACATACGTGTGTGTCGATTTGAGCATTTTCCTCTTAACTATTAGCTGGTCTTCACGGGTCCCCACTTCTTCTTCTGCTGGATAATCTTTGCTGTGGCAGCATGGCGTCCACAAACAACTTATGCTGCCTTCAGGTCGTATCGTAATTATGATAAATACCAAATATTGACGTTGAAATCGCACATGAACCCTACTCACGTTTTATTTTCCACCGGAAAACAGAAAAAAATGTTATGATACCCGACTTGTCAGCTCGGGCAGTGCTGAGATGAGATAACCTTTCAACATGGCGAGGTCAATATCCTGAGGGTTGTGTTAAAAGTTCTTTACTGTTGTTGTTAAATGGTTAGTTTACAGCCTACACCATGCAGTGAAATGGCATACAGATTTTTTTTTAAAATATATTCATAACATTGTAATTTCAATTTTTTTTTTTATACTCAATAAATCCTCAACCGGGGAAATTCAAATCACTGCATTTTACCCATCTCTGGAGGAACACAGAACATTAGAACCAATTAGAACACAGAACATCTCCAGAGAGCAGAAGGCAGCTATTTAAAGCACCCAGGGAGCAGTGAGTGGGGGTTAAGGACCTTGCTCAAGCGCCCAAAGTGGTTCATCCAGGTGCCGAGCAAGATCTTTAACCCCCACCCACTGCTCCCTGGGTGCTTTGAGTAGCTGCCCTCTGCTCTCTGGAGATGTTCTGTGTTCTAATGGTTCTAATTGATATGATTAATTGAGTATATAAAAAAATTGTGTTGTTGTTGTTAGTGTTGCCTTTAAAAATACTGTGATTGGTTTCATCTCTTTAGAGCAGATGCTAGCTCGCAGTCAGTTGAGGATAGCCTCCAGTGTTTCAATTCAACAAAGGCACACACTGGTAATCTCCTCTTCACAACTGGGGAAGTTTATCTTTCCCATGCTACTTGAAGCCAGCATTACATGGTGTATATTGCACAAATAAGGCCAGCCACTGCAGAATAACGGTGGGTGACATGTCAATCACCTGGGGGGGCCGGTGGGATGTCAGGGGGGGCCGGTGCCCCCCCGGCCCCCCCTCTAGCTCCGCCTCTGGCTGTGTGCAAGGATAAACCAATCATTTTTAATTGAAGACAAATCATGTGCTATACATTTGATTTATCTTTCCAGGCTTTCTCTCAATCAGTGTCTCATTCTGTAGGTTTTTGTTTTTATGCAGTTGATAGCACTGTTGCAAGAAGCACCCTTCTGCATGGAGTTTGCATGTTCTCCCTGTACATATGTGGGTTTTCTCCAGGACTCTGACTTCCTCCCACAGACCAAAAACTATCATGATAGATCAATTGGCAACTTTGAATTGTGAGTAGAAAGTGATTGACTAACTTATCTGTATTCAGTTTCTTATAAGCAGAAGTAGTGATGGTGAGTTGAAGCCTCATGACACATTGAGCCAAGTGGTTTGAGAAAAGGCTCATTTCTTGAGGCTTCATGTGCACATGAAACCACCTACTGGCCAAGTGTATAATCACATACTGCTGTATCTGAACCATATAATGTGTGATACATTGGATTTCTGCCTGTTATGTATGTTGGGAATGACTGTGAATCACAAAAAAATGTATGACCAAATAATTTCTGTTCATAATTGATCATGTATTTAATAAACAGTGTTGGGAATATTACTTTAAAAAAGTAAATAGTTATAGTTCACTACCTGTTCCAAAAAGTAACTGAGTTAGTAACTGAATTACTCTACAAAAAAATAACTAATTACCTGAAATTTCCAGAAAGAAACTGTGTTACTTTTAAAAAAAGTGGCAATACAAAGAAGAATTTAGAGGTTTTTTTTAGAAGGTTTCACGAGTCAGTGGAAATGAGTAAAACAGACAAGTAATTCAGCCGTTAGGAGAGGAACAGAGGGCCGTTACGGGTTATCATCTGCGCTCCACATATTCCTTGTACTATGCAAATAAGACTTGACAATAAAATTGATTCTAGACGTAACCTGCCAGTACCAGGTTTCTAACCCCCGTCCTCTGAAAGAGAGACAGGATTCCTCCCGTTAGACCATGGCCGCTAGCTTATCTGATTGTCCACCCAGCCTCCATACAACCATGTTACAAACATGTTACTTTAAATGGCATTATTTCAAACACTGTTAATAAATTATTTGATTGTATTTTGTGTGAATATTTTCCCAAAATGGTAATATTGGTTGTGCAATATTTTTATCAATATGATATATGAGTAATCAGGGAGAGGACAGTGAAAGTGCTTGTGAAACTAGGAGAAGGACACAGATTATGCTTGTGTAACTTGGACAGTGATGTAGAGGACAGGGGTAAGTTTATTCAGTTTTATTCAGAAACAGGAGTTTCTCAACAGTTTTTGGTTTTAAACAGTTTCTTTTTAGTTTACCTTGTTAAGAGATAGCAGATCAGAGAGTTCACACACTGGGGAAATCCTCCTCTTCCTCATTGTCTCCATCCCATCCTCTCTCTCTCTCTCTCTCCCTAAACTCTCCAATCTCTCTCCAAACTGTCTAAACTCTGTCCAAACTCTAGAATCCAAACTCTTCAAAGTCTCAAATGACCACAACTCTCCTTCAAGAACCCACATTTTCAAGCCTGAGGGCTTTACAGATCTGTAAAACATAGCAGCAAGATCTAACCCACTTCCTGAAGCAATCACATGGTACAGCCGGGCAGCGAGGCCTCACTTGTCATCATTTTAGCTCCTCCCCTAAATGAAGCAAGCCTCAAGACGCGCTTCACGGAAACGCCCCTTCATTACTCGACACACGCACCGAGGCCTCAGCACTTTACTTCATCACTAGGCAGGAGACAACTGAATAGGTTTGATGCTTGACTGATCCAGAGTTGTGGTAGAAAGACTTTAGTTGTTATAAAGACTAAATATAATTGTTTTCTCCTTTGTTGTTCGTTTTTGGGAATGAACATGCACAGAGAGCCTCCAAGGGAGGATTTAACAGTAGACATTGAAATCAAAGCTTCAGTATGTCCTTATGCCTCATCAATATCACCTGTTTCACAATCAGTAAGCTGGCAAAGTTTTCTCAGTTTCCTTATTCTTACAGTGAGTTACAGTTTTAAAACACTTCCATAACAAATCACTGACCGGAGCCACAACTCCTCCGAGACCTTATTTATAACTGAATGCAAAGTTCAACAGATAAACAAGTGGGATCCATTTCTAAAAGTTAAAAGTGACAAATAATTTGTAAATGACAAACTCTTTGTTTAAAACATTGACATCAGACCAGTATTTTCCTTGGAGTCTTAGCAATACAATATATATTTCATGAACCACTGAATAGATTTTAATGAAACTATCAAAGTAACTATTGTAATTACATCTACAAACGATTACCAAGATCCCTTTTTAATTGAAAGGGACATGATTTATTCTGTATTCTGAAGAGTCAGTACAAATCCATAGATATAGACTAAGTAAGACTAGCTTTACCTTTAGCTCACCGCTATTGACACGGCGGACTAGCGGACCAACAAGGAGCAAGTTTTTGGTCGGGAATTAGCCTCCGTACCTTTTTGTCTTGCGCTATTGACACAGCAGATTATTTTGTACCAAGTGACGGTCCCTAACTTGTTCTGTAAAATAGATAAAAAATTGTATCAGCACTTGAAATCTGTTCCACATGTATCAGCATTTTAAAACTTTTAATCTGACTTAAATAGCGTTAAATAAGTTGATATTTGAACATATATACTGTTTGAGTTGTAAATGATATTTAAACATTTATTTGTATTTTGTATTTTTTTAATCACCATGGTGAAGTTAGGTTTAGGTTGGATATTCGAGTTAGATTTTCAGCAGTGTCTTCAACCACGGCTTGTTGCTCAGTTTCACTCAGTGTGCAGTGAGCTAGCTGCAAGCTCCGGGTGAAAGCCGTCTGAAGACGCTGCTAAATATCTGTTGAATATCCAACCTAAACATATCTTCACACAGCAATGGTTCTAGAATCTCTTTTATCGCTGGACAAATTTCCTTTGCTCATATTTTTGGACAGCCTGCTGTACCCTATCAAAACTATCAAACTTGGCTAATTTTTTCTAGTAATTTTTAATTTTATTTCCTATATTAATCCCTCGTGGGGAAATTTGGCTCTGCATTTGACCCATCCTCACCGTGAGGTGAGGAGCAGAGGGCAGCCATCTTGAACAGCGCCCAGGGGGCAGTTTCAGGGTTCAGTATCTTGCTCAAGGATACTTCGACACGTAGCCTCTTGCCGGGACACGGGCTCAAGCTCCGGTTTCAAGCTTGCCAGTACCTGGGATCGAACCCGCCATCTTTCGAACGAAAGGCGATCGCCATTCCGCTAGACTACACCTTAAACAAGCCGCAGCCATTTTCAAATCTGATCTGCATGCGCAACCACAACTGTATAGTTACAGAAATTGACACGCGCACATTCAGTTCAGGACTGCTGCTGCAGAACCAACAATTCTAGCTGTAGGGGTATGGCAGCTGCCGTACCAATAGCCACTCCGTTATAAAAAACAAACATGAACATCAGATTGTTCTTCCTGCTGCAGGAGATAAACACACGACTCTACCAGGATCCTGCAGAAAACAAACTGTTATAAAAACAATATTATTGTCATTCAGCTGCAGGAAGTCTATGTGCAAGTGGCTTAAAAATTGGAAAGTTAAAAACTGCTATAATGATCCATTTCCTGGTTTTAGTCAGGTTCATGCTGATTTTGGTCAAAGTTACAAGGAGCCACTTCAGACGGGCTAACGAGACGCACGTGGTTCCAGAGCTGCAGGTTGCAGAACCCTGATTTAAATCCTATTGAACATTAATGGAAGGAGCAGAAATCTGCAGTGTGAAGAAGAAACCAAACCCGAGAAAGCTGAAACAATTTACTCACAAGAAGCCTCCAAAATACCTGTCATATGGTGCAGAAGTCTCATTGAAGGTGACAGGAATAACTTGATCTCTGTGGTGATCTGTTATAGCTGTGAAACAACATATTAAGTTAAGAGGATCAGGTTTTTCTTTGTAGAGTTTCAGTATTCGTAAGAATTATCAGGAACTTTTATAGTTTGTTGTTATTTCCATGATTATTGTGGAGATGTATTTCTTTAATGAAAGGGTACAAACAACTAGTTCCATAAAACATGAAAAATCTTCCAGTTAAAGGAAAACTGATTTATGTGAAAACAAAAAACAAGCAAGACTAAAGCAGAACATTAGCAACAAACCATGTACGCAGACCTGTAAAGTAACAAATGGCTCATGTGATAAGACCTTGTTTATTAGGAGCTACTTTTCACAACACTATAGCGTTCTAAGATTATTTCACTTTAAGTCCCTCTGAGCCTCAGCCAATGGTTTGCACTGATGATACGCTCGTGCCTCACTGGGGACTCTGACGCTTTCCTAAAGGGATGTCATCAACTGATGTGAGTGGGCTTCTGCAGCATGCGAGAGCATGGGCAAGGCTTATGTAAGCCACAACAACAGTAACCCCCCCCCCCCACCTTAGCCCAAGCACAACAGATGATGCAAGTGGAGGTGTGAGGAGCAGCCTGTGAGCTTAAGTTAGTGCTATTCATAAGATTTCTGTATTAATAATGCATTGTTGTGCTTTGAAAGGTGTCCTATGAAGGCTTGTAAACAAATAGGGTATTTGTTTATGTTCAGCCATGCACACCAAAATGCATTATATGTATCCCTAGAGCATAAGGAACATGTTTAATGTGTTTTCAAGATCATAGAACATCTGCTTCTGCTTTGCTGTTTTAAATCTTTTAAAATCTGCTGTTTTGTTCACATTAGCTTATCTTAATGTCTGTTTTTCCATCTATAATACAATATTCTGTCATGTCTGTAGACTGAGTGTGTGGTTTCATCAAGTACATTACTTTCACCTGTGCACTGCTCAGTCTGTCATCTCCTGCTCCTCACGCCTTTATAAAGGGAGTGTTTGCCAGTTAGTTGAATGTCTTGTGCTTCTGTGGTCAGAGCACTTACCTGTTACCAGTCTGCTTACCAGTGTGTATTCGACATCGAACCGTTCCTGACCTCGTCTCTGTCGGATTCTCTGGATTTAAGTTGGACTCGGATTATTTGACTCTGGATCAGGGGTGTCAAACTCCAGGCCTCGAGGGCCACTATCCTGCATGTTTTAGATGTTTCCCTGCTTCAACACACCTGATTCAAATGAACAATTCATTAACACACTTCTGCAGAACTTGTTGAAAGGCAGAGGATTTGAATCAGGAGTGTTGAAACAGGGAAACATCTAAAACATGCAGGATAGTGGCCCTCGAGGCCTGGAGTTTGACACCCCTGCTCTGGATCCTGCACATACCTGGACATCGCCTTTGCCTCTGCCCATCTGGTCTGTCAGCCTGCCAATGACCTGCAAGTTGCCTAATCATGAACTACGGCTACGTTCAGGCTGCAGGTCTTAAAGCTCAATTCTGATTTTTTTTTGCAAGGTCGTTCATATTGCCAGTAAAATGTGTGTATGAATTGCTGTCTGAACAGAATGCGTCTTGAATGTGTCACGCATGCGCAGTAGAAGGAACAGTGCCTCCTTGTATTTAGCTCGGAGACTTTTTAGTTTTCTTTGCCATTGGAGCTGCAGGTTCGTTTAAACCAGCGCGCTGCTATTTCTTTGGAAATGCTTTCAAAAACCACACGGTTCCGATAACACCCCTCAAATTTGGTCTGAACAGAGCTGTCTCCCCAAATATGAATTAACTCAGACACTTCAGTTTCTGATCATTGACTGTTCTCTGCGTCATCTGCCGTTACTGTAGTTTACTTTTTGCTCCTACGTCCTCGACGCAGAATAGTCACGTATGTCACATATTGATGCCGTACGGGTCGGATGGAAGCGATCTGGCGGTTCAGACTGAAGTTGCATGCCAAAAGATCGGATACGTATCGGATTTAGGACCACATGCTGGAGTGGCCTGGGTCGCATTTGAAAAAATCCGACACAGGTCACATAAGGGCAAAAAAATCGGATTTGAGTCCTGCAGTCTGAACGTAACCTTAGTTACAGTGGGGCAAAAAAGTATTTAGTCAGCCACCAATTGTGTAAGTTCTCCCACTTAAAAAGATCAGAGAGGCCTGTAATTTTCATCATAGGTATACCTCAACTATGAGAGACAAAATGAGGAAAAAAAATCCAGAAAATCACATTGTCTGATTTTTAAAGAATTTATTTGCAAATTATGGTGGAAAATAAGTATTTGGTCAATAACAAAAGTTAATCTCAATACTTTGTTATATAGCCTTTGTTGGCAATGACAGAGGTCAAACGTTTTCTGTAAGTCTTCACAAGGTTTTCACACACTGTTGCTGGTATTTTGGCCCATTCCTCCATGCAGATCTCCTCTAGAGCAGTGATGTTTTGGGGCTGACGCTGGGCAACACGGACTTTCAACTCCCTCCAGAGATTTTCTATGGGGTTGAGATCTGGAGACTGGCTAGGCCACTCCAGGACCTTGAAATGCTTCTTACGAAGCCACTCCTTCGTTGCCCGGGCGGTGTGTTTGGGATCATTGTCATGCTGAAAGACNCAGAGAAAAAGTGAGTGGAGATTTGGCTCCACTGAAATGGAAGCATAGAGTCATAAATGAGGAAGAGTCCAGGGTCATTCACAGTTAATCTGATCAATCTATTCATAAAATCCAAATCTTAATCCGTGGATTTGCAGGTAACATACTGACTCACTCATCATAACTACGTGACACAAAACCACAACTCCACTTATCAATAAAATATATATGATGTGACGTGTTTCAGGAGAATTTTCCCAGAACAGTAGATGAGCAACAAAACATAATCACGTAAACTGATAATAAACTTGGTTTTATGGATAATAGTTTATTCAAAATAACTCAAATATAACCAACTTTAGATTTTTTTGCAGAGAATTAAAGTTATATATCTAATTGTAATCACTTTTATTGTTTTTGGTGATTTTCTCAGTTATAATAGACTGCAAGTCAATATAGAAGTAATGCCACACCATATATTATATCTCACCAACCTTCTTACATTGCTAATAATTAAAAGATGACACGTTTTTCCATGTTAACAAAATCTTGACACAGCAGCAGCAGCAACTGATTCATTTTGAATTTTTCTCTGAAATGATTGCAGTCAGAGCATAGAAGTTCAACTTTTACCACAAAGTCTCAAATGTTCTCTTCATGAATCTGAAATGTCTAGCCAGACCACCACCGATCTCCAGACTTGATTAAACCACATTGGGTATGTCAATGGAAACTTCAGTTTTTCCACTCTGGATCAAAGTTTAAGCAAAATATTTGATAATCATAGGGGGTTTGTTTTCATCACTGTCATTTATTTTCTCAGGCTTCAGTTATTAAACATTTCAAAGTATTATAACTAACCCTGTTTAACAAAACGACTGGCGACCTGTCCAGGGTGTCCCCCGCCTCTCGCCCGACTGCTGGAGATCGGCACCAGCTCCCTGCGACCATGAACAGGAAGAAGCAGGTTCAGAAAATGGATGGATGGATTTTAACAAAACATGGTACAAATTTGTGTTGTTTGACCTTATGAAGAAAGTATGAATGGTTTTGTGTGCTTTGTGTGAGTCACAATACTGAGTTCTGAGCTGAAAACCGTGAAGGTTATTCAAAAAAGGACTGGAGATTGAAATGAGCTGCTTAATGACTTGGTTGTCAGGTCAACAGGATTTTTCTGTGCAGTTTCAGCTAAGCTGCATTTCTGCTGTCTGCAGATAATAAGATGGAGTAATACTCCCAGTGCCATCGGAGTAATTCATGCACGTCAGGAGCCGAGAACATTCACTCCATCAGAGATTTCTCTGTGAATTCTGCTCTTTTCTTTTTCTCCTTCGTCTGATTTCTTCAGATTCTTGATCTGATTCTGCATTTTCTGCCAAGGTTTCTGCCATGGTAATCACTTTGTTTATGTCTCCCGTTCCCCCTTTTCATCACTTCAGGTTACTGCACATAGGACCATCTGCTAGCTCTCAAAATTGTGCCCCAAAACTCCCCGATAACGCAACATTTTTGGCTTTATTACTGGTCCCTTCTAGGATTGATTTAAAAATCTTACTGCTTGTTTTTAAGGTTCTTAACGGTACTGCACCTCCCTACCTGTTAGAGCTTCTAAACCTTTACCAGCCCAGGAGATCTCTGAGGTCAGCAGATCAGATGCTCTTAGAGGCTCCCAAATACAGATTAAAACTATAGGAGAGAGGCCTTTTGCTATAGCTGCACCCAGACTATTGAAAAATTTACCCTCTCACATCAGATCCTCCAAAAGCTCGAGAACATTTAAATCTGCTCTTAAAACCCACCTCTACGCTTTGGCTTTTAACAAGGTTTAATCTGATTGTGTTATGCTGGCGTTGTGCAAGTATTTTAGGACCCAAATGCAGAGAGGCAAACTCAGAGGGAGGGTAGTCTTCAAAGTTTAATGGAATACAAGGTGCACAAAGGTGCTCAGGAAGGCCGGAGGGAGCAGAGGCATGAGCACAGCGATCATACGGGGGGAACCGTCCAAAAAAATCAAAATCCAAGAATCAAGAGACGACAAAGACACTAACTCAACATGCAGCTTAAATAGGCACTGAACACAAAGCAAACTAATCACACCAATGAGACGCAGCTGTGAGGGGCAAGGTACTGAAGAACACATAAGGAGAAAAGGAAGTGAAGACAATACCAAAGTAAAAGCAGAACAGGAAGTGCAGAGCTGTAACAAAATAAAAGCTGAAAACAAAGGCAGGGGAATGAGACTCGACCAAGACAAAACATGGAACACAGAGGGTTCAGGGAAAACAACATAAAATTACAGATTACCTGGAAAAAACACATCTTCAAGAAAATGAAGAAACAAAAACAAAACCCCAAGACTGTCACGTTTTGTGAGGGCTCGGGGCAGGACCCAAGATACAGGGAGACACGGGAACTCATAAACTCAAAATTAATGTTTTTGATAACAAAAAAGGCTGACAAGGCAGCAAAAACACTTACATAAATGGATGACACAGGAGGAGAAACACACGGTACATAAGACGACACTCCGACTACGCAAACAGAACTGACACACCCTTTTATACAGACACCACACAAAGGAAAGCAATCACA